>CM065639.1:27972491-28406509 GCA_033220585.1 Dipteronia sinensis | reverse complement strand
AATGCTTTAACTATCTCATATTAAAAGTATACATGAGTTGACCGAGTACAATGAGTTATTTAACTTTTAAAAAAATATGATTACAAAAGTTATCTAAGGCATTCCTTAGTCTTCAAGTAATTCCTATATTCTTCAAGTCTTTTTGGGTTCTTCTTATTTTGGGCTTTTAACCAAGTTCAACTTGACTAATTTTTTTATATATATGTTATGATCCATCTCATGAATCAAACCTAAAGCCCAAGTGTTACGTTAACACTGTACTTGATGCCCAAGGTAAGAAAAAATAAAATTCAGCCCAAAATCTTTTTGATAATTCGGAAACCCTAACGTCGCGAATTTTCAGCCCATAACGCTTTCACGCATAGTCGTTATTCATGCACGTAGGCTGCTCGCACCAGTACCGCGTGAACAGTGCCGCGTGAATTGTTCCCAGTGAACAGTGTCCGTGAACAGTGCTCGTCGCACGTGTTTCTGATTTCACTCTTTCACCATTCGTCTTCTTCGTCGGATTTATTCATACTTATTTTACAATAAAATACATAGCAGAAAAAATACAACAACAAAAATACAGCAAAAAAAATGATAATAAAAATAAATTCCGGCATTAATATTACATTGAAAAAAAATATATTACAACCTTTAATAAGAATCCTAAACCCATTGTACCATACAATTAACGATCAACCATGTTTTAAAAAAATAAACATCATACAATCATTAGAAAGTGCCTACACATTCATACATGCAATCAGGAGCAATTGAATTCGATTATACTGTACAAAAACAAGGCTCTGATACTATTTTGTAGGTTCCAGATTTTGGATTGCGCAGCAGAATGAGATTTTTAAAATTTCAATGCAATCATCAATTAAACCAATTGTACATTAATAATTGAAAACAATAAGAAATAGATGAAACTATTTCATACCAACGTTTGTAGACTTCTTTTTTTTTTTTTTCTATCGGCTTCCTGATTTGAACCACAAGATCTTTCTGGCTATCTCCCGGGATTGGTAACGGCGTATGGGCGCTTCACGGTACTCAGGAACAAGGAGGATGAAGAAAAGAATAATTTTTTTTTTCTTTGGCCGAAACATACCTATAACACTTTCTGGGGGGGGTTTCTCTTCTTTTGTTCTATACGCTCAAAAATTGACTCTCAATTCTGAACGTATTTTGTGTTGTTAGTTTCCAAGAACATATATCATATATACACACACACACACACACACACATATATATATATATATATATATATATATATATTTAATTAAACTAATTAATCAAATCTTTTAAGGTATCTGATATCTTTAAAGATATTAATTAATATTAATTTATTTTATTTTATTTGAATTCAAACTCTTTTAAATTCAAATTCAAATCTTTTAAGATATCTGATAACTTTAATTAATATTAATTTATTTGATTTAATTTGAATTCAAACTCTTTTAAATTCAAATTTAAATATTTAATTTAATGGAAATAAAATAATCAAATTATCTTATCTTCATTCAAAATTAAATATCAATCAACACCCTCCATCTAATGATTAATTACACAATTAAATAATCTAATTATTTAATTAACATAATCATTAATATTCATTAATTAAATAATCTCATTATTCAATAATCCCTGAATAGACACGTGTCATTTTCGTAACACAATTAACTGGTCCCGAAGCTGCATTCTCTCAACTGTAGATATTTTTACACAAACCAATAACTTTTGGTGTCCATTGATATAGCTATTACATATGGTATAATCCTCTACAAGTAGTTCATAATTAGAGCTGGGTCATATTGTCCGTTATACCCTTCTACTTACATATTTTCCATTAAGTACCACTGATTCTCTAATGAACAATAAATCATACATTCCTCACGGAATTTGAAGAGCGATCACACTGTTTAAGCCTTGAATCAACCCTTAAGGGAACTACTGTCTGCTTCTCGCAAGAAGGAGTGGATTCCACTATTGTGCACAAACCTTCCCAGCCACAAGCCAAACCGCGATTCCAACATACGTAGGATATTGACCGGGAATGTAACTCTGATCTCACCCATGGTATATCAAAAACAACGATCTAACTTGAAGGGGTTGATAAGACACTCAGGATTAAGATCACCCATATATAGCCATCATTTGTCGATATATATGAATCTCATCATGTAACAAATCTTATTGAGAGATTCATATAGTTTGTGGCCCATTCCTATATGATCACATCATACAAGGTGCCTCCATTCTCATATCACTATATGAATGATCCAGGATAAGATCACCGTACATTACGGAATGGACCGCAACTGTAGATTAACCATAAATAAGGTACCCAGCTTTATTTGCTATCTACGGACTCTTTAGATTGTTCGCTTCAAAATGAATCCATCTGTATATGACAATCATATACTCAGTTTGAAATTACATCCGGCAATCTTGGATGCTAAGTACACATATTATATATAAATGTATGAGACAATTTGAATGAATAAACTACTTCTTTTATTTATGTTCAATTCACATTTACAAATTACAAGCTTTAGGGCAAAAACCCCAACAGTAGATGCTCTCATCAAGGATGCCATTCAAAAATGCAGTCATGACATACATTTGCCAAATTTCGTAATCGAAATAGGCAGTAATGGATAAAGAATCCTAATTGACTTAAACATGGCTACTGGCAAGAAGGACTCTTCATAATCGATCATCTCTTTTTGGGTATAACCCTTTGCCACTAGCCTTGCCTTGAAGGTTTCTACCTTCCCCTCTACTCCTGATATGAACCTCACCAAGAACAGCGAGACCCGAAACCAATATATGGTAGCAAGGATCATTTTCTAGATTCAAGTTTATAAGTAAGAACAATGTAGGACCATGAACCCGTTATCTATAATGAGATAAGAACCAATGGTATCAAGAAAGTGATAGACGCTACACTCAAGAACAAGAAAGAAAGGTGAGTGATAAGTCAATTTTCGGAACCAAATAGAAAATTCTCTCTATTTTTCATACAAAATCAAGTCTACCAAAAATTACATCAGTTGGTTCCTTATAAACTAAAACCCTAATCGAAAAGAAAGGAAATAAGATATTTGGCCATTATGGCCTTACAATCAGAAAACTAAATTGGGCAATAATTGCCTTACAAACGGGAAAGAAAATAAAAGACTAAAACAAGCAACTATTGACTTGTTCCCTATTTGGAAGGCTAAATCTGGAAACAAATCAACCACTTAATTAGGGAAACAAATTAACTATTATTCTTTGGAAAATAAAATAGGAAAAATGCTGAAGTAGGGATTTCCTCTAACCATACACCGCCCATGTTGTGCCACATGCCCAAACCCTTCTCTTATTCGGCCTGTAAGAACCTCATTTTTATGATTGGCTTATTTCATGACAAATCATATTGGGGATATTTATGTAACGGGTAGCATAGGTTCTCCAAGTGTGGTTTTCTCGAAGACATGCTTCCGGTTATCCCAAAGAGCTTTAAGAGAGGTAGTTCACTTGTCCTTAACTCTTTTGAAGAGATTTTAGTTGCACACACTCACTTGCATGCATTATATTCTTGTTTACATATAATTGGATGATGCATTGTATGCCATTCATCACACTCCGCACTTGCACATTTTTGCATATTAGATTAGTGTGTTGAGTCTGCCTGGAAAAGAGGATTTTCCTCTTTACCGCGGTGCAGGTCGCTTGCTGGGCACCTGCCTCCGTCGCGGTCCCAACAGCGGTTGGTTCCAGAAGGTGCATGCGTTCAAGACTGCGGTCTGTGTATATGTATGTGCAGCAGTCCATACCGCGGTATACTTCAGTAGGCCCTGCTGCCTTGACCACGGCCTATGCACTGCACGCATAGCGGTCCCAACCGCGATGTTGTCCAGTAGGCACACTACTGCGTGTACCGTGGTCGGGGCACTTACCTGAGCCGCGGTCCAGCAAGCTGTATTGATGGGATTTTGTTTCCCAAGCCCAAAACGAAGCAGTTTTGTCTAGGGTTTCTATATATATGTTCTCTTCTTCCCCAACTCGTTTCAGAGCTTCATGAACCCATTTTTATGAGAGAGAACAACCCCTAGAGAGAGAAAGCTTCAAGCTTTGTTACTTGACTCTCCAAACCCCAAAACCCAACATCATCTTGCATATCGAGCATCATTCAAGCATGGGTCTTCATTAATGTCTTTACTTGGTAAGTAGAACTCACATCCTTGCTCATTTATTGTTCTAGCTTATCAAAACATGTCATTTATTGCTTAGGTTAGCAAATCTTCATATTTATTGTATATCAATTGAAGTCATGACATGTTTGGGGTTTGTATTGTGATAGCTAATGTTTAGGACATGCTTGCCCTCTAGCTAATTAGAACTCATTGATTGCATTTGTTAATTGCATTTGTTAATTGCATTTGTTAATTGCATTTATTGTCCTTGCCATGATTAATGACAACATATGTTGATATGGCTTTGTTTGATGACTAGAGTTTAGACTTGCACATCTATATCTAGTTAGGTCTTTATGAGCATTCATATAGACATTGATATCTAGGATTTGTACTTAGTGTCATCTTAAATCCCTAGATAAGCATTTAGTGTTGCCTAGCATTATTTTCATTTTGAGTATTTATATATTCACTTAGGCTGTTAATCTCATCTTGAGAGTTAAGTCTTGTGACTACAAGGTGTAGTGCACAAGCAAGTGAAGTCTTGCAACCAAGGTGTGGTTGGCAAGCAAAGTGATCAAGGATTCACTATAAAGGCCCGTTGGGTAGTAGTGATGGGTTAGTGACCGAGAATGGTGTGACTAGAGGTTAACCTAGGTTGTAAACATCATTACAATAGTCGATTTGAGGATCATGTGTGGCTAGAAGGATAGCCCGTGGTTTTTCCCTTTGTTTAAGGGTTTCCACGTAAAAATCAAGTGTTATTTATTATTCCGCACTTTACACTTGATTTTGTATGTTTGATTTAATTGGGTTATATGTTTAATATTGACTAATCGAAAAAGTTGGTAATAATCGATTAACAACCCATTCACCCCCCTCTAGGTTGTAGACACACGTTAGAGCTGTATTTTCAATTGGTATCAGAGTGGGTTCCTAGACATATTTAGGTGATCCTTGCTCTTGATTGTGTGTGTCTTGCATTTGTGTGCATTTTGTTGGTTGCATTCACTTGCATTCATATTACCCAAACACTATGAGTGACTTTGGGATGAGTAAAGAGGGAGCGTCGAGTATGAGACCACCATTACTCAAGAGGGACAATTATGCCTCATGAAAGGCAAGATGGAGTCCTATATTTGCCAAATAGATGACCGTGCATGGATGGCAATTAAGGATGGCTACACGCCTCCAACTATGACCACCGAAGATGGAAGTGAAGTCTCCAAGCCCAAGGCTCAATGGAGTTCCGAAGAATTTGAAGCTTCGAAGTGGAACAACAAAGCAATGCATGCTTTGCTTTGTGCAATGGATGAGAGCCAATATAAACTCATCCAAATCACCAAAAATGTACATGAAGCTTGGAAGATCCTAGAGACGGCACATGAGGGAACCGAAGTGGTTAAGGATTCCAAGCTCCAAGTCCTCCAAGCACAATTTGAGACGATCAAGATGGAGGAGCATGAGTGCTTTAATGACTTCCAAGTGAAGTTGATGGACATTGTGAATCAAAGCCATCAGCTAGGTGACCCATATTCGGATAGGAGGCTCAAGCAAAAGATCATGAGGTCACTTCCCGCTAGATTCGAATCCAAAGTGACGGCTCTTGAAGAAAACAAGGACTTCAAGACTATGAAGCCAAGTGAAGTGATTGGAAGGCTACTTGCCTATGAGTCTAGACTGGGTCCTACCTCCACACCTCCCTAAGAAGTAAAAGAGGTTAGCCTTGAAGACCTCCAAGATTGGGAAGGGGGATGATAACTCGGATGAAGACATGGCTCTAATGGTGAAGAGATTCAAGAAATTCTTGAAGCTACAAAAGAGTGGCCATGGCTCTAAGGAAAATGACTTCAAGAAGAAACCCCACTTCAAGAAGATTAAGCCAAGTCAAGAGAAGCCTTCAAGAACGGGGATTCAATGTTTTGAATATGAAGGATTCGGGCATATCTCTAAGGATTGTAGTAACTTGAAGGACAAGAGAAGAGGAAAGGTGATGGCTATCTTATCAAGTGATAGTGAGAGTGTAGAAGATTCCTCAGATGATGAAGAACTTGCCATTAACTACACTGCCTTTGGAGTCTCCTATGTGGAAGTAGAAGAAGGCAAGAGTGCCTTGTCTTGTGACCAAGGCAAAAGCCTTGATGAGGAAGTTGACTCATTTGATGAGAGGCAAAGTGAAAAGAGTGTCTCATTCTCTAGTGTAAGAAGTGACTCTAGTGATGAGAAGTCTTCTCCTCACTCTAGAGGAATTTGTGAAGGCATGGACCTTGAAGGCTTCATCAAACACTTTGAAGACTCCAGGTTGAAAAAGAAAAAAAGGAGATTCAAAAATTAAAGAAGGAGAATCTCAAGCTTTCAACCAAGGTAACTCACTTGAATGAAGAAGTGAGGAGAGTCAATGAAAGTGAAGACAAGATGAAAAAGAAGCTTGAGGAAGCTAAGGAGTTGCTTGCCAAAATGACCTCCGGCACCGAAAAGCTTGACCATATGTTGGGCATTGGAAAGAAGTCCAATGATAAGAGGGGCCTTGGATACGTTCATGACAAGGAAACTCCCCCAATAGGCAAGACGGTGTTTGTCAAGGGAAATAGCGTGAAGAAAGCCTCACCTCCACAACATCCAAGGAGGAAGATTGAGCTTGGAGAGTCATCCAAGAGTGGCCAAGTGAAGATGCCAACAAAGAATGAAGCTCAATCTTAACATTCTCATCATGACCAACCAAGAAGGCAAGCCATGAAACCTCAACCAAAGAGACATCCCAACCCGGTTCAACAACAAAAAGGGAAAGAACCGGTTCAACACCAAAGGCCACATCAAATGCTTGACAAGTCTCCAATGACCTTACAAGGATATGGTATGACTCCTCACTTTATACCTACTTGTCATTTTTGTGGTGTTGATGGGCAAATGATCGTGCCTAAATTGTTGTATATTTCGGCCCTCATTCCTATTCTTTTGTCTCGTTCTTGAGTGTATTTTCTATTTATTTTATGTCTTTTATGTCTAATAGGCTCGTTGGTGCTAATTGCAGGCAATAGATGTAATTCTGGTGTTAGAAGCTAGTTACAGTGGTTCCGGCAGAAAATGGGCAAAAGGAAAGACAAAGGATCATAACCATCTCTACAGTGCGGGTCGCAACCGCACTCTAACCGCACTCCTTCCCACAGTCGGGACCTGAATCATGAAGGAAAGATAAAGTGCGGGTTAAGTGCGGGTCATCCAACCATACTTCACCCGCACTATTGCTCAAGACAGAGGAGCTGATTCGTGCCTGACAGATAAAGTGGGGGTAAAGTGCGGGTAATTCACCCGCACTCCACCCGCACTATGCGCGCGACAGTTTCTGTCAAGCTTAAGTGACCTATTTTTCTATCCTCTATAAATAGAAAAGCATGGGAATGAACCAATGGATCACCATACCTCCCAACACTTGTATTTTAGCTAGAAACACATCTCCCTATCATCCAAACCATCTCTACTCAATCAAAGGCAACTAGGAGACTTGGATTCAAGCTTCAAGGAAAGAGATCAATCTTCAAGGGTTATCTCTACTCTCTCTCTTAGTTTATTGGTTTGTAATAGAACATGAGTAGCTAAAATACCCCACTATGGGGTTGATGTTATTTGTTTGATGGATATTTTGGGCTTTGTAAATAAACTCTATGTGTTATATTTATTCTATCTCCATATTTCATTCCATTGCTTGTATTGATTTCCATTATTGATTTGCTTGGATACACCCTCTTTGCATATTGAATTGGATTACTTGAGTAGACAATTAGGTTGTCTAATGCTCCATTGAATGGAAGGATTTTTGGAATTCTGGCTCTACAACCATGCTCTTAATCTAATCTCGAATTAGTGGCTTTCACTATACATCCTAGGTTAGCCACTTGTGAGAGAATTAGAAGCCTCCTCTATACACCCTAGGTTGGCTACTTTAGTGATTTTACGAGAACTAACCTTCGAGTAGAATTCGGTTCATAACCTCGAGCCTCATCCAATCCCAAACGGGTGGCCTTCACTATACATCCTAGGTCGGCCACTTGTGAGGAAATTGGAAGCCATCAATATACACCCTAGGATGGCTACATTAGTAATAGGTTGAGCCATAGCTAGATAGATGAGCATTCATGGAACAAGTCCCAATTGAGTAACTAGCCACTGTTGGTTGCTTAGGAGGGATTAATCTCTAGTAGGAGGTCTTCGCTATACACCCTAGGTTGACCTCTTGCTATAGATATATACCAACACTATACACTCTAGGTTGGTTACATTTGTCAAAACGTGCTTAATTGAGAGTTTGTTGCAATTGCCCCAATATTCACTTACGAGTACGTCAACTCCGTAGTTCCATCATCATTCATTCATCACTCCATTGTCATCCCATTTTATTTGCTTTCATAATTTAGTTTATACTGTATCTTCATTCACCATCACTTTACTTTTATGCATACTAGTTATATTAATCCTAATCTTATCACCGCTACCCCGATCTCAGTGAACGACACCCGTGCTTACCGCTTTACTTGTATTTCTACTTGTGAACGCATCGCATAGGTGCATGTGTTCAAGACCGCGGTCTGTGTATATGTATGTGCAGCGGTCCATACCGCGGTATACTTCAGTAGGCCCTGCTGCATTGACCGCGGCCTATGCATGTTAGGATTATGCTCAATGGCAAGAGTGTAATATTGTAATTGACAATCGTCTCATATTAATAAAGTGAATTCTGATTCTTACAATTACTTATAGCATTTATTATTATAATTGTCAAGGTAAATAATCATAAGGTCAAAAGACTATGAGACATGAAGAATTGTTCATACATCTGGATATATATGAGGTAGACACAGTTCTTTAGTTAGTCTTGAATAACGTTCACAACTTAAGTTAAAGGTTGGACACCTCTATCTTGTTAAAGTTGTAGAATTCTTTTACTAGCATTTGACTGGGATCAAATGAATATGATGAGTCTAAATCATCGAAAGGTTTTCGAGTAAAAGAATCTAGTGCACTAGGTGCATTGAACTGGATCACAATGAAATACTTTATCTAGAACCGTCACTGTTGGGGTTTTTGCCCTAAAGCTTGTAATATGTAAATATAATTTGAACATAAATAAAAGAAGTAGTATATTCATTCATTTTGTGTCATACTTTATATAACATGTGCACTTAACATCCAAAATTGCCGAATGTAATTTCGAATTGAGTATATGAGTGTCATATATAGATGGATTCAGTTTGAAACGAGCAATTTAAAGAGTCCGTAGATAGCAAATAAAGCTGGGTACTTTATTTGTGGTTAATCTACAGCTGCGGTCTATTTCGTAGTGTACGGTGATTCTATCCTGGATCATTCATATGTAGATATGAGAATGGAGGCACCTTGTATGATGTGATCATATAGGATTGGGCCATGATCTATATGAATCTCTCACTAAGATCCGTTTAACGATGAGATTCATATATATCAACTAATGATGGCTATATGTGGGTGATCTTAATCCTGAGTGTCTTATTGACTCCTTCAGGTTAGATCGTGGCCTTTGATATACCATGGGTGAGGTCGGAGTTGCATTCCCGATCAATATACTCCGTATGTTGGGATCGCGGTTTGGCTTGTGGCTGGGAAGGTTTATACACAATAGTGGAATCCACTCCTTCTTGTGAGAAGTAGATGGTAGTTCCCTTAAGAGTTGATTCGGGGCTTGAACAATATGAGCGCTCTCCTAATTCCTTAAGGAATGTAGGATTTATTGTTCATTAGAGAATCAATGGTACTTAATGGAAAGATATGATTAGAGGGGTATAACGGACATTATGACCCAGCTCTAATTATGAACTACTTGTGGAGGATTATACCATATGTAATAGCTATATCGATGGACATCGAGAGTTATTGGTTTGTGTAAAAACGTCTACAGTTTAGAGAGTGCAGCTTCGGGTTTTTAGTGGAATAACACCGAAGTTAATAATCATGAAATATTAATTAAAGAGTTTAATTAATAATTTCTAAGGATTATTGGAGCTCAAAATACTGTGGGTCCATTAGGTCCCATTGCTAGCCCGATCGATTTAGGTAACAAGGGTCACGGTTAATTAATTGGATTGTCCAATTAATTGTGTTACAAAAGTGACACGTATTTATTCGGAAATTAATTGAATAATGAGATTATTTAATTAATGAATAATGGTGATTAAATAAATTAAATAATAAGATTATTTAATTATGTTGTTAATCACTAAATGGAGGGTGTTAGTTGATATTTGATTTTGAATAAAATAAGATAATATGATTATTTTATTTTAAATTAAATATTTGAAATTGAATTTAAAATGTTTGAATTCAAAAATAAATATTTAATTATTTTTTAAAAGATATGAGATATTTTTTGAAAAGTTTTAAAAATCAAATTTGATTTTCGGTTTGTTTTGATTTGAATATATATGAGATATATATTTTTAATTAAAAAAAAGAGATGAACCGAATGTGAGAGAAAAAGTAATTTAGATTACTTAAAGAATAGAACACAGAAAAGTGTTCGTGACACACAAAGAAAAAAAGAGAAGATATTAAAGTTAATATCGTGACACAGAGAACAGAAGCAAACAAAAGAAGAAAAATATTATGGTGTGGTGAGACCACAAAAATACTGCACTTCTAGAGTTTGTTTTTGTGTGTATTCTTCTCTTCTTCCTCCATACAGGTCCTGAATATTGTGACGTGCCCACACGCTGTTACCAGTTCCGGGAGATAGCGAGGAAGATTACGTGGTTCAAATCAGGAGCAGTTCGTATTAAAGTGAAGGAGCCTCCTACGTAGGTATGAAAATATTTCATCACTTTATTATTTCATTTGATTATTACTGTATAAATGGGTTAATTTAATGATTGCATAAAAAAATTTTAAAATCTTCCGCTGCGCAATCTGTAACCCTAGGTTCCAACAATTGGTATCAGAGCCAATTTTTGTACAGTATAATCGAATTCGATTACTCCTGATATGTATGAATGTGTAGGCACATATTTTTTTGATGAGTGTATGATGTTTTTTTTTATAATTAAATTGTTTAATTTAAAAAACATGGTTGATCGTAATTTTTTATGGTGTTGTGGATTTAGAGTGTTTCTGGGTTGTATAATTTTTTTTTATTTTATTTTACAGTTGTATTATTAAAAAAAAAAATTATGTGTAATCGCACCTGGTACCAGTGAGCATGCATCCTGCGCATGCCACCAGCACCCTACTACCTGGTCGATCAACGAAGACTGCGCGCGCGCGTTGACCAGTGGTGCCTTCCAGCACTGCCTACCTTCCCACGTAGCGCCTACCAGAGCGCAAAGCAGGCCACCAACGCACTTCCTCCAGCGCGCACAACACATCGCGCGCAATCCTTCCAGCGCGCACCTACCACTTGCGAGCATGCAGATCAGTGCCTGTTGACCAGTGATGCGTACCAGCGATGCTACATGTGCACATGACCTGAAGAGATTGGAAGTCTTGGAAATTACAAGAAGACCAAGGGATGCCTTGTGAATATTTTTTGTAATTAGATTCCAATTTTTAGGTTAAATAATCCACAACACTCGGTCAACTCATGTATGTTTTAATTATTTGATGATTAAGCATTGCCATGCATATATATATCATTTAAATTAGTTGTGCCTACACACATATATATATATATATATTATATATATATGGATATATCATACATGCATTATAGCCATCTATATTATGTGTTTAATTTTTTTTAATTTGATTAAAATGGGTTATTCTCATAATTGGCTATTTTTAATGGGATTAGTTTTTAGGAGTAAAAACTTGATAAATCTCATTAATTACTAATCTTTTTATTAAAGAGTTTAAATACTTAGATTAGTAGGGTCCTTAATATATATATATATATATATATATATATATATATATATATTAGGCTTAATTTGATTAAGCTCATTATAATAATTGGACCTAAATAATGTGTTTAGTTTTAATAGTTAAAACTTGGTAAATACACATTTAATAATAATTCTAGCTTAGTAAACAGTTTACATAGATTTGAATTATCACTAATGAACTAGATTTTTAAGTGTTAAAAATCAATTTAGTTTATTAGTTATTGGAATAGGATTCTAATAATTTGTGATTAATGCACTTGACGCTTAGATTAAAATTAGCCGTTTAATCTAGTTTTATCTAGGTGCATTAATATTAATAGAAAACCCTTAATATAAAATAGTGAGTGGGAGAGGGATATATGACATTATATCCCGCGGTCTCCATTATTAGTTCAACACCGTGAGATCCGAGTGGGGCCTCGTGGCGGCTTTGTTTTCGTCCTCCCTAAGGAGGGTTTCCACAAAGATCAATACCAAGGTTGACTTCCTAACGGATAGGATTTCTGAGGGTATTTCGGGATTGACCGACCCTAAGGCGGCAATTCTCGAGTTAAGCTCA
Organism: Dipteronia sinensis; assembly: GCA_033220585.1. NCBI lineage: Eukaryota > Viridiplantae > Streptophyta > Magnoliopsida > Sapindales > Sapindaceae > Dipteronia > Dipteronia sinensis. The sequence continues at coordinate 28,393,874 of CM065639.1, read as the reverse complement.
TGAGATCTGAAATGGTGGGTTACACTCACAAAGGTTTTGATTAAGTTTTGTTAATTAAAAACCTGACCTAATAAACGATGGTTGAATGATATTGGCATAAGAGTTATTCTGGTATATCCTTTGACTGAGAAGGTCTCGATCCAACATGCAAGAATTTGACCAACCCTAAGGCGGCACTTGCTTGTGGTATGTTGGATTGTCGTGGCATAGAAACATTGTTTTTAGGGTTGTTCTTGTTAATTAAACATTTTCATGCATCATGTTTAATTTTATGCCGAACATTAGCACATGTTTAGAATGTATGACTGAATGAATCTTTAATTTATGTTTTTTCAGCCATGTCATCTGCACTATTACAAATACTTACAAACGATAAATTAACTGGTGATAACTACACAAAATGGAAACTTAACATTAATGCAATACTGGTCACCAAAGACCTCAAGTTTATGCTTACGGAGGAATGTCCTCCGGTGCCTACTGCCAATGCCACACGAACTGTTCGTGAGGCATACTAGCGATGGGTCTCATCTGATGAGAAGGCCCGAACATATCTGTTAGCTTCTATGACAGACGTGCTTGTCACAAAGCAAGAAGCAATGACTACAGCATTCGAAATTATGGAGTCATTGCAAGCTATGTTCGGGCAGCCCTCCGAGCAAAAGCGACACGAAGCTGTTCGTTCCGCTATGCTCGCTCGCATGAAGGAAGGTACATCAGTTCGGGAACATGTCCTGAGCATGATGTCCTACTTCAACACTGCAGAAGTCAATGGCGGGGCCATTGACGAACCCAGTCAAGTGAGCATCATACTGACGACTCTTCCGAAGAGTTTCGATTAGTTTAAGAACAACTACGGGATGAACAAGTTAAGGTTTAGTCTCACACAATTGCTCAATGAGCTCGCTACTTTTGAGTCCATGACCAAGGACAGCAAAAGTAAGACCGGTGAGGCAAATGTTGCCGAACCATCTTCCTCCAATAATAAGAAGAGGAAGAGGTCTGCTGGAAAGGTGAAGGGTAAGCCCAAACCCAAGAAGGCCCAAAGCAAAAAAAAGGGCACCTCCACCGACCAAGACAAAGGAAAATGTTTCCATTGTAACAAGGTCGGGCACTGGAAGAGGAACTGTCCTCAGTACCTCTAGGAGGTAGCCAAGAAGAAGAAGAAAGGTAAATATGATTTACTTGTTCTTGAATCTTGTTTAGTGGAAGATGATTCTTCACCTTGGATTGTTGATTCGGGGGCCACTAACCATGTTTGTTCTTCTTTGCAGTGGACTGATTCTTGGACACAACTAGAGGAGGGAGCCTTCTACATGCGTGTGGGGTCGGGGGATGTCGTGTCGGCCAAAGCAGTGGGAGCAATAAGATTGCAATTTTGTAATAATAATAGTTTTTTATTATTGAACAATGTTTTTTATATTCCTGGATTTACACGGAATTTGATTTCCGTTTCTAAGTTGTTAGAACAATTGTATTCTGTTTCTTTTAATAATAAGTTTGTTATTATTGGAAAGAATGGTCTGAATATTTGTTCAGGAATTAATGAAAACAATTTGTATGTGTTAAGACCGTTAATACATACTACACTGCTTAACACCGAAATGTTTAAGGTTGAAAAACTTAAAACTAAACGACATAAGATTTCTCCAGATAATGACACGTATCTTTGGCATCTAAGGCTTGGTCATATCAACCTTGACCGGATAGACTGACTAGTAAAAAGTGGACATTTAAGTGAGTTAAAGGTTGACACCTTACCTGTCTGCGAATCCTGTTTAGAAGGTAAGATGACTAAGAGACCTTTTACTGAAAAAGGGCTTAGAGCTATAGAGCTACTAGAACTCATACATACAGACGTCTGCGGACCGATGAATGTTAGAGCTAGGGGCGGCTATAAGTATTATGTCACCTTTATAGATGACTACTCAAGATACGAATATGTCTACCTAATGCAACGAAAGTCGGAAACATTTGAAAAGTTCAAAGAATTCCGAGCTGAAGTTGAGAATCAATTAGGTAGGACTATCAAGTCACTACGATCAGATCGTGGAGGTGAGTACTTTGACCAAGAGTTTGAAGACTTCATGGTCGAGCATGGGATAGTTTCCCAACTCACAGCTCCTGGTACACCTCAGCAAAATGGTGTAGCGGAGATGAGAAATAGAACCCTGATGGAAATGGTGAGATCTATGATTAGTTTCTCATAATTACCAAATTCCTTCTGGGGATATGCGTTACAAACAGCGGCATACATTTTGAATGTAGTGCCATCCAAATCTGTTCCTAAAACTCCCCTAGAGTTGTGGAATGGTCGTAAAGCTAGTTTACGACATTTTCGCATATAGGAGTGTCCAGCACACGTGCTGAAGAACAGAACTGGAAAGCTAGATCCCAAGTCTGTGGTCTGCTTGTTTGTAGGATACTCCAAGGAGACCAGAGGTGGATACTTCTATAGTCCTGAAGATAACAAAGTATTTGTATCGACAAATGCAACGTTTCTTGAGGATAACTATATAAGTGATCATAAACCTCGTTCTAAAATTGTATTAAATGAGTTGGAGCCTGGTGAGACCAGTACTCAGTCAACTAGAGTTGTTAATCCCTTACCATCTGAAAGTCATATAATTCCTAGTCAGGATACACTACCACCTAGACGAAGTGAGAGGGTTGTGAGACAGCCTGAACGCTATTTGGGTGTAAGTGAGGGACAAGATCTTGTCTCTGCTGATAGTGTGGATGATCCATTGACATTTAAGAATGCAATGGAAGATCCTGATAAAGAGGAATGGCTTAAAGCCATGAATCTCGAGATGGAGTCTATGTACTCTAACTCAGTCTGGGAACTTGTAGACTTACCGAATGGGGTAAAACCCATTGGATGTAAGTGGATCTACAAGAGGAAGAGAGGAGTAGACGGGAAGGTAGAGACCTTCAAGGCAAGGCTAGTGGCCAAGGGTTATACCCAGAAAGAGGGGGTCGATTATGAAGAGACCTTCTCGCCAGTAGCCATGTTTAAGTCTATTCGGATTCTCTTATCCATTGCTGCCTATTTAGATTATGAAATTTGGCAAATGGACGTCAAGACTGCATTCTTGAATGGCAATCTTGATGAAAGCATATACATGATGCAACCAGAGGGATTTGTGTCTCCAGATCAAGAGCAAAAGGTTTGCAAGTTGCAAAGGTCCATTTATGGACTTAAGCAAGCATCTAGATCTTGGAACATAAGGTTTGATGATGTGATCAAAACCTATGGCTTCGAGCAAAACGTTGATGAGCCTTGTGTCTACAAGCGCATCATTGACAAGAAAGTAGTTTTCTTGGTCCTATACGTAGATGACATCCTACTCATTGGGAATGATATAGGATTGTTGTCTGATGTAAAGGGATGGCTGGCTAGCCAATACCAAATGAAAGATTTGGGAGAGGCAAGTTATGTTCTAGGGATCCAACTTATAAGGGATCGTAAGAACAAACTCATAGCATTGTCTCAGGCATCATATATCGACAAGATTCTTTTGCGATTTTCGATGCAGAACTCCAAGAAAGGTAATTTACCTTCTAGACATGGGGTTCACTTGTCTAAGGAACAGTGTCCTAAGACACCTCAAGAAGTTGAGGATATGAGACGTGTGCCATATGCATCAGCAGTAGGTAGTCTCATGTATGCTATGTTATGCACGAGACCGGACATCTGCTATGCAGTGGGAGTAGTCAGTAGGTACCAGTCCAACCCAGGATTACATCATTGGGTTGCTGTCAAGACTATTCTCAAGTATCTTCGGAGAACGAGAAACTATATGCTAGTGTATTCTGGACAGGATTTGATCCCGTTAGGATACACAGATTCTGATTTTCAGTCAGACAGGGATTCTAGAAAATCCACGTCTAGATCAGTATTCACCCTAGGTGGTGGAGCCATTGTGTGGAGAAGTATAAAGCAATCTTGCATTGCTGACTCCACCATGGAAGCCGAATATGTAGCCGCTTGTGAAGCTGCTAAAGAGGCTGTTTGGCTCCGTAAGTTCTTGAGTGATCTGGAAGTTGTTCCAGATCTGGATAAGCCCATCACACTTTATTGTGATAACAGTGGTGCTGTGGCTAATTCCAAAGAACCAAGAAGCCACAAAAGAGGGAAGCATATAGAGAGAAAGTATCATCTCATTAGAGAGATAGTGCAGAGAGGAGATGTGATCTTCACCAAGATAGCCTCACAAGACAATCATGCTGATCCATTTACAAAGACCTTATCGGCTAAAGTGTTTGAAGGTCACCAAGAAGGTCTAGGGTTACGAGACATGACTCACATGCTTTAGTGCAAGTGGGAGATTGTTGGGGTTTTTGCCCTAAAGCCTGTAATATGTAAATATAATTTGAACATAAATAAAAGAAGTAGTATATTCATTCATTTTGTGTCATACTTTATATAACATGTGCACTTAACATCCAAAATTGCCGGATGTAATTTCGAACTGAGTATATGAGTGTCATATATAGATGGATTCAGTTTGAAACGAGCAATTTAAAGAGTCCGTAGATAGCAAATAAAGCTGGGTACTTTATTTGTGGTTAATCTACAGCTGCGGTCCATTTCGTAGGATACGGTGATTCTATCCTGGATCATTCATATGTAGATATGAGAATGGAGGCACCTTGTATGATGTGATCATATAGGACTGGGCCATGATCTATATGAATCTCTCACTAAGATCCGTTTAACGATGAGATTCATATATATCAACTAATGATGGCTATATGTGGGTGATCTTAATCCTGAGTGTCTTATCGACTCCTTCAGGTTAGATCGTGGTCTTTGATATACCATGGGTGAGGTCGGAGTTGCATTCCCGATCAATATACTCCGTATGTTGGGATCGCGGTTTGGCTTGTGGCTGGGAAGGTTTGTACACAATAGTGGAATCCACTCCTTCTTGTGAGAAGTAGATGGTAGTTCCCTTAAGGGTTGATTCGGGGCTTGAACAATATGAGCGCTCTCCTAATTCCGTAAGGAATGTAGGATTTATTGTTCATTAGAGAATCAATGGTACTTAATGGAAATATATGATTAGAGGGGTATAACGGACATTATGACCCAGCTCTAATTATGAACTACTTGTGGAGGATTATACCATATGTAATAGCTATATCGATGGACACCGAGAGTTATTGGTTTGTGTAAAAACGTCTACAGTTTAGAGAGTGCAGCTTCTGGTTTTTAGTGGAATAACACCGAAGATAATAATCATGAAATATTAATTAAAGAGTTTAATTAATAATTTATAAGGATTATTGGAGCTCAAAATACTGTGGGTCCATTAGGTCCCCTTGCTAGCCCGATCGATTTAGGTAACAAGGGTCACGGTTAATTAATTGGATTGTCCAATTAAATGTGTTACGAAAGTGACACGTATTTATTCCGGAATTAATTGAATAATGAGATTATTTAATTAATGAATAATGGTGATTAAATAAATTAAATAATAAGATTATTTAATTATGTTGTTAATCACTTAATGGAGGGTGTTAGTTGATATTTGATTTTGAATAAAATAAGATAATATGATTATTTTATTTTAAATTAAATATTTGAAATTGAATTTAAAATGTTTGAATTCAAAAATAAATATTTAATTATTTTTTAAAAGATATGAGATATTTTTTGAAAAGTTTTAAAAATCAAATTTGATTTTCGGTTTGTTTTGATTTGAAAGATATATATTTTTAATTAAAAAAAAAGAGATGAACCGAATGTGAGAGAAAAAGTAATTTAGATTACTTAAAGAATAGAACACAGAAAAGTGTTCGTGACACAGAAAGAAAAAAAGAGAAGATATTAAAGTTAATATCGTGACACAGAGAACAGAAGCAAACAAAAGAAGAAAAATATTATGGTGTGGTGAGACCACAAAAATACTGCACTTCTAGAGTTTGTTTTTGTGTGTATTCTTCTCTTCTTCCTCCATACAGGTCCTGAATATTGTGACGCGCCCACACGCTGTTACCAGTTCCGGGAGATAGTGAGGAAGATCACGTGGTTCAAATCAGGAGCAGTTCGTATTAAAGTGAAGGAGCCTCCTACGTAGGTATGAAAATGTTTCATCACTTTATTATTTCATTTGATTATTACTGTATAAATGGGTTAATTTAATGATTGCATAAAAAAATTTAAAACCTTCCGCTGCGCAATCTGTAACCATAGGTTCCACCAGTCACTAGATATAAGTCTTTTCATTAAAGAGGACAATCGGAGAGTCTATCTTAATCCTGAGATAAATGATGGACTTATGGTTGCAAGTGTTATCATTAGAGCTATCAATGAGTACGATTATATAGCATAGTCTATCCTCGATAGTTTGGTGGTATACATTTGTTAATCGATAGAGGACTTCATTTATAGGTATGGACATCGTGGCTCCATTTATTAAATGAGAGTATAATATCATCATATGGATGTTTTGAGGTATTGGATATTAAATCTCAACGTTGAGTTTTCAATAATGATTATTGAAAACATGGCTTCTGGACAAGTCAAAGTATCCAAGTTCGAAATGTGGTCATATGAGGAAATATGGTAACTTGGTGAGCTATAGGCGGTCTATGAGCTCTTGGCGATTACTGATATTATTCACGAGGATACACCATCTCCTATAAGATTGTCTAGGGTATGAGTGAGAAACATCTCCTTATTCTATCTTTATTTAAGAGTTCAATTTTAGCTCTTTAGTGGAATGAGTTAAAATTAATAGATTGGACCTAAGTGAATCATTTGTTGATTGTGATTAGGTTGTGTCTATTGAAGCTTAAATTTAGATAGCCCGCCAAGATCCCCAATCCACACGTATTTGCATGGATCACTTGATATATTCTACCGGGCCGATTTAAGGGTCCATCTAGAATTGTTTTTAATATATCAAGAATATAATATGTCTATTATTTAATTAATGGGCTGCACTATTATATTAATATATTAAAAAGAGACATGTAGGGCTTGTTTCTTTTAGTAAGAATGAGTCTGGTTCACATGTGGGCTTTTATTTAAAGTCCAATGGATTAAATGAAATAAGAAAATAATATATGGCCCATTTATATAAGTGGGGCGGCAAGGTGTATATATTAACCTAATATATTATTTTGTTTCATTGTTTTAATTAAATAAGAATTAGTTAATTTATTAATTAAGAAACAAATCTTTTTCTGATCATGAAATATATTTCCTAAAGTTATACTATTGGTAGTAGTATATTAAAAGTAAAAGACTTGTTTGATAAGAAAATAAATAATAATTTTATTTATTTAATCAAATAAGAAGTCTTTTTATTTAGTCAATAAAAGAATAAAAATATCTATGAGTTGGATTAGGTTTTGAAGTCTAAAGGTTGATGGAAATTAGGGTGCAACACAAACTCTTTTTGGTATGTGATTTGCGGCAACCCTAGTCCATTTAGAGGAAGATTTCGGCAATCCTAAATAGAATTTTGCTTCCTATATAATACCACATATAGAATTCGGCCACAATATAGTTGATTGAATGATTCAATTTTTCCTTCTTCTTCTCAATTCATAGAAAAGGATAATTTTTATTCTACTAAACATAAAAGAGAGAAGAGATTATTCTTTGATAGTACACTGATTGCTTGTTCATCAATAAACTTGTGTGTACAACATCGAATTAGGTTCACGCGAGTTTCGATCATTAGATTGAGAACTCAAAAGTGACCGGAATAATTTTTGTCTTCTTTTGATTGTTTTGTGACTAACAAAAGAAAAAGAAAACTTTGTTCATCCATTCTCAGGTTTGCAATTCAAAGAAAAAGGGAGACCACGCTCCTAGGTGATTCACGTACGTGTTCGGATTGGAAGATCTCGCGTACTGTTCACGATCACTGTTCAAGCAGGTACTGTTCACAATCACTGTTCATACTGGTACTGTTCACGGGCATCGGAAAAGATTTGCGGATTACCAATCGACGTAAGTCAATCGGATCACGTGTCAAGAGGTATTTAACTCTAACCGTATATATTTGAGTTTAATTAATTAAAAGGTTAAGGTTCAACTTTGAGAAAAATTTTAAAACCATACGAAATCTATTTTTCGTTTCTTCCACTGCGTTTTATATCAATTTTTCCCTACAAAATGGACGTCAAGACAGCTTTCCTTAATGGAAGTCTTGACGAGAGCATCTACATGATGCAACCAGAAGGATTCATTAAAAAAGGGCCAAGAGGAAAGAGTATGCAAATTGCAAAAGTCCATATATGGACTGAAGCAAGCATCCAGATCCTGGAACATAAGGTTCGATCAAGCTGTGAAGGGTTTTGGATTTATTCAAAACCCTGACGAACCTTGTGTATACAAAAGGATTAAAGGCGACAAGTTGATTTTCCTCATTCTTTATGTTGATGATATACTACTCATTGGAAACGATGTAGGTGTATTGACATCAGTAAAAGAATGGTTAGCAAAACAATTTGATATGAAAGACTTAGGAGAAGTAAGTTATATTCTTGGTATCCAAGTAATAAGGGATAGAAAGAATAGAACGATTACATTATCCCAAGCTTCATACATTGATAAAATCTTGTCTAGATTTTCCATGCAAGATTCCAAGAAAGGTATGTTACCTTTTAGACAAGGAATCAAACTTTCTAAGGAACAGGTTCCTAAGAATAATCATGAAGAGCAATTCATGAGTAGAGTTCCATATGCCTCGGCAGTTGGAAGTCTCATGTATGCAATGCTCTGTACTAGACCAGATATTTGTTTTGCTGTTGGCATAGTTAGCAGGTTTCAATCGAAACCTGGTCCTGATCATTGGACGGCAGTCAAACATATTTTCAAGTATCTTAAAAGAACTAGAGATTATATGCTTGTATACTCTGGAGGGGATTTAATTCCCGTTGGGTATACAGATTCTGATTTCCAGTCGGATTCTGACTCCAGAAAATCCACATCAGGATCTGTGTTTACCATTGGAGGAGGAGCTGTCATATGGAGGAGTATCAAGCAATCTTGTATTGCTGATTCCACCATGGAAGCTGGGTATGTTGGTGCATGCGAAGCTGCAAAAGATGCTGTTTGGCTCCGCCAATTCTTGATTGACTTATAAGTGGTTCCTAATGCGAATGAGCAGATCACTATACACTGTGACAACAGTGGAGCAGTGGCTAATTCGAGAGAACCAAGAAGTCATAAGAGAGGTAAACACATAGAAAGGAAATATCACCTTTTAAGGGAAATTGTTCATAGGGGAGACGTGACGATCAGTAAAATCGCGTCAGCAGAAAATCTAGCGGATCATTTCACAAAGGCTCTACCTCAGAAGAGTTTTGATGGGCACCTAGAGAATATGGGAATGAGAGATATGACACACTTGCTATAGCGCAAGTGGGAGATTGTTAGGATTATGCTCATTAGCAAGAGTGCAATATTGTAATTGACAATCTTTTCATATTAATAAAGTGTTTTCTGATTCTTACAAATACTTATAGCATTTATTATTATAATGGTCAAGGTAAATAATCATAAGGTGCAAAAGACTATAAGATATAAAGAATTTTTCATACATCCGGATATGTGTGAGGTAGATATAATTCTTTAGTTAGTACTTGAATAACGTTCACAACTTAAGTTAAAGGTTGGGCACCTCTATCTTGATAAAGTTGTAGAATTCTTTTACTAGCATTTGAGTGGGATCAAATGAGTTATGATGAGTCTAAAATCATCGAAAGGTTTTCGAGTAAAAGAATCTAGTGCACTGGGTGCATTGAACTGGATCACAATGAAATACTTTATCTAGAACCGTCACTAGATATAAGCCTTTTCATTATTAGGACAATCAGAGAGTCGATCTTAATCCTGAGATAAATGATGGAGTTATAGTTGCAAGTGTTATCATTTGAGCTATCAATGAGTACGATTATATAGCATAGTCTATCCTCGATAGTTTGGTGGTATTCATTTGTTAATCGATAGAGGACTTCATTTATAGATATGGACATCGTGGCTCCATTTATTAAATGAGAGTATAATATCATCATATGGATGTTTTGAGGTATTGGATATTAAATCTCAACGTTGAGTTTTCAATAATGATTATTGAAGACATGGCTTCTGGACAAGTCAAAATATCCAAGTTCAAAATGTGGTCATATGAGGAAATATGGTAACTTGGAGAGTTATAGGCGGTCTATGAGCTCTTGGCGATTACTGATATTATTCACGAGAACACACCATCTCCTATTAGATTGTCTAGGGTATGAATGAGAAACATCTCCTTATTCTATCTTTATTTAAGAGTTCAATTTTAGCTCTTTAGTGGAATGAGTTAAAATTAATAGATCGGACCTAAGTGAATCATTTGTTGATTGTGATTAGGTTATGTCTATTGAAGCTTAAATTTAGATAGCCCGCCAAGATCACAATCCACACGTACTTGCATGGATCACTTGATATATTCTACCGGACCAATTTATGGGTCCATCTAGAATTGCATTTAATATATTAAGAATATAATATGTCTATTATATATTTAATGGGCTGCTTCTATTATATTAATATATTAAAAGGAGACATGTGGGCTTGTTTCTTTTAGTAAGAATAAGTTTGGTTCACATGTGGGCTTTTATTTAAAGTCTAATGGATTAAATAAAATAAGAAAAATAATATTAGGCCCATATATATATGGTGTGGGCGGCAAGGCTAATAAAATAGCCTAAGATATTATTTTATTTTATTGTTTTGATTAAATGGAAATTAATTAATTATTTATTTAATTAATAGTTTAAATCAAAATCTTTTCTTGATCAGTAAATAAAATACTATGTGTTGGATTAGGGTTAGAATTCTTTTAAGTGATAGGAGTCCTAATATGGTAAGGATTAAGTCCACATACACTCCATACCACACAAAGAATTCGGCCAACCTAGTCCTATAAGGGTTAGGATTCTTAAATTGATAGGAATTAGGGAAAAGCACAATTCCTTTTCAAGTAAGGAAATTGGCCAACCCTAGATTTCCTACACAAAGAATTCGGCCAACCCTATTTTGAGAAGGAGAAATTTCGGTCACCTTATAAATATAAGGTGATAAAATTTCGGCCACCAAGAAGCTTGAGTGAGAGAGATTTTTGTTTGCTTTGAAAAATAAAAATCTTACTCAATACACATAGAATTTCGGTCAAGAGAGAAAAAGAAAAATAAGTTCTCATTCGATAGTGCACTTGCAAGCCTTTAACATCAAAAGGTTTTGTGCACACTTTCGATTTAGGGTTACGCGAGTTCCAATCATATCGATTGTGAATTCAAAAGTGACCGGAACTATTTTTCTAGGCTCTTGGTGTTTTGGGATTGAAGATCAGGATCATAAGTTCCATACATCCATTCTCAGGTAAGCAATTCAAAGAAAAAAGGGAGACCACGCTCCTAGGTGATTCACATACGTGCTAGGATTGAAGATCTTGCGGATTACCATCGACGTAAGTCAATCAGATCACGCGACAAGAGGTATTTAACTCTAACCGTATATTTGTGTTTAATTAATTAAAGGGTTAAGGTTCAAATCTTTAGAAAAATTTTAAACTATACGAAAATCTACTTTTCGTCTTCCGCTGCGGTTTTAGTTAATTTTTCCCTACAATCCCATGTTCAACAAAGTAGTCTTCAAACTCTTGGTCAAGATAGTTACCTCCATGATCCGATTGTAGAGCCTTGATAGTCTTTCCTAATTGGTTCTCAACTTCAGCTCAGAATTCTTTGAACTTTTCAAAAGTTTCTGACTTCTGTTGCATTAGGTAGACATAACCGTATCTAGAGTAGTCTTTTATAAAAGTGACATAATACTCATAACCACCTTGCTTTAACATTCATTAGTCCGCAGACATCTGAATGTACAAGCTCTAGTGGTTCCTTAGCTCTAAGCCCTTTTTTTAAAAGGTCCCTTGGTCATTTTACCTTCTAAACGGGATTCACAGATAGATAAAGTGACACCTTTAACTAGCTTAAAGGCCCATTTTGAACTAGTCTGTGTATCCTGTCAAGGTTAATATGGCTAAGTATTAGATGCCATAGATAAGTTTCATTATCTAGAGAAATTTTTTGTCGTTTTGTTTTAGGTTTTTCAACTTTAAACAATTCGGCATTGAGTAGTGATGTATGAATTAATGGTCTTAAAACATACAAGTTATTTTCATTTAAACCTGAACAAATATTTAAACCATTTCTAGAAACAATAACTGGTTTATTATTAAAAGAAACAGAATATAATTGTTCCAACAATTTGGACAAAGAAATCAAATTTCTTGTAAATCCAGGAATAAAATAAACAGAGTTCAAAATAAGAAAATAATTTTCAAACTGGAGTCTAACTACTCCCATTGCTCTTGCTGACACGACATCCCCTGACCCAACACGCATAGAGAAGGCTCCCTCATCAAGCTCTGTCCAAGAATCAGTCAATTGCAAGGAAGATCAAACATGGTTAGTGTCCCCTGAATCAACTATACAATGTGAAGAATCATCTTCCACTAAACATGATTCAATTACAAGTAAATCACATTTACTTTTTGCCTTTGTCTTCTCGCTTTGGGCTTTATTGGATTTGGGCTTACTTTTAGCCTTGTCAGCAGACCTCTTCCTCTTCCTCTTCTTAGATCTAGAGGAAGATGGTTCAACAACATTTGCTTCACCAGTCTTACCTTTGTTGTTCGTAGTCATGGACTCAAAGGTAGTAAGCTCATTAAGCAACTGAGTCAAATTGAACCTCAACTTGTATTCCCATAGTTGCTTTTAAACTTATTGAAGCTATTTGGAAAAGTCGTCAATATGATGCTCACCTGGCCAGGTTCATCAATGGCCCCACCATTTACTTTTGTCGTGTTGAAATAGAACATCATGGTCAGGACATGTTCCTGAACAGATGCACCCTCTTTCATCCGAGCAAACATTGAGGAATGAACAGCTTCGTGCAACTTTTGCTCAGCGGGCTGCCCGAACATAGTCTGCATTGACTCCATGACTTTGAATGTTGTAGTCATTGCCTCGTGCTTTGTAACAAGCACTTCTTTCATACTAGCTAACAGATAAGTTTGTGCCTTCTTATCAGTTGGGACCTATTTCTGATATGCCTCACAAACATTTCATGCGGCATTAGCAGCAAGCTGTGGAGGACACTCCTCCGTAAGCACAAACTTTTGGCCTTTGGTGACCAAAATTGTATTAATGTGATGTTTCCATTTTGTATAATTTTCTCCTGTTATTTTGTCATTAGCAAAGATTTGTAGTAGTGTAGAAGACATTGCTGACAAAACATAAATAAAGAATTCGTTCAACCATACATTTAATTCACATGTTAATGTTTGGCATAAAATTAAATATGATGCATGAACATACTTAATGAATAAGAAACTCCCTAAAAACTATTTTTACGCCACGACCATCCAACACACCACAAGCAAGTGCCGCCCTTTGGGTAGGTCAAATTCTTGCATGTTAGATCGAGACATTCTCAATCAAATGATATATCAGAATAACTCTTATTCCTCTATCATTCAACCATCGTCTATTTCAATCAGGTTTAAAATTAACAAATTTAATTAAGGCCTTGTGAGTGTGACCTACCATTTCAGATCTCTTAAGCTTAACTTGAGAATTGCCGCCTTAGGGTCGGTCAATCCGAAAATACACTCAGAAACCCTATCGTTAGGAAGTCAACCTTAGTATTGATTCTCATGGAGACCCTCCTTCGGGAGGATGAAAACAAAGTTGTCTCGATGCCCCACTTGAATCTCCTGGTGTTGAACTAATGATGGAGACTATGGGATATAATGTCATATATCCCTCTCACACTCACTATTTTAGAATTAGGGTTTTCACTTAATGCACCTAGATATTACTAAGATTAAACTGGTAATTTCAATCTAAATGTCTAGTGCATATGAAACAAATTATTAGAATCTTATTCTAATAACAAATAAACTAATCCGATTTTTAACAAATTAAAAATCTAGTTAATTATTCAAAGTCTAATCTAAGTAAACAATTTTACTATGACTAGAATTATTTAATGTGATTTACCAAGTTTTAACTATTAAAATTAATCACATTATTAGGTCCAATTATATTAGGGCTTTAATCTAATTAAACCTAATATTAAGTGAAGGACCTAACTAATCAAACTAATTAAACGATTTAATTAATAGACTAGTTATTAATGAGAATTACCAAGTTTTTACTCTAAAATGCATGTGTGATTTACCAATTTTTAATCATATTAAAAAGATAAAACACATAATGTGAATGGCTATTATTCATGTATGACATTTAATAAAATGCATGTGTAGGCACTACTAATCTATATGGCATGTGTATGCATGACAATGCTTTAATTATCACATAATATAAGCATACATGAATTGACCGAGTACGATGGGTTTATCTAGCATAAATCTAATTACAAAAAATTATCCAAGGCATTCTTTGGTCTTCTTGTAATTCCATAATCTTCAAGTCTTGTCTTCTGAAACCTTCTGCGTCTTTTGGGCCCAAAATCAAGTCCAACTTGATTTATTTTAATGGATCAATCACATGGATTAAATCCTTAAAGCCCAAGTGTTACTCAAACATTTTTTGGAGGCCCTGGATTTCCCAAAAAACAACCCAAACACACTCGCTTATAAGCAGCCCTGGCGCTTGAGAATAGGGAGTGCGTGACTCCTGTACAAACAACGCTACAATTTGCGCAACACTTGCGCATATGATATAATAATGTGTCGTGGCTATATGTTGCATGTCTTTTGTGAGCATGTGCATTTGTGTGGAGCGCATGACTTGTGCATGACACCTACACAACCGCATAACAAGACAACAATTGAATTGTGTAGTGGATTTGTTGTGCATGCAAGCATACATATGTTGGGGTTTTTCCCTAAAGCTTGTAATTTGTTAATGTGAATTGAACATAAATAAAAGAAGTAGTTTATTCATTCAAATTGTTTCATACTTTTATATAACATGTGTATTTAACATCTAAGATTGCCGGATGTAATTTTGAACTGAGTATATGAATGTCATATACAGATAGATTCAGTTTAAAACGAGCAATCTAAAGAGTCCGTATATAACAAATAAAGCTGGGTACTTTATTTGTGGTTAATCTACAGCTGCGCTCTATTTCGTAATATACGGTGATCTTATCCTAGATCATTCATATGGTGATATGAGAATGAAGGCACCTTCTATGATGTGATCATATAGGACTATGCCAAGATTTATATGAATCTCTCACTAAGATCCGTTTACGCTGAGATTCATATATATATATATATAATATATATATATTTATCGACAAATGATGGCTATAAATGGGTAAACTTAATCATGAGTGTCTTATCGACTCCTTTAGGTTAGATCGTGATTTTTGATGTACCATGGGTCAGGTCGGAGTTGCATTCCAGATCAATATGCTCCGTATGTTAGGATCGTGGTTTGGCTTGTGACTGGGAAGGTTTGTACACAATAGTAGAATCCACTCCTTCTTGCAAGAAGCAGACAGTAGTTCCCTTAAAGGTTGATTCGAGGCTTGAACAATATGAGTGCTCTCCTAATTCTGTGAGGAATGTAAGATTTATTGTTCATTAAAGAATCAATAGTACTTAATGGAAAAGATGTAATTAAAGGGGTATAACGGACATTATGACCCAACTCTAATTATGAACTACTTGTGGAGGATTATACCATAAGTAATAGCTATATCGATGGACACCGAAAGTTATTGGTTTGTGTTAAACATCTACAATTGAAAGAATGCAGCTTCAGGATTTTAGTGGAATAACACCGAAGTTAATAATCCTGAAATATTAATAAAAGAGTTTAATTAATTATTTCTAAGGATTATTGGAGATCAAAATACGGTGGGTTCATTGGGTCCCCTTGCTAGCTCGATTGATTAAGGTAACAAGGGTCACGGTTAATTAATTGGATTGTCCAATTAATTGTGTTACGAAAGTGACACGTTTCTATTCCGGAATTAATTGAATAATGAGATTATTTAATTAATGAATAGTAATGATTATGTTAATTAAATAATTAGATTATTTAATTGTGTAATTAATCATTAGATGGAGGGTGTTGATTGATATTTAATTTTGAATGAAGATAAGATAATTTGATTATTTTATTTCCATTAAATTTATTATTTAAATTTGAATTTAAAAGAGTTTGAATTCAAATCAAATCAAATAAATTAATATTAATTAAAGATATCAGATATCTTAAAAGATTTGAATTTGAATTTAAAAGAGTTTGAATTCAAGTCAAATCAAATAAATTAATATTAATTAATAGCTTTAAAGATATCCGATATCTTAAAAGATTTGATTAATTAGTTTACTTAAATATATATATATATATATATATATATATATATACATATATGATATATGTTTTTTGGAAACTAACAACACAACATACGTTCAGAATTGAGAGTCAATTTTTGAGCGTATAGAACAAAAGAAGAGAAAAAGAAAAACAAACCCTAGAAAGTGTTCTAGGTATTTTTCGGCCAAAAAAAATTATTTTTCTTCTTTTCTTCATCCTCCTTGTTCCTGAGTACAGTGACGCGCCCACACACTGTTACCAATCTTGGGAGATAGCCAGGAAGATCTTGTGGTTCAAATCAGAAAGCAAATCGAAAAGAAGAAGGAGCCTACAAACGTTGGCATGAAATAGTTTCATCTCTTTCTTATTGTTTTCAATTATTACTGTACAATTGGTTTAATTGATGATTGCATTGAAATTTAAAAAACCTCATTCCATTGTGCAATCCAAAATCTGGAACCTACAACATATAACAATTAAAGTTTTGCATGCATGACAACAGCAAACAATGATACAACATACAATGTTGCGCATGTGTTGTGCATGCAAGCATACATATAACAATTAAAGTGTTGCGTGCATGACATCAGCAACACAAGCATAAACGCATAACCAATATAACAATTATATTGTAGCAGAGCAATACGCAACAATTGTGCATGAGAGAGCATAAGTTTTGCACATCTGGCGTACGTGGCTTTGCACATGTGTTGCTCGTACAGCTGTTGTAGTAAGCGTTCCATATCGTTGTTCTTCACCTTATTACATAAAAAAAAGATATAACAGCAGAACAACAAAATAAAAAATATATATATACAACTCAGAATTAATATTACATTAGAAAAATTATACATATAATATCCAAAACCTACCGTACCAAACAATTAACTATCAATCATGCTTTAATTTTTTTTTAAAAAACATCATACATTCAATAGATTGTGCCTACATATATATACATGCAATTAATCAAGAACAAACAACGATTTATTTGAATATATCGTACTAAGGTTCTGATACCAATTGTAAGCATCAGAGTCACGCAGCGGAAGGGATTTCTTAATTTTTAAGCGACTTTATGAACCTGTACGATATATAAGAATAAATTAAAGACAAGATTCGAAATCATACCTTAAGGCTAACACCTTCGTTCTTTAATTCTTGAATTTGCTTTTCGATTTGTACCACTGGATCTTCCTCTCTATCTCCCAAGTTCCGTTAACTGCATGTAGGCACGTCACAGGCTTCAGGAGGTTGAATGGGGGTTGAAGAAACAACACAAAACAACTCTTGTTTTGTGTATGGAGAATTCGGCCAACCTTATATCAAATAAAAAAAACATTTTTTTTTCCTTTTAATGGCCGCCCACCCTTGTTTTATTTCATTGCTTTTTTATATGTTTCACGTTTTTACTTGATTCAACATATATGGTTCTATTGTGTATCTTTTGTTTTTTATTTATTTATAATATATCTTTATATATTTAAAAACAAGATACTTATCCTTTTCCAAATATATCTCTATATATTTAAAATAAGATAATTAGTATTTTAGTGACCAAGTTAGTATCGGATTCAAAATCCCACATAACCCTAGTTCACTAAGATTTGAACACTTGACCTAGTTAAGAAATAAAATAATCTTATTATTTTATCCTTTGTCTCAGACTCTCAGTCATGGTTCGAACCTGTAACCTCCAATCAATAATTAATTAATAATTCTCAATTATTAATTTATTAATTAAATAATCTAATTATTTAATTATTAATATATTCATTAAATAATCTCATCATTTAATTAATGCTACGAATAAATATGTGTCACTTTCGTAACACAATTAATTGGACAATCCAATTAATTAACCGTGACTCTTGTTACTTCAACATTTCTGGCTAGCAAGGGGACCTAATGGACCCACAGTCTTGAGGTCAAATAATCCATATAAAAAATTAATTAAACTCTTTAATTAATATTTTATGATTATTAACCTCAGAGTACTCCACTAAAAACCCGAGGCTGCAATCTCGTAACTGTAGATGTTTTTACACAAACCAAAAACTTAGTGTCCATTGATATAGCTATTACATATAGTATGATCCTCCACAAGTAGTTCATAATTAGAGCTGGGTCATAAGGTCAGTTATACCCCTCTAATTATATATTTTCCATTAAGTACTATAGATTCTCTAATGAACAATAAATCCAAACTTCCTTTACGGAAGAATGAGAGCGCTCATATTGTTCAAGCCCTGAATCAACCCTTAAGGGAACTACTATCTACTTCTCACATAAAAGATTGGATTCCACTATTGTGTATAGAACTTCCCAGCCATAAGCCAAACCTCGATTCCAACAAACGAAGTTATTGACCAGGAATGCAACTACGATCCACCTATGGTATATCAAAAACCACGATCTAACTTGAAGGAGTCGATAAGACACTCTAGATTAAGATCACCCATATATAGCCATCATTAGTCGATATATATGAATCTCATCATGTAACGGATCTTGGTGAGAGATTCATATGGATCGTGGCCCAGTCCTATATGATCACATCATATAAGGTGCCTCCATTCTCATATCACCATATGAATAGTCTAGGATAAGACCACCGTACATTACAGAATGAATCGTAGCAACAGATTAACCATAAATAAAGTACCCGGCTCTATTTGCTATCTACAGACTCTTTAGATTACTCATCTCAAACTGAATTCATTTGTATATGACACTCATATACTTAGTTAGATATTACATCCAACAATCTTGGATGTTAAATACACATGATATAAATATATGAGACAGATTTATAGAATGAATAAACTATTTCTTTTATTAATGTTTCATTCACATTTACAGATTACAAAGTTTAGGGAATAAACCCCAGCAGTATGTTATATATGCTATTTTGGGATAGGTGTTTGTTGGCCAAACAACCAAACCTTCGAACTCGTTCCCTTGTTCGTTAATGTTTAAACACTAGGGGCAATGTTGAGTTTAGGTTTGAGGGTGTGGTCATGTTAACACCTTAAATAGTAGGTGTTTGGTTTTGGTTTCTTACCGATTTTTGTAAAATGTTTCAAAATCTTTTGCAAGTTAAACCTTTTTGAACATAAGTGTTTACTCCAATGCTAGTTCGTATGTGCCAATAAGAAATTTTCACCTGTTTTCATTGCTGATTTTTGACTAGCTTTATATCAATCTAGAATATTTCAAGCAATGTAAGCATAGTCCCTCTCTCTAATGTTTTAACAAATGGGATTCAGTGCTCGTGTGTTTAGGATTAATAGTGGAGACTTCCCGTGATTTTTGTGCCTTGGCGTTCATTTCTGAGGGTAAAAATTCTTTTTCTATTCATATACACTCTTCGATTAGGTTTTGAATGATAATGATCTCATTTGCACATAACTAGCATTGTATGCCATAAAATATCAAAATTGTGGATATCATGTTTTAATTTGTATTCCCTTAGTAGACATACTTCTAGAAATGATGTTGATGACTCTGTAGCACTTCATACTACAAAATTTCCAAACACATAAACCTACTTACATCACCATTACATACATAACCTAAACACTCACCCTTACCACAGTTTTTGATTTTGTCAAAGTGTACAAATTGGAAGATATTACATTGCAAGCTCTAGATTGAAACATCGTGTACTGAGGCGTTTATTGTAATATGTGTGCTAAAGAAAGGCTTTCAAAACTTAAGTGTTAAAAAATAATCACTTAAAGCCTTTGATCTTTAAATTATAGCTACTCAAAATAAGAGTAACACCTTAACACAAATCACTCCCTAGACGCTTTAAAATGAGAATGTTAAAGTTTAAGAGAGTTTAGATTGAAAGGTTGTAGCATAAACTCTTTGGAATGATCAGTAGCTTATCATATCCTATACTTACCATTCCACTACCACAAATCACCTTTAGCCTTTTTTAAATTAGGAGAGTCCTTTTGATCTTCTAGGAAGTCTATTTCGGGAATATGATTTTTAATATGCTCTACCACGTTCATGGTATTCAATTCCTTCGTGGGATCAATTTATGTAAATTATGCTTTATTTCAAATGCTCACAAGCTATATTTATTTGAGTGCCTTTACATAACTTCCAAGTCGCATGTGGTTGAGAGAGAGAGTGAGCCTAGGACTCTGCGAGAAAAATAGAGTGAAATCTAGTGAGATTAGAGTAGAGGCAAATTACATCCGAAATGCTTGTGTGAGTAGTCTTTGATGCTGTCACATAAAGTGTGGGATTCATTTTTGTAAGATGAAATCATCTGGATGATTTCAGGATATTCTTCACTTAGAAATTCTAACTCGTTTAGTTTCTCAGTCGTACATCGACCTTGTCATTGTTTTCATAACAGGTTCTCACCCCGTTTGTTTGTTTGTTAGACTTTGTATATAGTTGTCATTAGTATAGAGTAGTTGTATAAATGTGATTAGTTTAGTTATTATATTCTATGTTTTGCTCGAGGACGAGCAAATGTTAGGTTTGGGGGTTTAATCGCTCTAAATATGTATATGTGTTGAGAGCCTAATCCCTTACCTTTGTTATCGTTTTTAGGAATTTTAAAGTGTTTAATTGCTGGTTTTTAGGCATTTTCCTCATCCAAGGGTATTTTCTATCCAATATGGAGATTTCATGTTGAGAAGAGGCATTTTTGGAATAAAGAAGCAATCTGCGAGTTCGACCTCACAAATTCAAGTCACAAATGTTCCCCAGAGAGAACTGCTACATCAAACTATGACATAATCATTTATTTTTGAAGTAGCAGATGTTTCCCAGAACTGATTGCTATGTTGATCTGCAAGTTCAACCTCGCAGCGACCAAGTCACAGATGTTCTCCAAAAGAAATTGCCATGTCAATCTGCCACCACAAACCAGTAGAACATATCTGCCACTTCAGACTACGAATTCCAACTCGCAGATCCAATTCCCATAAACACTCCAGAGGAAGCTGCCACTTCAGACTGCGAGCTCAAGCCAGCAAAACCTAAGCTGCTACTTTGCACTTTGAGATCCAACTCGCAGAATGACCTTGCAAAAGTTACCTAAAAACCCTCTGCCATCAGAATCTATAATGTCCATCAAGCAGAAGCAAACTGCGAGTTTAATCTGTGAGGTCCATCTCGCAGATCTGACCCGCAAATGACTGCCACGACAGCAATCAACTTGACAAACTAATGATTTTTCCCACCTACTACATACATTTAAATATCTTTGTTAACCTACTATATATAGAGATAGAAATAGAGAAAACAAAATATAGATTTCTAGTTATAAACACTTAGATTTAGAAGATAAAAAAGAGAAATTCTCTTAGAGACAAAATTAGTTCTTAGTTTTAACTAGATCTTGAAGCAACTTTGAAGAAGATTGAACGAAGAGTTTGTAATCAAAGTCAAGGATTCTCGTCCATGATTATGGGTTGTATCTCTCTCTCTCTCTCTCTCTCTCTCTCTCTCTCTCTCTTTTATAATTGAGATAATGATGTGTAGCTAAATTCCTTGAGATTTAATGGATAGATGCTCATTTGTTGTTAACCATGATCTAAGTCAATATATTATATTTATCCATCTCATCTTGTTATTATATGTGTAATTAATGTATGAACATACACTCAATGCAATTTACCTTGCAATATAGCAGTCAATATGCTTTGAAGTGGTTGGATTGTTAATAAATGTGTTTGAACAAACATGACTATTATCCTTCACTTTTCTTTGGAGTGAGCATTCATTGTGCATGACCATGCTTATTAATTTCACTAGTCCTTTTAGATTAAAGATTTCTCTACTCACCATTCCTTTGACACATTAAGATGTGGAGTTGATGAAAGTCTTTCTCAAAGACATTTTAAATTAGGGCCACATTTTAGATTAATGGATGGTGCTTGAAATTGATTGATGTGTGATCTTGGTTAACACTTATGTTCTATCATATTCCCTTGTATCTCATTTGTTTCATTTTTAGTTTCAACAAGTTTAGATCATAAATTAGTTAATCCTTGTTAGGCAAAGTATAACCTACAAAGCTTCCTCGTGGGAACGATAACCCTTACTTGTGTCCACTTTACTATTCAGTGATCAGTACACTTGCGGAGGGTTGTAGACTTGCACGCGCATGTTATAGTTTCAATTCGCGTATCATTAGATTAGAGGAACTTAAGGAAAGAGTGTGTCAAGTAGGCATATGACCAATAAAGTCGATTCTCCATATAGCAATTGGCCATGAGGAAATTAAACTCTTGAGTAGTTCGTATGGTTGTAGAATTCTTGTTGCTTTTAGTTGACAACTTTCGCATATACTGGCATGCTCATGTGTACCACCGAAAATCATGGGCTAGTAGAAGCCTTGTCGTAGAACTTTATGTGCCAAGCTCCTACCCCTGCGTGATTTCCACAATTTCCTGCATGGATGCTTTGAAGTATGCCTGCTGCTTGGTGTCAAAAGATTGTTCTTTATATTTTCTAAAATTACCTTGCAAGCACACAAGTCAAAAGACAACTGTAGTAATAAGCAAGGGTCATCCACAACGAGGTGTCATCTGTCAACCGTATCATGTCTTAGAGTTTATTGAAAGCAATGTAAATAAAAACATGGAAGATGTGAGAGTGATGTGTGTGAAATGTAAGCATTTTAAGTGTGTGTGAGAGCATGGAAATGAAATGAAAATAACCTAAGAAAACTAAAGATAGAAATGTAACCGGGTGCTTACCTTTCTAAGTTAAACTACTCCTAACTAAACTAATCTACTTTTAAAGGCAAACACCCTAAGTTACGTAAATAAGGGTGGCTAAGAGAGATGTAAGACAATGGACCCACAATGTATTTATGCTCACCATGACATTCAAATCACCCATGAAAATACACAAAGTGTGTCTAATACAACCTAGAGGGGGGGGGGGGGGGGGGTGAATAGGTTTTAGTTGATTTATTACCAACTTTTCGACTTAATCAATTTTAATAATCCTACCCCATATTAGCAATCAATCAATCCAATATAAATATGCGGAAAACAATAAAAACGCAAGGATTGATTTACGTGAGAAACCCTCCAACTGGGAAAAACTCACGGGCTATCCTTCTAGCCACATACGGTCCTCAAATCCACTATTTGAACGAAAGTTTACAACCTAGGTTGACCTCAAGTCACACCTACTGGTCACTAACCCTTTCACTCTACCCAAAGAGCCTTTAATAGTGATTCTTGACCACAAGCTTGTGCACTAACCCACTTAGTCACAAGGCTTAACAATCAATGAAGAAGTTAAACAACCTATGTGAATATGTAAAAGATATTCAAACATGCAATTAATGCTAGGCAACACTAAATGCTTATCTAAGGATTTAAAGATGTCAATAAATGCAAATCCTAGATATCAATATCTAAATGCAAATGCATGAAGATTTAGCTAGAAGGGTAAAATCGTCCTAAATGCTAGCTATTAATGAACAAGGCTCTCAACCAACAAACAACAACTCAAACATGTTATAAATGCCAATAAACATAAAGATATGCAATAAAATCACATAAAAGAGCTAACCCTAGGCAAACAAGAACATAAATAAATACAATGAGATTTAGGGCATGTTCAAGTTACCTAGTCAATGAAAGCAAGAAGAATCCATGATGAAATGATGCTTGAAGATGTTAGATGCACATGGATTTATGTTTGATTGAGTAAAAAGGATTTCTTAGAGCTCTCTCTCTCTTGGATTTACTTTCTCTCACTTAGAGATATATTTTCAGAGCTCTAGGTCTAAATGAAGGAGAACAAGATGTATTTATAGAGACCAAAAATGAGCTGGTGTGAAATACCCGAAATGCCCAGTTCGGGTGAAAAAGGCGACATGAGCAAGTCGCCTTGGAAGTCGCCTAACATACTGTGAGAAAACACGTTGCCTGAGGCGACATGTGAGGCAACATCCCCAAGTCGCCTATGAAGTCGCCTTACATACTGTGGAAAAAATAAGATGTCAGAGGCGACATGTAAGGCGACATCCCCAAGTCGCCTATGAAGTCGCCTAACACACTGGAGAAAAAAGAACATGACTAAGGCGACATGCACAAGTGGCCTTGCATGTTGCCTAACCTACTGTGTAGCCCATCAACTCCAAAATGCAAGAAGTGTGTGTGTGCTACCATACATGCATGTCAATACAAATGCATAGAATGTGAGTGTGTGCAACTAAAATCTCTTCAAAGAGAGTTAAGCAAGTGATATACCTTTGAAGAGCTCTTGAGAGAGATGATGTCCTTGAAGCTTGATCACACCCAATGAGGCCTAATATACCCTTATAAAAATTAATCCCCAATGTGGTTTGTCAACGAAATAAGCCAATCAAAATATGAGGAACTTACAATCTCCCCCTTTGTCTATTTCGTGACAAAACCACCTCTCACAAATCATCCTCACAAAAGAATAAAAACTAGAGGTCAACAAGGAAATTCTACATTACAAAAAGATACCTAGATGTTAGGTCTTCAAATCTTCAAGCTCTTGTAGAATAGCCATTCCTACATAACAATGAGACTACACTTTCCAAGACAAGTGTATGTGAGGTGATCAAGAGAAATAAATAAATAAGAGCAATTTGCATAATAAAAGAAAACTACAACATGCAACATGCAAATGCTCCTCCTATATAGGTTACTCCCCCTCAACGGGACAATCTCTCCAAATATGCAACCCCCTTAAATAAAACCACAATACTCCCCCTTTTTGTCATGAGATAGGCAAAGGAGTATTCCCCAACCGGGTCACTTTAGCAAAGAGAGCTATTTGCAAGATAAGTACATAATCATATACAACAACTTTATGCAACTTAATTAATTGAGAGAGAATCATTGAGGGTTTATTGATTAGAAGAAAATGTGTGACTTAGTTGCTTTGGATGTAAGACATGTAACATCATAGTTCAAGCGAATGGTATTTGGCAAGGAGAACATCAAAAAAAGGGTTCCAAAAGAATTCAAACCAATTTGCACCCTTTTGCCATAAAGAAACATGATATAGTATTTTGAAAAGAAATTTCAACGCACACAAAACTATATCAATTCTTAAAAGCAAATCAAGACATTGGATCAAGAGATCCTTTTAGATTTTTCCGGACAATTATCCGTATGATAGTAGTCTTGATTAACAATTAAGAAGAGAGAGAAGACTAATTTGGATATAAAATCCTTATTGATTGCATGGATACAAGATCCTTATTGATTAGTCTTCTCATTTGCATTCACACACATTTGCATTAACGCAATCAGGACATATTTCATGCATATCATTTTGAGCATGTCATAATCAAGTTCACATGTCATGGAGATAAATTATAGGTCATTCAAATGTACTTCCCAATCAATTCTCCTAATCCAAAAATGCATGTTTGAACATAGAGGTGACATGGATTACAAATCAAGCAAGGCACACTTATTGAATAAAGAGGCCATATAAGAATATATATAAGCACAACCAAGAATACTCAAGCAATTAATAAAGAAGCATAAAGTTGATCAAGTTTTTGCTTATTCCAACATGCAAGGTTGCTCTCTTTGCTTGAGTTCCCCATAAAGGGTCAATCACCAAAACACATCAAGGTATATGACAAATCCCAATAGACCTACTAAGTGACTTGAACCTAGTTGAGTCTAAGGGCTTTGTAAATAAATCCACTAGTTGATCATTTGTGCCCACATGCTCAAGTGCAATGCATTTGTTTTCAACTAGTTCTCTAATGAAATGATGCCTAATGTCTATATGCTTTGTCCTAGAGTGCTGAACATGATTCTTTGAAATGTTAATTGCACTTATGTTATCACAATAGAGGGTTAGAATACCTTGATCAAAGCCATAATCCACAAGCATTTGTTTCATCCAAAGGAGTTGTGTGCAAGCACTCCCGGCGACTATGTATTCCGCTTCAGCTGTGGATAGAGAGATGGAATTTTGCTTCTTGCAAAACCATGAGACCAAGTTGTTGCCTAGGAAGAAGCAACCGCTCAATGTACTCTTCCTATCATCACGATTTCCTGCCTAATCGGCATCACTAAAGCCAACTAAGCTAGCATTAGTGTCAAAAGAGTACCATATCCCATAGTTGGATGTCCGATTCACATATCAAATGATTCTCTTCACGGAGGAGAGATGGGATTCCTTGGGATCCGCTTGGTACCTAGCACACACACCCACACTAAAGGCTATATCGGGCCTACTTGCGGTCAAGTAAAGCAAGCAACCAATCATGCCACGATAAAGACTTTGTTCCACACTCTTGCCACCAGCATCCTTGCTTAGTTTCAAGGTGGTACTCATGGGTGTGTCACAATGTTTGGCATTCTCAAGGCCAAACTTCTTCACTAGGTTCTTAGCATACTTAGCTTGGGATATGAAAATCCCATTATGCAATTGCTTGATTTGCAAACCTAGGAAGTATTTGAGCTCCCCAACAAGACTCATCTCAAACTCATGAGACATGACATCAACAAATTGTTGGACTTTGGATTTGTTGGTGGAGCCAAAAACAATATCATCAACATAAATTTGAGCTATGAAAAGCTCATCTTTGTTCCTCTTGATGAATAAAGTTTTGTCAACACTACCCATAGTGTAGTCATTGTCAACAAGAAATTGAGTGAGGCGCTCATACCAAGCCCTAGGTGCTTGTTTCGACCCATATAAAGCCTTCTTGAGGCTATAGACATGATTGGGGTGGTGTGGATCCACAAACCCTTTGGGTTGCTCAACAAACACTTCCTCATGCAAGAAACCATTGAGAAAGGCACTCTTAACATCCATTTGATGCAATTTGAACTTGTGCACACATGATATGGATAAAAGAAGCCTTATGGACTCAAGACGGGCAACCGGAGCAAAAGTCTCCTCAAAGTCAATACCCTCAATTTGAGAGTATCCTTGTGCTACAAGTCTAGCCTTGTTGCGCACAATGTTGCCATTCTCATCCGACTTATTCCTATATACCCATTTGGTGCCTATGACATTAGTATCCATGGGTCTAGGAACAAGAGTCCAAACTTCATTTCTTTCAAATTGGTTTAGCTCTTCTTGCATGGCAAGAACCCAAAATGTATCGTTCAAGGATTCATCAACCTTTTTAGGTTCAATTTGAGAGGTGTAACAAGTATAGCTAATTTGATTAGCTATTTGACGCCTAGTCCTAACACCCTCATTCATATCTCCAAGAATGTCATTGTTGTTGTGGAGATGTCTAACCTATGGAGCGGGTTCTTTAGAGTCCAATGA
This sequence comes from Dipteronia sinensis, assembly GCA_033220585.1. Lineage (NCBI taxonomy): Eukaryota > Viridiplantae > Streptophyta > Magnoliopsida > Sapindales > Sapindaceae > Dipteronia > Dipteronia sinensis. The sequence goes on along the minus strand of CM065639.1, from coordinate 28,366,226 downwards.
TGGATCTCTATCAAGAGGTTGGATGACCTCTTCATCAAGACTTGACTTCACATCAATTGAAGTCTCACCATTCTTTTCCAATGAAGAATCATCAACCACAACGACCTTCTCGTCATGATCTTTAGTCTTAGGCCTACAATCATCTATGACAACATTAGATGATTCCATGACACTCCGAGTTTTAAATTGAAAACTCTATAGGCCTTACTGTTAAGGGCATAGCCAATGAAAATCCCCTCATCACTCTTGGCATCAAACTTGCCAAGTTGATCTCAGTCATTTAGAATGTAGCATTTGCTCCCAAATGAGTGGAAGTAGCTAACATTTGGCTTCCTACCCTTCAATAATTCATAGGAGGTTTGCCTAGTACCGGGCCATAGGAAGACTCTATTTCCTATGTAGCAAGCCGTATTGACGGCCTCGGCCCAAAGGTTCCTAGGGACATTGTTGCTAAGCAACATCACACGGGCCATCTCTTGAAGGACCCTATTCCTCCTCTCAACAACCCCATTTTGTTGAGGAGTTCTAGGAGCCGAAAACTCATGGGAAATACCTAAGCTATTGCAATAGCTTTCAAAGCAAGCATTTTCAAATTCCCTCCCATGGTCACTCCTAATCCTTTTAATGCTTTTAATGTGTGAGTTCTTTTCATTTTGAATTTTAGTGCAAAGCATTTTAAAATTTTCAAATGTTTCAGATTTTTCTCTAAGAAAATATGTCCATGTAAATCTAGAAAAATCATCAACATAAACAAAAATGTATCTCTTGCCACCGAGACTCTCGGTTTGCATGGGACCCATAAGGTCCATATGTAGAAGCTCTAATGGCTCGTTGGTGGCGAGATACTTGCCTTTCTTGTGCATACTTTTGGTTTGTTTCCCTTGTTGACAAGGTCCACAAACGCCATCGACTTTCTTCCTAAGCTTAGGGAGACCACGCACAACCTTGAACTTATCTAAGATCCTCAAATCTCGATAGTTCATGTGGCCAAGTCTTTGATGCCATAACTCAACTTCCTCACATTTGGACATACTGCAAGAGATAGCACTAGCTTCAACACAATAGCAATTGTCACTAGATCTCTTTCCTTTTAGCAAGGTTTGTCCATTTGGCATTAAAATAGAGCAATCATTTTTGTTAAACAAGACGGAGAGTCCATCACCATTAAGATGAGAAATGCTTATAAGATTGGCTTGCAAGCCATCAACAAGTAAAACATTGGACAAGGAGGGTAAGTTGGGAATGGAAATGGTTCCTTTCCCTATGACTTTCTTTCTAGATCCATCACCAAAGGTGACAAATCCTCAATCCTCCAAGACGAGGGATTTAAAGAAGCTCTTGTTCCCCGTCATATGCCTAGAACACCCACTATCCAAATACCAAGTGTTAGAGGCATTTGCCTTCAAGGCAATTTGAGCCACATAGCAAGAATAGTTATCCCTTCTAATCCACTTAGGTGAAATGTTCTCATTCCTAGTGGTATTAGTCACATTGGCTCTAGATTTCCTAGGAACATGCATTTTAGCTCTAGCTCTATTTCTTTCAATCATGCTTTTGATTCTACACATTTCAATGTATTTGAAGCAATTAGGTCTAATGTGACCATCAACACCACAAAAGTGACAAGTGGGAATAAAATAAGAAGACATACCATGCCCATGTGAGTACAAAGGGGCTTTCCCACGCATTTGAACTTGTCTTTGGTGTTGGATTGGTTCTCTCCTTCTTTGTTGTTGAGTTGGAATGAATTGCTTCCTTGATTGACCTTGCATGAATTACTTCTTGGCTTGATGGTATTTGGGTTGAGGGAAACTTGCTTGATGCACCCTTATTGATTGAGCTTGAGCTTGTTTCCCTTGTGCTACCTTGACTTGAGAATCTTTAGAGCACTCTCCTAGTTCGATCTTCTTCCTAGGATATTATGGGGGTGGAGGCTCTTTGTTATCCAAATTCTTGACAAACACAATCTTGCTTGAGGATGAAGTCTCCTTGTCATCTTCATATCCAAGACCTTTCTTATCACTTGGCCTCTTGCCAACTTCCAACATGTGGTCAAGTTTCTTCGTGCTTGAAGTCATCTTAGCAATGATCTCTCTAGCTTCTTCAAGCTCCTTTTCCATCAATTCCTCAATCTTTTTGGCTATCTTCACTTTTTTATTTCAGTGAGTAGCTTCGGTAGATAGCTTGAGATTCTCTCCTTTTAGCCTTTGAATCTCTTTATTCATCTTCAATCTTGAGCTTTGAAAATGCTCAATGAAGCCTTCAAGATCCATTCCTCCTACATCCATATTGTTGAATGGGATGAAGAGTCACCATCGCTAGAGTCATCTTCACTTTGTTTCTCTACCTCTTCATCATCTATTGCTTCCTTACTCTTGAGAGAAGATGCGAAGGCAATAAAGTTTGCCATATGATCCTCATCATCCGAGGATTCTCTTTCTTCTTCCAAGTCATCACCATCGCTCCACATGACGGCCATGGCCTTTCCTTTCTTCTTGTTTTTCAAATTTCCACAATCCGTGGAGATGTGTCTGAAACCTCCACATTCAAAGCATTGAATCCCTTTTCTTTTGGGCTTGTCTTCACTTGACTCAAATTTCTTGAAATGAGTCTTCTTCTTCAGTTCCTTTCCTTTGGATCCAAATCCCCTCTTCTCAAAATTGATGAACTTCTTGAATCTTTTCACCATGAGGGCCATCTCCTCATCTGAGTCATCTTCCTCTTTCTCTACTTTGGAAGTTTTCAAAGCAATACTCTTTTTCTTCTTTGGAGGTGTAGGTGTAGGAGTCCATCTAGACTCATATGCTAGAAGTCTTCCTATAACTTCACTTGGCTTCATGTTTTTGTAATCACTGTTCTCCTCAAGAGCCGTCACTTTTGACTCAAATCTTGCAGGAAGCGACCTCATAATTTTTTGCTTGATTCTCCTATCCGAATAGGGGTCACCAAGTTGATGGCTTTGATTAACTATGTCCATCAACTTCACTTGAAAGTCGTTGACGCACTCATCCTCCTCCATCCTAATTTGCTCGAATTGTGTTTGGAGGACTTGAAGCTTGGAGTCCTTGACCACCTCGGTTCCCTCATGGGCCGTCTCTAGAATCTCCCATGCCTCTTTTGCAATTCTTGTTGTTTGGATCAATTTGTACTGATTGTCATCCATTGCACAAAGAATAGCATGCATAGCCTTGTTGTTCCACTTGGATGCTTCAAACTCTTGAGTTGACCATTCCGACTTTGGCTTGGGAACTACACTTTCGTCCGCAAGAGTCTTTTCCGGAAGAGTGTAGCCATTGTCAATAGCCATCCATGCTCGGTCATTTATTTTGCAAATGTAAGACTCCATCTTCCCTTTCCAAGAGGCATAGTTTACTCCGGTGAGCAAAGGGGGTCTTGTGCTAGAGGCTCCCTCATTACCACTTCCGTTCCCACTCATAGTGTTTGGGTATGAATGAGATTAATGTTTATGATGCAACAAACATAAACAAAATGCAAGACACACAAGGAGCAAGGATCACCTAAGTGTATCTAGGAACCTGCTCTGATACCAATTGAAAATACACAAAGTGTGTCTAATACAACCTAGAGGGGGGGGGGGGGGGGGGTGAATAGGTTTTAGTTGATTTATTACCAACTTTTCGACTTAATCAATTTTAATAATCCTACCCCATATTAGCAATCAATCAATCCAATATAAATATGCGGAAAACAATAAAAACGCAAGGATTGATTTACGTGAGAAACCCTCCAACTGGGCAAAACTCACGGGCTATCCTTCTAGCCACATACGGTCCTCAAATCCACTATTTGAACGAAAGTTTACAACCTAGGTTGACCTCAAGTCACACCTACTTGGTCACTAACCCTTTCACTCTACCCAATGGGCCTTTAATAGTGATTCTTGACCACAAGCTTGTGCACTAACCTACTTAGTCACAAGGCTTAACAATCAATGAAGAGGTTAAACAACCTATGTGAATATGTAAAAGATATTCAAACATGCAATTAATGCTAGGCAACACTAAATGCTTATCTAAGGATTTAAAGATGTCAATAAATGCAAATCCTAGATATCAATATCTAAATGCAAATGCATGAAGATTTAGCTAGAAGGGTAAAATCGTCCTAAATGCTAGCTATTAATGAACAAGGCTCTCAACCAACAAACAACAACTCAAACATGTTATAAATGCCAATAAACATAAAGATATGCAATAAAATCACATAAAAGAGCTAACCCTAGGCAAACAAGAACATAAATAAATACAATGAGATTTAGGGCATGTTCAAGTTACCTAGTCAATGAAAGCAAGAAGAATCCATGATGAGATGATGCTTGAAGATGTTAGATGCACATGGATTTGTGTTTGATTGAGTAAAAAGGATTTCTTGGAGCTCTCTCTCTCTTGGATTTACTTTCTCTCACTTAGAGATATATTTTCAGAGCTCTAGGTCTAAATGAAGGAGAACAAGATGTATTTATAGAGACAAAAAACGAGCTGGTGTGAAATACCCGAAATGCCCAGTTCGGGTGAAAAAGGCGACATGAGCAAGTCGCCTTGGAAGTCGCCTAACATACTGTGCACGTTGCCTGAGGCGACATGTGAGGCGACATCCCCAAGTCGCCTATGAAGTCGCCTTACACACTGTGGAAAAAATAAGATGTCAGAGGCGACATGTAAGGCGACATCCCCAAGTCGCCTATGAAGTCGCCTAACACACTGGAGAAAAAAGAACATGACTAAGGCGACATTGGAGGCGACATGCACAAGTGGCCTTGCATGTCGCCTAACACACTGTGGGAAAAACCTAAGTCTTAGGCGACTTGTCAGGCGACATGCACAAGTGGCCTTGCATGTTGCCTAACCTACTGTGTAGCCCATCAACTCCAAAATGCAAGAAGTGTGTGTGTGCTACCATACATGCATGTCAATACAAATGCATAGAATGTGAGTGTGTGCAACTAAAACCTCTTCAAAGAGAGTTAAGCAAGTGATATACCTTTGAAGAGCTCTTGAGAGAGATGATGTCCTTGAAGCTTGATCACACCCAATGAGGCCTAATATACCCTTACAAAAATTAATCCCCAATGTGGTTTGTCAACGAAATAAGCCAATCAAAATATGAGGAACTTACAACCCATAATAAGCAACCGTATAAACACTCCGAGTTTAGATTCAACCTTGCCTTTAATACGACTTCTAAGTATAGGAGTGGGGAGAGTTTTCTAATCCTTGATTACTAATCACCGTTGGTGTGCCACATAAGCAATAACCAAGGATTGCATTAAGCATAAAGAAAGAACTAACCCCTTGATTACTACTCACCATTGGTGTGCCATGTGATCAACAACCAAGGGTTGCATATGTGCCGTGTACATATCATGAATTCCACCCATTCAAATAAGAGCATAATCAAAGCCAAGTGTGATATTCACCTAACCCTAATTCTTAAATTAACCTAATCCCTTAACATGCATCGAGAGTTGGTGTACAATCAACACAAATCAAGAATCAAGCTATGAAGCAATTGAATGAAACAAGACTTGAAGAAATTACATGCAAATTAATCAAATAGAAAGCACTAGTGTTAGGTTTACAAATTTCCCGAATGGGGCTACACGTCAAATAGGAAAAATAACAAAAGAAGAGTAAATAGAGAAAACCCGAGTGATGTCCCCGAGTCTTCAAGCTTCCATTGATGTCCATCTTCCTCATAGACAAACAAGATGGCTATTTTCTCTTGAATCCTCCTCAAGGATGGATGGAAGATAGATGGGTGATGATGATGGATAGGCATCCATGGAGGAAAACCTCCATGGATGCCTTTGAAGCTTCATCTCTCTCTTTTGTTTGTAAAGAAGAGGAAATGTAGAAATATGTTATGGTGTGTTATGTAGGTTGTGGTACTAGTTCTTGGTGGAGAAAGTGGTGTATTTATAGGCTTAGGAGGTTAGAGCCCGATCTAGGCATGAAAAGACACGAAGTCCTCTCTGAATTTGGCCTTAAAAACGTCCATTTAGCTGAGCTAGAAAGAATAGCGGCCTGACATATGTGGTTAAGGAACCGCAGAACTTGAAGCGCGATACTGGTTGGAGGCAAAACCGTGGTTGGCTTCACGGTTGAAGAGCCGTGAGGCTTGGGTCTTGAGATCAGCTGGAGACCAAACCACAGTTTTCTTCATGGTTCCAGATCGGTGAAACCGGGTCTCGAGATCTTCTAGACTGATTTTTTAGGTTGGCTCCGTGGTTCAGGAACAACAAAAGTTGGGTCTCGAGATCCTCTTTTTTGGCGAGTTTCTCTTTTGCCCTTCAATTCTCTCATTTCTTTACTTTTAACCTAAATTGCCTATTAATCTTCACTTTAAGCTCAAACACCTTGCTTAGGGAATATAACCAATACAAGGCTCAACAAGCACATTAAATACACAAAAAACACTATAAAATGAGCACAAAAGATAGGTTATGTGGACCTCAAATAAGTACATAACTGTGACGATCCAATACCCCCAAACCTAACTTTTGCTCGTCCTCGAGCAAAACTAAAAGTGAAAAACAAACAACTAACAACATAAAACACACTAAAGCATAAATAAGTAAAAACTAAGTTAGTCCACTTTCATAGGAAACATGATAACACTTAGTATGTGCCACATGCATTTAAACCTCTAGGTTACCCTAGTAGGAGGAGTTACAGTCTCCTGAGGGTTTATAGCTACGATACTCATAAACGCAACTCTGCAAGACAAAGGTTAAGAAGCCATGGTGCGCTGAAGATCATTAGTGCGCTGGTAGGTGCATGGGTCCCTACTCGCGTACTGCGTACGTCAAGACTTGCCACATTAACTTTTCAGACCTACTTTTGGGAATCCTATATATACATCCTTCCATTAGGTTAGCCACACACCCTCTTTAGCCTTCAACCTAATTTTTACCATTTTTTGATCTAAGAATATCCTCCATAAATCCAAACCATTTTTCCACCTAATCACTTCCATACCATCCATTTCCACTAAACTTCACTTTAAATTCAAACCCACATCAAGGAGCTCAAATTTCAGCACTTAAGAGGAGAAGAGGAGCTTGAAGACAAAGAGATTTCAGCATACCAATGGGTCTTTTCTCATCTCTTGTCTCTTCTATTCTTCTTTGTGTAATTTTTATGAGTAGCTAAATCTCTTTGTGGGAGTTGATGTGATTTAACATGGATTGTTGGCTTTCCACCTTTTATCTATAATTTGGTCTATTATTTCCATTCATTGTTCTTCATAAATTTGATATCTCTTTGGATAAAGTAGGCATATCAACTCTTGGTTCATTGTTTGATGTTGAATTTCTTGATTGTTTTGAAAATAGGTTTAAACATCTCCTTGGATTGGGTAGGCTTCCCAACTCTCAATCTAAGTTGAGATACACACCTTTAGGTGAAAAACTAGCTATCTTGAATGAGAGATATGTGTTGTGAGCATACCAATCCAACATATCACGGTAAAAAGAGTGGAAGAGGTGAATTGTGAGCATACCAATTCAATCCATCCCACCTACTTTAAATCTATCTAGGCTTAATTGGAAACCCTCTCTAAACTCAATCGAGCATACAAATCATTGGTGTGAAGGAAGAGTCAAGTGATCCTAGAATCACATCTAAAGATAGATTTACCATAATAAATCGAATTGGTTCATAATTGATAAATGGAAGGCCCACCATTTATGTGAAGATTGCATTAACTCCCACATCACCCTATCATATCTCTATCTATCCATTTCACATTCTTGTAGTCTTAGTTGCATGCTATTTTAGTGTAGTTGTAGCTTGCATTTAGTTTTTCATTACAATTTCAAATCTCAATTTACTTTTATTGCATTTTTGGTGCCAGAGTTTGATTTGATCATTGTTAGCTTGATCAATCCCTATGGAACGATACCAGACTTTACCTATACTTGTTTTTGTAAGCATTTTCTAGCGCAATTAGGACTTATAAATTTTTTTTGATGAGCACTTTTTTGTAGTATAAAACTGACGCTCCATCAAAATGGCACCGTTGCTAGGGAACAACGTATTCAGTAGTGAATAAATTTTGCTTTAGTTTAGCTTATTTATTGCTTAGTGTGTCTGTGTTTTTTTTTTTTAGTACCGGCCGTGTTTTAGTTTCTTTTGTTTTGTGTGATTAAGTTCAATATTTTGTTTCTTTGTGTTTCAGTATACATGGACTACTTTTCAGGGCCATGTGAGGATTTAGGTTGTCAAGAGTGGGAGAATGGTCAAGGTTTCCAAACGGACTACAATGAGGTTGATGTCCTATCGGTTGAAGAAGAGATGAGGAATTTCATGAGGAATAGTGTTCAGATAAGTGAGGAGATAATGTCATCTCAGCAGAGGACCATACATGCCTACAACAATCATATGAAGAGTGTTTTGACACCCATCAGCTAGATGAGGGATCACTTGAAAAAGAAATGAGAAGTTTTATGCAAATAGCTCATCAAATGACACAGGATTTCCAAGCTTCATAGAGAGTAAAAAGAGAAAATCTGGAAAAATACATTTGAGAGAATGACAAAAGGTTAAATGGGATTGATGTTTCCATTCATAAGCTCGAGGGTTAGATAAGACAGTTAGCCAAGTTGTTGCAAGAAAAAGAGAAAGGCAGGTTTTGCAAGCCAACCAGAATAAGCAAGGGCAATGGCAGTTCTTCAAAGTGGCAGAGTGTTAGGTCCTAGTAACAAGGAGACTATTGCCGAGGAAGAGGAAATGGAGCAAGTAGAACATGAGGGTGAGAAAGATTTGGAGAAAGAAGAGGAGATCATGGTACCAAGTTTGGAACAAAGACCACAGTTGCATAAGTCACCAAACCCTTACATTCCACCCATACCTTTACTAGGAAGACTGAAGAACACCATACTTGAGCAGTCGTTTCAGGATATCTACGACATTCTTTCCAAGGTGAGTGTCAATCTACCATTTCTGGATGCAATCCAAAGAATGTCAGCATACAGAAAGTTCTTCAAAGAACTAAGCAAGGATAATGAAAGATTTCGGCCGAAATAACAGGAGTGCCTAAAAGAGAATATGAGTGCAGTTATTCAGAAGACATTGCCTCAGAAGATGAAGGACCCCGGAAGCTTCATCATTGACATCACCATTGGAGAGGTGAATCATGAAAGGGCAGTATTGGACTTGGGCTCCAGCATTAATCGCATGCCATTTTCCATTTACAAGATGCTAAGACTCAACGATCTCAGACCTACCACGATGTCCCTGGTTTTAGCGGACTCATCTTCAAGGAGCCCAAAAATAATTGTAGAGGATGTTTCGATCTAGATCAAGAAACTGATTATCCCGACGGACTTTGTGGTTATCGACATGGATGAAGGCTAGGATGAGAAGGATGTGAAGCTTCTGTTGGGTCAACAATTCATGGCGATAGCTAGGGTAGTGATAGACATGCATGAGGGGAAGCTTACTATGTAGGTGTTAGATGAGACAGTAGAGTTTAACATCTTCGATTCTATCTTTTATCCGGTTAGGTCCCATTTCTACTACACTGTGGATATGCTTGAAGAAGAAATAGAGGAGATAGTGGAAGAGGAGTTTGGTAGGATAGAGAGCAATGAATATGTGAGTTTAGAAGAAAGGGATGAGAGTTCAGTATGAAAAGGAGAAGATTTAGGAGACAGTTCAGAAGGGTTGAGCAGAGAAGATACTGTACGACGAGAGAAGACCTCCTAGAAACTTGAGTTTAAGCTGCTCCTATCAGATTTAAAGCATGTGTTCTTAGATGTGGATAAGAAAAACTCGGTAATTATTATAGCCAACTTGGATGACAATCAAGAAAGAGAGTTACTTGAAGTTTTGAGAGAGCATAAGGGTGCCATTGGGTGGAAAATAGAAGACAGAAAGAGGATCGGCCCCACTATTTGCATGCACAAAATTTTACTAAAGGAAGATTCTAGGCCATCTAGGGAGCCACAAAGAAGACTCAATTGTTGGGGTTTTTGCCCTAAAGTTTGTAATATGTAAATAGAATTTGAACATAAATAAAAGAATTAGTATATTCATTCATTTTGTGTCATACTTTATATAACATATGCACTTAACATCCAAGATTGTCCGATGTAATTTTGAACTGAGTATATGAGTGTCATATATAGATGGATTCAGTTTGAAACGAGCAATCTAAAGAGTCCGTAGATAGCAAATAAAGCTGGGTACTTTATTTGTGGTTAATCTACAGCTGCGGTCCATTTCGTAGTGTACGGTGATCCTATCCTGGATCATTCATATGTAGATATGAGAATTGAGGCACCTTGTATGATGTGATCATATAGGACTGGGCCATGATCTATATGAATCTCTCACTAAGATCCGTTTAACGATGAGATTCATATATATCAACTAATGATGGCTATATGTGGGTGATCTTAATCCTGAGTGTCTTATCGACTCCTTCAGGTTAGATCGTGGTCTTTGATATACCATGGGTGAGGTCGGAGTTGCATTCCCGATCAATATACTCCGTATGTTGGGATCGCGGTTTGGCTTGTGGCTGGGAAGATTTGTACACAATAGTGGAATCCACTCCTTCTTGTGAGAAGTAGATGGCAGTTCCCTTAAGGGTTGATTCGGGGCTTGAACAATATGAGCGCTCTCCTAATTTCGTAAGGAACTTAGGATTTATTGTTCATTAGAGAATCAATGGTACTTAATGGAAAGATATGATTAGAGGGGTATGATGGACATTATGACCCAGTTCTAATTATGAACTACTTGTGGAGAATTATACCATATATAATAGCTATATCGATGGACACCAAGAGTTATTGGTTTGTGTAAAAACGTCTACAGTTGAGAGAGTGCAGCTTCGGGTTTTTAGTGGAATAACACCGAAGTTAATAATCATGAAATATTAATTAAAGAGTTTAATTAATAATTTCTAAGGATTGTTGGAGTTCAAAATACTGTGGGTCCATTAGGTCCCCTTGCTAGCCCGATCGATTTAGGTAACAAGGGTCACGATTAATTAATTGGATTGTCCAATTAATTATGTTACGAAAGTGACACGTATTTATTCGGGAATTAATTGAATAATGGGATTATTTAATTAATGAATAATGGTGATTAAATAAATTAAATAATAAGATTATTTAATTATGTTGTTAATCACTAAATGGAGGTTGTTAGTTGATATTTCATTTTGAATAAAATAAGATAATATGATTATTTTATTTTATTAAATTAAATATTTGAAATTGAATTTGAAATGTTTGAATTCAAAAATAAATATTTAATTTAAAAAGATATGAGATATTTTTTAAAGTTTTTAAAAATCAAATTTTCGGTTTGTTTTTAATAGATATATATGAGATATATATTTTGCAATTAGAAACAATAAAAACCGGATGAAACTAAATGAAAAGTAATATAAGATTACTTGAAAACAAGAAGAAAAAAGATAGTGATCGTACACAGTAAACAGAAGAAAAATATTATGGTGTGGTGAGACCACAAAAATACTGCACTTCTAGAGTTTATTTTTGTGTGTATTCTTCTCTTCTTCCTCCATACAGGTCCTGAATATCGTGTCGCGCCCACACGCTGTTACCAGTTCCGGGAGATAGCGAGGAAGATCACGTGGTTCAAATCAGGAGCAGTTCGTATTAAGTGAAGGAGCCTCCTACGTAGGTATGAATCTTCACTTTATTATTTAATTTGATTATTACTGTACAAATGGGTTAGTTTAATGATTGCATAAAAAATTTTAAAACCTTCCGCTGTGCAATCTGTAACCCTAGATTCCAACAATTGGTATCAGAGCCAATTTTTGTATAGTATAATCGAATTCGATTATTCCTGATATGTATGAATGTGTAGGCACATATTTTTTTGATGAGTGTATGATGTTTTTTTAATTAAATTGTTTAATTTAAAAAATATAGTTGATCATAATTTTTTATGGTGTTGTGGATTTAGAGTGTTTCTGGGTTGTATAATGTTATTATTTTTTTTTATTTGACTGTTGTATTATGAAAAAAAAATAAAAAAAATATGTAATCGCACAAGCAAGACCTGGTATCGCATGAAGATTGCACATGCAGACCTGGTGCGCGCATCGCAGACAAGCAAATGCCCAGCGTGCATGACCAGCGCTCAACGTGCCTTCTCACGCAGCCTACCAGCGCGCTCTAGCGCACTGCCACCAGCTTGCATGACCAGCGCTGTAGCGCGCAACGCAGCAGACCAGAGCTCAACGGACCAGCACGCACATACTACCTGCGCGCAGCCTACCAGCGCTCACAACCTCCAGCGCGCAACAGCGTGCAATTTCCCACCAGCGCGCAGCCTACCAGCGCGCCCAGCGCTCGTCCTCGCATGCCTACCAGCGCGCACAGCACATCCCACACATGACCTAAAGAGATTGAAAGTCTTGGAAATTACAAGAAGACCAAGGGATGCCTTGGGAATATTTTTTTGTAATTAGATTCCAATTTTTAGGTTAAATAATCCACAACACTCGGTCAACTCATGTATGTTTTAATTATTTGATGATTAAGCATTGCCATGCATATAAATGTAATTTAAATTAGTTGTGCCTACACATATATATATGTTGATATATCATACATGCATTATAGCCATCTATATTATGTGTTTAATTGTTTTTTAATTTGATTAAAATGGGTTATTCACATAATTGGCTATTTTTAATGGGATTAGTTTTTTAGGAGTAAAAACTTGGTAAATCTCATTAATTACTAATCTTTTTATTAAAGAGTTTTAATACTTAGATTAGTAGGGTCCTTAATATATTTATTAGGATTAATTTGATTAAGCTCCTAATAATAATTGGACCTAATAATGTGTTTAGTTTTAATAGTTAAAACTTGGTAAATACACATTTAATAATAATTCTAGTCTTAGTAAACAGTTTACATAGATTTGAATTATCACTAATGAACTAGATTTTTAAGTGTTAAAAATCAATTTAGTTTATTAGTTATTGGAATAGGATTCTAATAATTTGTGATTAATGCACTTGACGCTTAGATTAAAATTAGCCATTTAATCTAGTTTAATCTAGGTGCATTAATAATAATAGAAAACCCGTAATATAAAATAGTGAGTGGGAGAGGGATATATGACATTATATCCCGCGGTCTCCATCATTAGTTCAACACCGTGAGATTCGAGTGGGGCCTCGTGACGGCTTTGTTTTCGTCCTCCCTAAGAAGGGTTTCCATAAGAATCAATACCAAGGTTGACTTCCTAACAGATAGGATTTCGGAGGGGATTTTGGGATTGACCGACCCTAAGGCGGCAATTCTCGAGTTAAGCTCTTGAGATCTGAAATGATGGGTTACACTCACAAGGTTTTAATTAAATTGGTTAATTAAAAACCTGACCTGATAAACGATGGTTGAATGATATTGGCATAAGAGTTATTCTGGTATATCCTTTGACTGAGAAGGTCTCGATCCAACATGCAAGAATTTGACCGACCCTAAGGCTGCACTTGCTTGTGGTATGTTGGATTGTCGTGGTATAGAAACATTGTTTTTAGGGTTGTTCTTGTTCATTAAACATTTCAAGCATCATGTTTAATTTTATGCCGAACATTAGCACATGTTTAGAATGTATGACTGAATGAATCTTTAATTTATGTTTTTTCAGCCATGTCATCTGCACTATTACAAATACTTGCAAACGATAAATTAACTGGTGATAACTACACAAAATGGAAACTTAACATTAATGCAATACTGGTCACAAAAGACCTCAAGTTTGTGCTTACGGAGGAATGTCCTCCGGTGCCTACTGCCAATGCCACACGAATTGTTTGTGAGGCATACCAGCGATGGGTCTCATCTGATGAGAAGGCCCCGAACATATCTGTTAGCTTCTATGACAGACGTGCTTGTCACAAAGCACGAAGTAATGACTACAGCATTTGAAATTATGGAGTCATTGCAAGCTATGTTCGGGCAGCCCTCCGAGCAAAAGCGACACGAAGCTGTTCGTTCCGCTATGCTCGCTCGCATGAAGGAAGGTACATTAGTTCGGGAACATGTCCTGAGCATGATGTCCTACTTCAACACGGCAGAAGTCAATGGCGGGGCAATTGATGAACCCAGTCAAGTGAGCATCATACTGACGACTCTTCCGAAGAGTTTCGATCAGTTTAAGAACAACTACAGGATGAACAAGTTAAGGTTCAGTCTCACACAGTTGCTCAATGAGCTCGCTACTTTTGAGTCCATGACCAAGGACAGCAAAAATAAGACCGGTGAGGCAAATGTTGCCGAACCATCTTCCTCCAATAACAACAAGAGGAAGAGGTCTACTGGGAAGGCGAAGGGTAAGCCCAAACCCAAGAAAGCACAAAGCAAAAAGAAAGGCGCCTCCATCGACAAGAGCAAAGGGAAATTTTTCCATTGCGACAAGGTCGGACACTGGAAGAGGAATTGTCCTCAGTATCTGGAGGAGGTAGCCAAGAAGAAGAAGAAAGGTAAATATGATTTACTTGTTCTTGAATCTTGTTTAGTGGAAGATGATTCTTCACCTTGGATTGTTGATTCAGGGGCCACTAACCATGTTTGTTCTTCTTTGCAATGGACTGATTCTTGGACACAGCTAGAGGAGGGAGCCTTCTCCATGCTTGTGGGGTCGGGGGATGTCGTGTCGGCCAAAGCAGTAGGAGCAATAAGATTGCAATTTTGTAATAATAATAGTTTTTTATTATTGAACAATGTTATTTATATTCCTGGATTTACACGGAATTTGATTTCCGTTTCTAAGTTGTTAGAACAATTGTATTCTGTTTCTTTTAATAATAAGTTTGTTATTATTGGAAAGAATGGTCTGAATATTTGTTCAGGAATTAATGAAAACAATTTGTATGTGTTAAGACCGTTAATACATACTACACTGCTTAACACCGAAATGTTTAAGGTTGAAAAACCAAAAACTAAACTACATAAGATTTCTCCAGAAAACGAAACGTATCTCTGGCATCTAAGGCTTGGACATATTAACCTTGACCGGATAAACAGACTAGTAAAAAGCGGATCTTTAAATGAGTTAAAGGTTGGCACCTTACCTGTCTGTGAATCTTGTCTGGAAGGTAAGATGACTAAGAGACCTTTTACTGGAAAGGGGCTTAGAGCTAAACAAACACTAGAGCTTATACATTCAGACGTCTGTGGACCAATGAATGTTAAAGCAAGGGGTGTTTATGAGTATTATGTCACCTTTATAGATGACTACTCGAGATACGGATATGTCTACCTAATGCAACGGAAGTCGGAAACATTTGAAAAGTTCAAAGAATTCCGAGCTGAAGTTGAGAACCAGTTAGGAAAGACTATCAAGTCTCTACGATCAGATCGTGGAGGTGAGTACCTTGACCAAGAGCTTGAAGACTATATGGTCGAGTATGGGATAGTGTCCCAACTCACAGCTCCTGGTACACCTCAGCAGAATGGTGTCGCGGAGAGGAGAAATAGAACCCTAATGGATATGGTGAGATCTATGATTAGTTTCTCATCATTACCAAATTCCTTTTAGAGATATGCGTTACAAACAGCGGCATACATTTTGAATGTAGTGCCATCCAAATCTGTTCCTGAAACTTCCCTAGAGTTGTGGAATGGTCGTAAAGCTAGTTTACGACATTTTCGCATATGGGGGTGTCCAGCACACGTGCTGAAGAACAGAACTGGAAAGCTAGATCCCAAGTCTGTGGTCTGCTTGTTTGTAGGATACTCCAAGGAGACCAGAGGTGGATACTTCTATAGTCCTGAAGATAACAAAGTATTTGTATCGACAAATGCAACGTTTCTTGAGGATAACTATATAAGTGATCATAAACCTCGTTCTAAAATTGTATTAAACGAGTTGGAGCCTGGTGAGACCAGTACTCAGTCAACTAGAGTTGTTAATCCATTAACATCTGAAAGTCAGATAATTCCTAGTCAGGATACACTACCACCTGGACGAAGTGAGAGGGTTGTGAGACAGCCTGAACGCTATTTGGGTGTAAGTGAGGGACAAGATCTTGTCTCTGCTGATAGTGTGGATGATCCATTGACATTTAAGAATGCAATGGAAGATCCTGATAAAGAGGAATGGCTTAAAGCCATGAATCTCGAGATGGAGTCTATGTACTCTAACTCAGTCTGGGAACTTGTAGACTTACCGAATGGGGTAAAACCCATAGGATGTAAGTGGATCTACAAGAGGAAGACAGGAGTAGACGGGAAGGTAGAGACCTTTAAGGCAAGGCTAGTGGCCAAGGGTTATACCCAGAAAGAGGGGGTCGATTATGAAGAGACCTTCTCGCCAGTAGCCATGTTAAGTCTATTCTGATTCTCTTATTCATTGCTGCCTATTTTGATTATGAAATTTGGCAAATGGACGTCAAGACTGCATTCTTGAATGGCAATCTTGATGATAGCATATACATGATGCAACCAGAGGGATTTGTGCTTCCAGATCAAGAGCAAAAGGTTTGCAAGTTGCAAAGGTCCATTTATGGACTTAAGCAAGCATCTAGATCTTGGAACATAAGGTTTGATTATGTGATCAAAACCTATGGCTTCGAGCAAAACGTTGATGAGCCTTGTGTCTACAAGCGCATCATTGACAAGAAAGTAGTTTTCTTGGTCCTATACGTAGATGACATCCTACTCATTGGGAATGATGTAGGAGTATTGTCTGATGTAAAGGGCTGGCTGGCTAGCCAATTCCAAATGAAAGATTTGGGAGAGGCGAGTTATGTTTTAGGGATCCAACTTATAAGGGATCGTAAGAACAAACTCATATCATTGTCTCAGGCATCATATATCGACAAGATTCTTATGCGATTTTCGATACAGAACTCCAAGAAAGGTAATTTACCTTCTAGACATGGGGTTCACTTGTCTAAGGAACAGTGTCCTAAGACACCTCAAGAAGTTGAGGATATGAGACGTGTGCCATATGCATCAGCAGTAGGTAGTCTCATGTATGCTATGTTATGCATGAGACCGGACATCTGCTATACAGTGGGAGTAGTCAGCAGGTACCAGTCCAACCCAGGATTAGATCATTGGGTTGCTGTCAAGATTATTCTCAAGTATCTTCGGAGAACGAGAAACTATATGCTAGTGTATTCCGGACAGAATTTGATCCCGTTAGGATACACAGATTCTGATTTTCTGTCAGACAGGGATTCTAGAATATCCACGTCTGGATCAGTATTCACCCTAGGTGGTGGGGCCATTGTGTGGAGAAGTATAAAGCAATCTTGCATTGCTGACTCCACCATGGAAGCCGAATATGTAGCCGCTTGTGAAGCTGCTAAAGAGGCTGTTTGGCTCCGTAAGTTCTTGAGTGATCTGGATAAGCCCATCACACTTTATTGTGATAACAGTGGTGCTGTGGCTAATTCCAAAGAACCAAGAAGCCACAAGAGAGGGAAGCATATAGAGAGAAAGTATCATCTCATTAGAGAGATAGTGCAGAGAGGAGATGTGATCGTCACCAAGATAGCCTCACAAGACAATCATGCTGATCCATTTACAAAGACCTTACCGGCTAAAGTGTTTGAAGGTCACTTAGAAAGTCTAGGGTTACGAGACATGACTCACATGCTTTAGTGCAAGTGGGAGATTGTTGGGGTTTTTGCCCTAAAGCTTGTAATATGTAAATAGAATTTGAACATAAATAAAAGAATTAGTATATTCATTCATTTTGTGTAACATGTGCACTTAACATCCAAGATTGCCGGATGTAATTTCGAACTGAGTATATGAGTGTCATATATAGATGGATTCAGTTTGAAACGAGCAATCTAAAGAGTCCGTAGATAGCAAATAAAGCTGGGTACTTTATTTGTGGTTAATCTACAGCTGCGATCCATTTCGTAGTGTACGGTGATCCTATCCTGGATCATTCATATGTAGATATGAGAATGGAGGCACCTTGTATGATGTGATCATATAGGACTGGGCCATGATCTATATGAATCTCTCACTAAGATCCGTTTAACGATGAGATTCATATATATCAACTAATGATGGCTATATGTGGGTGATCTTAATCCTAATTGTCTTATCGACTCCTTCAGGTTAGATCGTGGTCTTTGATATACCATGGGTGAGGTCGGAGTTTCATTCCCGATCAATATACTCCGTATGTTGGGATCGCGGTTTGGCTTGTGGCTGGGAAGATTTGTACACAATAGTGGAATCCACTCCTTCTTGTGAGAAGTAGATGGCAGTTCCCTTAAGGGTTGATTCGGGGCTTGAACAATATGAGCGCTCTCCTAATTTCGTAAGGAACGTAGGATTTATTGTTCATTAGAGAATCAATGGTACTTAATGGAAAGATATGATTAGAGGGGTATGACGGACATTATGAGCCAGCTCTAATTATGAACTACTTGTGGAGAATTATACCATATATAATAGCTATATCGATGGACACCGAGAGTTATTGGTTTGTGTAAAAACGTCTACAGTTGAGAGAGTGCAGCTTCGGGTTTTTAGTGGAATAACACCGAAGTTAATAATCATGAAATATTAATTAAAGAGTTTAATTAATAATTTCTAAGGATTGTTGGAGCTCAAAATACTGTGGGTCCATTAGGTCCCCTTGCTAGCCCGATCGATTTAGGTAACAAGGGTCACGATTAATTAATTGGATTGTCCAATTAATTGTGTTACGAAAGTGACACGTATTTATTCGGGAATTAATTGAATAATGAGATTATTTAATTAATGAATAATGGTGATTAAATAAATTAAATAATAAGATTATTTAATTATGTTGTTAATCACTAAATGGAGGTTGTTAGTTGATATTTGATTTTGAATAAAATAAGATAATATGATTATTTTATTTTATTAAATCAAATATTTGAAATTGAATTTGAAATGTTTGAATTCAAAAATAAATATTTAATTTAAAAAGATATGAGATATTTTTTAAAGTTTTTAAAAATCAAATTTTCGGTTTGTTTTTAATAGATATATATGAGATATATATTTTGCAATTAGAAACAATAAAAACCGGATGAAACTAAATGAAAAGTAATATAAGATTACTTGAAAACAAGAAGAAAAAAGATAGTGATCGTACACAGTAAACAGAAGCAAACAAAAGAAGAAAAATATTATGGTGTGGTGAGAACAACAAAAATACTGCACTTCTAGAGTTTGTTTTTGTGTGTATTCTTCTCTTCTTCCTCCATACAGGTCCTGAATATCGTGACGCGCCCACACGCTGTTACCAGTTCCGGGAGATAGCGAGGAAGATCACGTGGTTCAAATCAGGAGCAGTTCGTATTAAAGTGAAGGAGCCTCCTACGTAGGTATGAATCTTCACTTTATTATTTAATTTGATTATTACTGTACAAATGGGTTAGTTTAATGATTGCATAAAAAATTTTAAAACCTTCCGCTGTGCAATCTGTAACCCTAGATTCCAACAATTGGTATCAGAGCCAATTTTTGTATAGTATAATCGAATTCGATTATTCCTGATATGTATGAATGTGTAGGCACATATTTTTTTGATGAGTGTATGATGTTTTTTTTAATTAAATTGTTTAATTTAAAAAATATAGTTGATCATAATTTTTTATGGTGTTGTGGATTTAGAGTGTTTCTGGGTTGTATAATGTTATTATTTTTTTTTATTTGACTGTTGTATTATGAAAAAAAAATAAAAAAAATATGTAATCGCACAAGCAAGACCTGGTATCGCATGAAGATTGCACATGCAGACCTGGTGCGCGCATCGCAGACAAGCAAATGCCCAGCGTGCATGACCAGCGCTCAACGTGCCTTCTCGAGCAGCCTACCAGCGCGCTCCAGCGCACTGCCACCAGCGTGCATGACCAGCGCTGTAGCGCGCAACGCAGCAGACCAGAGCTCAACGGACCAGCACGCACATGCTACCTGCGCGCAGCCTACCAGCGCTTACAACCTCCAGCGCGCAACAGCGTGCAATTTCCCACCAGCGCGCGGCCTACCAGCGTGCCCAGCACTCGTCCTCGCATGCCTACCAGCGCGCACAGCACATCCCACACATGACCTAAAGAGATTGGAAGTCTTGGAAATTACAAGAAGACCAAGGGATGCCTTGGGAATATTTTTTTGTAATTAGATTCCAATTTTTAGGTTAAATAATCCACAGCACTCGGTCAACTCATGTATGTTTTAATTATTTGATGATTAAGCATTGCCATGCATATAAATGTCATTTAAATTAGTTGTGCCTACACATATATATATATATATATATATATGTTGATATATCATACATGCATTATAGCCATCTATATTATGTGTTTAATTTTTTTTTAATTTGATTAAAATGGGTTATTCACATAATTGGCTATTTTTAATGGGATTAGTTTTTTAGGAGTAAAAACTTGGTAAATCTCATTAATTACTAATCTTTTTATTAAAGAGTTTTAATACTTAGATTAGTAGGGTCCTTAATATATTTATTAGGATTAATTTGATTAAGCTCCTAATAATAATTGGACCTAATAATGTGTTTAGTTTTAATAGTTAAAACTTGGTAAATACACATTTAATAATAATTCTAGTCTTAGTAAACAGTTTACATAGATTTGAATTATCACTAATGAACTAGATTTTTAAGTGTTAAAAATCAATTTAGTTTATTAGTTATTGGAATAGGATTCTAATAATTTGTGATTAATGCACTTGACGCTTAGATTAAAATTAGCCATTTAATCTAGTTTAATCTAGGTGCATTAATAATAATAGAAAACCCTTAATATAAAATAGTGAGTGGGAGAGGGATATATGACATTATATCCCCTGGTCTCCATCATTAGTTCAACACCGTGAGATTCGAGTGGGGCCTCGTGACGGCTTTGTTTTCGTCCTCCCTAAGGAGGGTTTCCATAAGAATCAATACCAAGGTTGACTTCCTAACAGATAGGATTTCGGAGGGGATTTTGGGATTGACCGACCCTAAGGCGGCAATTCTCGAGTTAAGCTCTTGAGATCTGAAATGATGGGTTACACTCACAAGGTTTTAATTAAATTAGTTAATTAAAAACCTGACCTAATAAACGATGGTTGAATGATATTGGCATAAGAGTTATTCTGGTATATCCTTTGACTGAGAAGGTCTCGATCCAACATGCAAGAATTTGACCGACCCTAAGGCTGCACTTGCTTGTGGTATGTTGGATTGTCGTGGTATAGAAACGTTGTTTTTAGGGTTGTTCTTGTTCATTAAACATTTCAAGCATCATGTTTAATTTTATGCCGAACATTAGCACATGTTTAGAATGTATGACTGAATGAATCTTTAATTTATGTTTTTTCAGCCATGTCATCTGCACTATTACAAATACTTGCAAACGATAAATTAACTGGTGATAACTACACAAAATGGAAACTTAACATTAATGCAATACTGGTCACAAAAGACCTCAAGTTTGTGCTTACTGAGGAATGTCCTCCGGTGCCTACTGCCAATGCCACACGAATTGTTTGTGAGGCATACCAGCGATGGGTCTCATCTGATGAGAAGACCCCGAACATATCTGTTAGCTTCTATGACAGACGTGCTTGTCACAAAGCACGAAGTAATGACTACAGCATTCGAAATTATGGAGTCATTGCAAGCTATGTTCGGGCAGCCCTCCGAGCAAAAGCGACACGAAGCTGTTCGTTCCGCTATGCTCGCTCGCATGAAGGAAGGTACATTAGTTCGGGAACATGTCCTGAGCATGATGTCCTACTTCAACACGGCAGAAGTCAATGGCGGGGCCATTGATGAACCCAGTCAAGTGAGCATCATACTGACGACTCTTCCGAAGAGTTTCGATCAGTTTAAGAACAACTACGGGATGAACAAGTTAAGGTTCAGTCTCACACAGTTGCTCAATGAGCTCGCTACTTTTGAGTCCATGACCAAGGACAGCAAAAATAAGACCGGTGAGGCAAATGTTGCCGAACCATCTTTCTCCAATAACAACAAGAGGAAGAGGTCTACTGGGAAGGCAAAGGGTAAGCCCAAACCCAAGAAAGCCCAAAGCAAAAAGAAAGGCGCCTCCATCGACAAGAGCAAAGGAAAATGTTTCCATTGAGACAAGGTCGGACACTGGAAGAGGAATTGTCCTCAGTATCTGGAGGAGGTAGCCAAGAAGAAGAAGAAATGTAAATATGATTTACTTGTTCTTGAATCTTGTTTAGTGGAAGATGATTCTTCACCTTGGATTGTTGATTCAGGGGCCACTAACCATGTTTGTTCTTCTTTGCAGTGGACTGATTCTTGGACACAGCTAGAGGAGGGAGCCTTCTCCATGCGTGTGGGGTCGGGGGATGTCGTGTCGGCCAAAGCAGTAGGAGCAATAAGATTGCAATTTTGTAATAATAATAGTTTTTTATTATTGAACAATGTTTTTTATATTCCTGGATTTACACGGAATTTGATTTCCGTTTCTAAGTTGTTAGAACAATTGTATTCTGTTTCTTTTAATAATAAGTTTGTTATTATTGGAAAGAATGGTCTGAATATTTGTTCAGGAATTAATGAAAACAATTTGTATGTGTTAAGACCGTTAATACATACTACACTGCTTAACACCGAAATGTTTAAGGTTGAAAAACCAAAAACTAAACGACATAAGATTTCTCAAGAAAACGAAACGTATCTCTGGCATCTAAGGCTTGGACATATTAACCTTGACCGGATAAACAGACTAGTAAAAAGCGGATCTTTAAATGAGTTAAAGGTTGGCACCTTACCTGTCTGTGAATCTTGTCTGGAAGGTAAGATGACTAAGAGACCTTTTACTGGAAAGGGGCTTAGAGCTAAACAACCACTAGAGCTTATACATTCAGACATCTGTGGACCAATGAATGTTAAAGCAAGGGGTGTTTATGAGTATTATGTCACCTTTATAGATGACTACTCGAGATACAGATATGTCTACCTAATGCAACGGAAGTCGGAAACATTTGAAAAGTTCAAAGAATTCCGAGCTGAAGTTGAGAACCAGTTAGGAAAGACTATCAAGTCTCTGCGACCAGATCGTGGAGGTGAGTACCTTGACCAAGAGCTTGAAGACTTTATGGTCGAGTATGGGATAGTGTCCCAACTCACAGCTCCTGGTACACCTCAGCAGAATGGTGTCGCGGAGAGGAGAAATAGAACCCTAATGGATATGGTGAGATCTATGATTAGTTTCTCATCATTACCAAATTCCTTTTAGAGATATGCGTTACAAACAGCGGCATACATTTTGAATGTAGTGCCATCCAAATCTGTTCCTGAAACTCCCCTAGAGTTGTGGAATGGTCGTAAAGCTAGTTTACGACATTTTCGCATATGGGGGTGTCCAGCACACGTGCTGAAGAACAGAACTGGAAAGCTAGATCCCAAGTCTGTGGTCTGCTTGTTTGTAGGATACTCCAAGGAGACCAGAGGTGGATACTTCTATAGTCCTGAAGATAACAAAGTATTTGTATCGACAAATGCAACGTTTCTTGAGGATAACTATATAAGTGATCATAAACCTCGTTCTAAAATTGTATTAAACGAGTTGGAGCCTGGTGAGACCAGTACTCAGTCAACTAGAGTTGTTAATCCATTAACATCTGAAAGTCAGATAATTCCTAGTCAGGATACACTACCACCTAGACGAAGTGAGAGGGTTGTGAGACAGCCTGAACGCTATTTGGGTGTAAGTGAGGGACAAGATCTTGTCTCTGCTGATAGTGTGGATGATCCATTGACATTTAAGAATGCAATAGAAGATCCTGAGAAAGAGGAATGGCTTAAAGCCATGAATCTCGAGATGGAGTCTATGTACTCTAACTCAGTCTGGGAACTTGTAGACTTACCGAATGGGGTAAAACCCATAGGATGTAAGTGGATCTACAAGAGGAAGACAGGAGTAGACGGGAAGGTAGAGACCTTCAAGGCAAGGCTAGTGGCCAAGGGTTATACCCAGAAAGAGGGGGTCGATTATGAAGAGACCTTCTCGCCAGTAGCCATGTTAAGTCTATTCGGATTCTCTTATCCATTGCTGCCTATTTTGATTATGAAATTTGGCAAATGGACGTCAAGACTGCATTCTTGAATGGCAATCTTGATGATAGCATATACATGATGCAACCAGAGGGATTTGTGCTTCCAGATCAAGAGCAAAAGGTTTGCAAGTTGCAAAGGTCCATTTATGGACTTAAGCAAGCATCTAGATCTTGGAACATAAGGTTTGATTATGTGATCAAAACCTATGGCTTCGAGCAAAACGTTGATGAGCCTTGTGTCTACAAGCGCATCATTGACAAGAAAGTAGTTTTCTTGGTCCTATACGTAGATGACATCCTACTCATTGGGAATGATGTAGGAGTATTGTCTGATGTAAAGGGCTGGCTGGCTAGCCAATTCCAAATGAAAGATTTGGGAGAGGCGAGTTATGTTCTAGGGATCCAACTTATAAGGGATCGTAAGAACAAACTCATATCATTGTCTCAGGCATCATATATCGACAAGATTCTTATGCGATTTTCGATGCAGAACTCCAAGAAAGGTAATTTACCTTCTAGACATGGGGTTCACTTGTCTAAGGAACAGTGTCCTAAGACACCTCAAGAAGTTGAGGATATGAGACGTGTGCCATATGCATCAGCAGTAGGTAGTCTCATGTATGCTATGTTATGCACGAGACCGGACATCTGCTATGCAGTGAGAGTAGTCAGCAGGTACCAGTCCAACCCAGGATTAGATCATTGGGTTGCTGTCAAGATTATTCTCAAGTATCTTCGGAGAACGAGAAACTATATGCTAGTGTATTCCGGACAGGATTTGATCCCGTTAGGATACACAGATTCTGATTTTCAGTCAGACAGGGATTCTAGAAAATCCACGTCTGGATCAGTATTCACCGTAGGTGGCGGGGCCATTGTGTGGAGAAGTATAAAGCAATCTTGCATTGCTGACTCCACCATGGAAGCCGAATATGTAGCCGCTTGTGAAGCTGCTAAAGAGGCTGTTTGGCTCCGTAAGTTCCTGAGTGATCTGGAAGTTGTTCCAGATCTGGATAAGCCCATCACACTTTATTGTGATAACAGTGGTGTTGTGGCTAATTCCAAAGAACCAAGAAGCCACAAGAGAGGGAAGCATATAGAGAGAAAGTATCATCTCATTAGAGAGATAGTGCAGAGAGGAGATGTGATCGTCACCAAGATAGCCTCACAAGACAATCATGCTGATCCATTTACAAAGACCTTACCGGCTAAAGTGTTTGAAGGTCACCTAGAAAGTCTAGGGTTACGAGACATGACTCACATGCTTTAGTGCAAGTGGGAGATTGTTGGGGTTTTTGCCCTAAAGCTTGTAATATGTAAATAGAATTTGAACATAAATAAAAGAATTAGTATATTCATTCATTTTGTGTCATACTTTATATAACATGTGCACTTAACATCCAAGATTGCCGGATGTAATTTCGAACTGAGTATATGAGTGTCATATATAGATGGATTCAGTTTGAAACGAGCAATCTAAAGAGTCCGTAGATAGCAAATAAAGCTGGGTACTTTATTTGTGGTTACTCTACAGCTACGGTCCATTTCGTAGTGTACGGTGATCCTATCCTGGATCATTCATATGTAGATATGAGAATGGAGGCACCTTGTATGATGTGATCATATAGGACTGGGCCATGATCTATATGAATCTCTCACTAAGATCCGTTTAACGATGAGATTCATATATATCAACTAATGATGGCTATATGTGGGTTATCTTAATCCTGAGTGTCTTATCGACTCCTTCAGGTTAGATCGTGGTCTTTGATATACCATGGGTGAGGTCGGAGTTGCATTCCCGATCAATATACTCCGTATGTTGGGATCGCGGTTTGGCTTGTGGCTGGGAAGATTTGTACACAATAGTGGAATCCACTCCTTCTTGTGAGAAGTAGATGGCAGTTCCCTTAAGGGTTGATTCGGGGCTTGAACAATATGAGCGCTCTCCTAATTTCGTAAGGAACTTAGGATTTATTGTTCATTAGAGAATCAATGGTACTTAATGGAAAGATATGATTAGAGGGGTATGACGGACATTATGACCCAGCTCTAATTATGAACTACTTGTGGAGAATTATACCATATATAATAGCTATATCGATGGACACCGAGAGTTATTGGTTTGTGTAAAAACGTCTACAGTTGAGAGAGTGCAGCTTCGGGTTTTTAGTGGAATAACACCAAAGTTAATAATCATGAAATATTAATTAAAGAGTTTAATTAATAATTTCTAAGGATTGTTGGAGCTCAAAATACTGTGGGTCCATTAGGTCCCCTTGCTAGCCCGATCGATTTAGCTAACAAGGGTCACGATTAATTAATTGGATTGTCCAATTAATTGTGTTACGAAAGTGACACGTATTTATTCGGGAATTAATTGAATAATGGGATTATTTAATTAATGAATAATGGTGATTAAATAAATTAAATAATAAGATTATTTAATTATGTTGTTAATCACTAAATGGAGGTTGTTAGTTGATATTTGACTTTGAATAAAATAAGATAATATGATTATTTTATTTTATTAAATTAAATATTTGAAATTGAATTTGAAATGTTTGAATTCAAAAATAAATATTTAATTTAAAAAGATATGAGATATTTTTTAAAGTTTTTAAAAATCAAATTTTCGGTTTGTTTTTAATAGATATATATGAGATATATATTTTGCAATTAGAAACAATAAAAACCGGATGAAACTAAATGAAAAGTAATATAAGATTACTTGAAAACAAGAAGAAAAAAGATAGTGATCGTACACAGTAAACAGAAGCAAACAAAAGAAGAAAAATATTATGGTGTGGTGAGACCACAAAAATACTGCACTTCTAGAGTTTGTTTTTGTGTGTATTCTTCTCTTCTTCCTCCATACAGGTCCTGAATATCGTGACGCGCTCACACGCTGTTACCAGTTCCGGGAGATAGCGAGGAAGATCACGTGGTTCAAATTAGGAGCAGTTCGTATTAAAGTGAAGGAGCCTCCTACGTAGGTATGAATCTTCACTTTATTATTTAATTTGATTATTACTGTACAAATGGGTTAGTTTAATGATTGCATAAAAATTTTTAAAACCTTCCGCTGCGCAATCTGTAACCCTAGATTCCAACATCAATCCCATTATGCAAGAAGTTATGAAAAAGGAAATCCTGAAGCTTCTGGATGTGGGAATCATTTACCCCATCTCAGACAGCAAATGGGTAAGCCCCATCCATGTAGTACCTAAAAAATCTAGAGTCACGATGGTGAAGAATGAGAGAGACGAATTGGTTGCTTAGAGACTTCAGACCGGGTGGCGAGTATGTACAGACTACAGGAAATTGAATGCCATGACTAAGAAGGATCATTTTTTGCCCTTCGTAGATCAAGTGTTTAAACGATTGGTAGGACACAACTTCTATTGTTTCCTAAATGGGTTCTCAGGCTACAATTAGATAGTGATAGCCGTGGAAGACCAAGATAATACCACATTTACATGCCCCTTCAAGATATATGCATATAGGAGAATGCCATTTAGGCTTTGCAATGCCCCGGGGACTTTTCAGAGGTACATGGTCTCTCTCTTCTCAGATATGATGGGGGAAATTATAGAAGTCTTTATGGATGACTTTTCGATCTAAGGGGACTCTTTCAGCTTATGTCTTCGGAACATAGCTTTGGTGCTCAAGAGATGAATAAAAAATAAGTTGGTACTTACATGGGAAAAGTGCCATTTTATGGTACATCAAAGAATTTTCCTAGGCCATATCATTTCCAACATAGGGATAGAAGTGGACAAGGCCAAAGTTGAAGTCATCAAGAGCTTACCACCGCCTCAGAGTGTTAAGGACATCAGGTTCTTCCTCGGACATGCTGGGTTTTACAGAAGGTTCATCAGAGACTTCTCTAAAATTTCCAGACCCCTTTTGTGTGCTATTCTAGAAGGATGAAGAGTTTGAATTCGATACAAAATGCCTAGTGGCATTTGAGATCCTGAAGGAGGCATTGACCACGGCACTGATCATAGCACCACTAGATTGGGAGCTTCCTTTTAAACTAATGTGTGGCGTTTTGGATTATGCAGTAGGTGCAGTTTTGGGGTAGAGGTTCGACAAGGTCCCATATATGATATACTATTCATCACGGACCTTGAATGACGCCCAACTCAATTACTCAAAAACTGAAAAAGATCTGCTAGCTGTTATCTTTTCATTGGAGAAGTTCATGTAGTACTTTGTAGGAGCTAAGGTTGTAGTATATTCTGACCATGCAGCACTCAGGTACTTACTCCGGAAGAAGGATGCAAAAGCAAGGTTGATCAGATAGGTTCTACTACTACATGAGTTTGATTTAGAAATCCGAGATAAGAAGGGTTATGAGAATGTGGTAGCATACCACCTCAGCAGGCAGGTTTAAGAGTGTCCAACAGAGAAGGATGATGTTCATTTGAGAGAGCTTCCCAAACGAAAAGTTATGGGCAGTGTAGATTGAAGAGCTATGGTATGCATACCTATCAAATTATTTGACTCATAGGGTGATTCCCTCATAGATGAATCCATAGGGAAAGACGAGGTTCATAACTAGAGCTAGATAGTTCTTCTGGGATGAACCGTATCTGTTTAAGCATGGATCGGATCAGGTAATTCGGAGGTGTGTGCCAAAGTCAGAGCAGAGGGATATTCTGAAGTTTTTCCATGAGTTGTAGTGTGAGGGTAACTTCAGTGCAAGGAAGACTGCACTAAAGGTGCTCTAGGGTGATTTTTACTGGGAGTCCCTGTTTAGATATACCTACCAGTTTTGTGCATCATGTGATAGGTGCTAGCGCACCGGAAACATAGGGAAGAGGAACAAGATGCAACAAAGAGGAATCCTTTTGGTTGAGGTGTTCGACACCTGGGAGATTGACTTTATGGGACCATGTCCACAACCTTACGAAAATAACTACATATTAGTGGCAGTTGACTACATCTCAAAGTGGGTGGAGGCAAGTGCCACTAGGATAAATAATAGTGATGTTGTAGTGAAGTTCTTGAAAGAAAACATTTTCTCACGATTTGGCACTCCTAGAGCTATCATCAGTGATAGAGGGAGCCACTTTTGTAACAGGACATTCATATACCTCCTGAAGAAGTATGGAGTTGGCCATAAAGTGGCCACACCTTACCAGCTAGAGACTTCTAGTAAAGTGGAAGTAAGCAACAAACACATCAAACATAATCTGGAAAAGACACTGAATCGCAGAAGAAAAGATTGGGCATTGAAGTTAAATGATGCACTGTGGGCCTACCAGACTGCTTACAGGATGCCGATAGGAATGAGCCCATACCATATAGTGTATGGAAAGGCATGTCACCTTCCTGTGGAGCTAGAGCACCGAGCCTATTAGGCAATAAAAAAGTTAAACTTTGAGCTAGACAAAGCTAGGGAAGAAAGGAAACTACAGTTGTGTAAGCTTGAGGAATTACGCAATGAGGCGTGTGAGAGTGCTAGGCTTTACAATGAGAGAACAAAAGCATTGTATGACAAAGCCTTATGCAGGAAATAGCTCAGTTCAGGAATGTTGGTACTTCTTTATGACTCTCGGTTGAAACTGTTTTCGGGAAAATTGAAGTCTAGGTGGATGGGTCTCCTCAGAGTGATACATGTGTTTGAACATGGAGCTGTAAAAGTTGAAGATGGAAGAAGGGAGAGATTCTAGGTCAACGCTCACCGTTTGAAGCCGTATTTGGGAAATGATGTAGAAAAGCCCCCAGTCCTCCAAATTGATCTATAAGATGCTTAGCATGGCAACAACGTCTTGCCAAGGCAGCAAATAAGGCGCTTATGGGAGGCAACTCATTGAGGTTCACTCTTTTCTGCACTTTTATTTTGTTTTAGTATTTTGTTAGCTTAAATAATTTGGTGGCTGATTTGGATAGTTGATTATCTATTTTGAGAATATTCTGTTGAGATATATTTGTGTGGTTGATATCTTTCTGGTTAGATGTTTGTGCTTAAGGCTAGGTTCTTCATCACTTGGAATAGACACACTAACAACTTGCAAGTCTTGGAGGGACAAGCAAGACAAGAGTGCTCATAAAATGGGCAAAAACCTAATCCAATTTTGGATGCAAGAAAGCAACCACCTCGGTTTCATTTCTCAATCTCAATGTTAAACTCTTAATTTTTCCTATCTTTATCTTCCCGCAAACCCATGTTGATATTTGTGAATATTGAAAAAAAAATTATGGATGATTTTATAATGTGATTACCAATTTTGTGTGTATATATTTTGATGACATGGATAGATACATTTGGTGCATAGTGATGAAATTTTGATTCTTGATTTTTCATTTATTAAATTATTCATTTTTGGATGATGGGACGAGCCGAAGGCTCTTTTGGATTCATACGTGAGTGTACAAGCTCTTATTGTACATATATAGCCCCGCTCGGTTTGTGGGTTTTGAATACTCACAATTTGTACAGATCATTGCTTACATATAGTTAGATTCCGTTTAGGGGTCATCATGCCCCCATTCCGGCAATTTTGTTTATGGAAATGCTTGATGTGTGCTTAATGTCATATTGCATCTTATTACCTATCATATTTTTAGCCCTTTTGAGTCTTTTTGTTTTCGTGGGCATTGATTGTGCATGATTAGTGCGTACGTTTGGTTTTGAGTCAGTTAGGTGTGCACCACTAGGCCGGGTTATCTTGTCTTCAAATGTTGGGTTTTGGTTTAGGGGTGTAGAAGCCTTATTGAGTCGCCTTTTTTGTTTTGTGACTATTTTATTTTTCATTTTGGTCGAGAATTTTCAAATTTGTCTCATTGGCTAAGATTTCGAGCTTTAAATAGCTTGGGTGTGATGCTTTGAGCGTGTGATTTTGGCGAGTGTGTGTATGCACTTTGAGCTTGGTAGTAGCTAGTTGTCACTCTAGGGTCTCTCTTGCACGTCATGGGCTAGTCTCATCTTTTTTGTGTTTAACTTGAGGGGACTCGGTGTTTTTGCACCTTGTTCTAATATTGGAGACTATCCGAGAGTTCACAAACACAAGCCTAATAAAAAGTGCATTGAGTGTTACAATTTTTCTTTCTAAAACACTTCTCTCGTCATATGCGTCACATGCCATAGGACATACATCTCATACACTAGTGGATTGCTTGATTAAGGCATTCATTCCCTTGGTAGACTAATCCTGGATGATCTTAGGCAATGTGTGTGCATTAACTACCTAAAAAGCCTAAACACATTCTTGAATCCCTTATGTGTGCTCTAAAGCCAAATTTGAGGCCAAAACACTTACCTTTCATTTGGAACAACAATGAACCAAATAGCCATAAGCCAAACACAACCATCCCTTTAATTGCCAATCATGTGGGGTATGTGTGTGTGTGTGTGTGTGTGTGTGAAAGGTGGTTGAAAGGTGTAAGCTCTTATATGAAATAACGTGAAATTAGGAAATAATGTAAATGTTCTAGCATGGCTCAACATGTAAAAGTGCAAAAAATTGCACTTAGAGCTAAATAGTCAAATGTTATTGTACAAAAAGTAAAGAAAGACAAAAAAAAAAGAAAAAAAAAAGGAAAAATCAATTCAAAAGGCAAAGCAAGAGCCTTGAAATGTAATGGCTAAGTACTTACAAAATTGAGTACAATTGTGTAGCACAAATGTGTATGTAATTATGTAATTAAATACCTAGACGCTAGTACATAAATTGTTATTTAGTAGAGCTTAGTATGAGGTGTGTGTATACATTTGAGTCTTGATTGGGAATGTTTGCTGAAGCTTGATCTTTCATGTTCATGGCATAGTGAATCCTTCCGAGGCTAGTTCACAGACATTAGCGGTCTTTCAATTTACATGTATGCAATGCATTAGAATCCTTTGCATCAATTCAATCTTTACATACCTAGTTGAGTTTGAACTTAGGACTCTGAGCTGAAAAGAAGAGAGCGACTCCACGTGAGGATTAGAGTCGAAGCGAATTAAGTTGAAGGTGTGGGAGTGAGTAGTTCCCGATATAAGAGCACTCATGGATTTGTGATTGTGCGAGTTTCCTTTTAGTCCCTTCAAGTTGTGTTGACGGTGATTTTTGGATCGTTGAAAAGTCAACATGCCAAACATTAACACGTAGGCAGATCAAAGCTTTAACCAATCTAGGGTTTAAATAATCAAAGCCTCTTTCTCCATAAGGAGGTGATACAATTGTTCGTATTTGTGATTAATAATGTATAAAAGTAGAAAATAAAGGATAAGTAAAGCATAATGCATATTTTACGTGGTAAAACCCCAAGGCGGGGAAACATCCACGGTTGCCGGTGGCGGCCAGAAGAAATCCACTATGAATAGAATGATTACACACACCATCTCTCCTTCTCTCAAGTAGTTGTTATGCTTTTTTTACATATAGATCGATACATCCCCTTATACTCAGATTCCCTTATACTCGAATCGTTCGATTCCCTTACACAATGAGATTATGGGTCTATTTATATGTGCATAGAACCCTAATCCTTGTTGTACAAGTAAGGAAAGGTGGTAGTATTTAACTAGAACTTGTTACTTGTTGAAATCGTATTTAACTCCTTTCCTGTTTCAGAGATCTTGCGCATTGAATTAGAATCTTCATAGGACTTCTAGTTGAGTAGTCCGTTTAGGACTTATTTCCTGATTGGTGTGCAATCTTCTAGAAGAGCAGAGTTATTGCTTGATCTGGACTCTTTGATATGTAGGGGAAATAGAAATA
Organism: Dipteronia sinensis; assembly: GCA_033220585.1. NCBI lineage: Eukaryota > Viridiplantae > Streptophyta > Magnoliopsida > Sapindales > Sapindaceae > Dipteronia > Dipteronia sinensis. The sequence continues at coordinate 28,333,451 of CM065639.1, read as the reverse complement.
TTTCCTTATCGGAATGTGGTTCTAGATTCCTTACTTGAGTAAGATTCTTATTCTTCGTAATTGAATCGTACTTGATCTAATGTTACTATCTTGACTGAGCATCTCTTGACCGACCGTTTCCCAATCTGACCAGGCCCTCTTTCCCCGATCGGTTTTACTATCCGATCGGGTTTAGACCTATCTTGGCCTATCGGTTCAATTTGACCACCCCGTCTAGTAACATCAACTGTGACTTGGTCGAATGTTGACCGTTTGACTTTACCCGACTGTGCTTATTTTACCCGATCGGTTTACTATACCCGGTCAGGTTTATTTTGCCTGTTCGGTTCATCTGACCACTTGCTAATCACTAGAGACTATGATTCTTCTCTGATGACGTGGTCTGCCATATATTCCAGATTATCTGGTATCTTTGCTGACATGTCATGCTACCAAAAAATCCCTATAACAATACCCCATCAAATCCGCGAGATGAGTTCTTGGCGACTCGACGAAGGGGATTTGAATAGTTTCCCTTCGATTTTTTGACGCTCTGACCACATCGTTTATTCTTCTGCAAGAGTGATAATTTTCAAAACAGGTTATGTAGCTGAGATACATCTTTGAACCTATATCTGCAAGTGTCTTCGAGACACATATCAGGCCGCTAAGATGCCTTCGGATACTTTATTGGGAGATGAACTTGCTTATGGTCTGGTCGGACCATAGCCAATCGCTAATTGATCCTAGTCATCTTTTTAAGTAATCAGCTTCTGATTTTTTTTAGCTGATGCTTAGATCCTCTCGCTCGTTTGGGAGAAGCTGAGACCCATTTTTAGCGTTATTCGGCATTACTTGAATCTATCTATCTTTGAACGGTTCTTGTTAATGCTCAGATCCTCTTTAATCCTGGTTCTGCTTCACTTGGATCCATCTTTGAGCGGATATGACTAACGCTCAGGATCCTTTCTAGACGGGGTGTCTTAGCCTGATCTTGTTTTCTTTGCACTGCTTTTACCCGAAACATCTTTTTTTTTGTACAGTACTCTGCCTCCTAACACTCTTATCGCCACATATAGGATATCCTTTAAAGGTAAGCTCTGACGATCTTTCGAATTTTGGTGCTCGAGACAGCTTGAAAATTTCAAAGTGGAAGACTATAAGAGGAACCGATTAAGGTTTCCTTGAGTAGCGTCTATCCTCACATGTTGAGAAAAATGTAATAGATGTCGTTACTCTCAGAAAAGTAAGATGACGCTCCATCGAGATTGTGCTTCTTAGCATCCACCCCCTAAAGCCACCATCATATATATATATATATATACATGTTCGTGGCGAGTTGTGGGCTATTGCTCTTTGGGTGTTCATGTTGCTCAGAATCTACCCCCTAGCATCGTTTGTCATTTAGGAGTTGATGTCGATGTGCAAGGTAGGAATCACACTTTAAGAACATTAGCTCACCTTTTGTTTTTCTTTCGTTGGTCCGGGTAGACTTTCTATCTTGTTTGTTGGCCTGAGCGAAGTTTTTTTTTTTTTTTAATCAGAGTCTGTCTTTAGCTGACTAGAAACTCTAACCGACCAGATTCTATCTTCGGCCGACCATATTTTGGCCGACCAGAATCTTTGGCCGAACAAGCTCTATCTTTTTGTCGAACAGATTCTATCTTTCGCATACTGGAATTCTTCATTTTGGCCGATCTTTCTTATAAATCGGTCTTCGTTTTGGTCTATTTTTCTTATGGATCGGTTTGTTTATATATATATATATATAGATAGACGTTCTGGCTACTATTTCTGTAAAAGAAAAAAACATTTTATGTGTATAAATACAATTTATACTTTTGACTTACTTGTATTCGATTTCGACCATTATTGGCTCTCCTATAATTGCACCCTGGATTTTACACTCCACGCAGATTGTTCCAGAGGCTCGCTCGGCTAACAGACAAGGATTTAGGCTTTCAAGCTCAGGGCAACCCGAACATCTATTTTGCACCGCAGGGGGTCTTGACTCACTGTATCTAAGTTTCTACCCACCTTCAGGGGTTCTTACTTGATTTTTAGCAAGCCAAGCCAACCTCAAGGTGTTCAGCTCAAGTGGCCCAAATCTTGAGTTTGAAAGCTTCCTGACTATTTTTATATGCACTTGCCCATTGAAGCTTTGTACCTGCACATTTTAAACTTAACAGAAATGCAATTAAGTAGAAAAGTCTTTGCCCCTTTTTCTTTTTCTTTTTTTAAAAGGCCAGCTCTCTGACAGTGCTTTATTCGCACCCAATCACTTTTTCTTTTTTGACTGATCTTCTTAAAGATCGATCTCTAAGTTTTTTTTTTACTATACTGGTTTTTCACTGAGTATCTGATTACCTCAACCTGATCAAATATCTTATTAGACTCGATCATCTGACTATATATTTCATTAAACCCGGTCATATGAGACTGATAGGTTATCTCACTAAACTGATCAATTTTGCTTCAATGGATGATCGGTCTTTGAGTTTGTCCGCTCGGGCTTGCTCATGATAAAGACTTGGTGGGGTTTTAGCTTGTCGCTTGGTTGAATTTGGTGATGTGGCATACTTAGTTACCGATATTTCAGTAACAATGCTGGCTTGTCAGTCGACCAATCTTCACCAATAACGATACCTTCTTAAATACTTGAGCTGAGCATCTCGATCCATTTTCTCGAAGGATCTGCTCGGCAAGCTGTTGAGCTTATTATCAACTTTTGTTTCAAGCTGAGCATCTCACTTAACTTAATTAAACCAAGTGTTTAACCGGTCTTAAGTCTGAGTAGTCCATTGGCTTAGTCAATTTGTAAGCTTTGTTGAACCTAATCAATTTGCCCAATTAGTTCCTTACTGAGTATCTTATTACCTCAGTCTGACCAAGTATTTTATTACACTGATCAGTTTTATGGCTAATCAGTCATCTTGTTAAATTGATCGCTTTGAGTTGATCAGTCATCTTGTTGGCTGATCAATTTTTATTTGATTAGTTATCTTATTGGATGATCGTTTTTGATCCGATCAACTATCTTATTAGTTGACCATCTTTGATCTTGATCAACTATCTTATTAGATGATTGTCTTTAACCCGATCAGTTATCTTATTAATTGATCAAACTTGTTCTGTCCAGTTATCTTATTAACTGACCATCTTTGATCTGACCTAGTTATATTATTAACTGATCATTTTTGACCTGATCAGTTATCTCATTAACTGACCAAACTTGGTCTGACCCGATCGGTTATCTTATTAACCGATCATCTCTGGTTGGCTGTGTGAACAATCTTTGACCTTGCTTGCTTGGGCTGCTCACGATTGATCTTGATATTTACCAAGTAGTGTTCTTCGGGACCATTTTCATGGTACCTAATTTATAGACACTTGTCTTTTATCTGGCAACTAAGTCACTAGGACGTCTCCCAGTAGTCGGTTACTCAAGATTAGTTGGGATGGATATGACCTGCATCTCATTAGCTTAACTTATCTTAACCGAGCATCTGGTTAACTGGCATTCAAGTATGAGAATTTGATTACCCCATCCAACTTTTTACGCATCCCATCAGGTATCTAATCACTTGAAGGCGCTCTAACAGTGCTTTTATGCACCCAGTTAGTTTCGGTGAGTATGCATCATTTTTGCGACTCCTGCTTTCGGCCTCCGCACTAGGCCCCCCGATCACCCTTTGGCCATAGCAAACTTGGGTGTTCGGGCATGTCTCTGTGTGGCGGAGACAAATTTCAAACACTTTTACTTGGATTTTATCTGGAGAATCCCTCCTTTAATATGGTCTTTTGAGTTTTTGGACGTTTAGCAGGACTTGGTCCGATCTTTAACGCTTAATAGGGTGCAGATGCCTATCTGAGTAGGCTGTGTCTCTTCGTGCTTTAACTTCACTTGATGGGAGATCCGGAATTGCTGTGTAGTAGGCGTTTCTATCTCTAGTGTAGAGCTGTGATGTCTCGAATATCGTCAAACATTTCTTAGGGTGAATGATCGTTAGGACATTCCACGAATTGCAGCGATCCATCTTATTCTTCTCTTCTTTCTCTTCTTTTTTTTAATGTTGGCAAGGAATGACCAGATTTGTTGATGGGGCAATCCTTAGATCAAACCGCCAAGATTGAGATGGTCTGCTGCTATTCGACTTTTTACATGTTCTGGATGGTGGTGACCGATCCACTAGCTTTAGTTTTGTACTCCAACTTCCGTTCTAGTCCATCCTTATATATACATATATCACTTATCTTATTAAACTAATTTCTTTGCGACTGATCAGTTTTCTTATTGAACTGATTAACTTTAGACCAATCAGTTATCTTATTACACTGATCAACTTTGGACTGATTAGTTATCTTATTACACTGATCAACTTTGGACCGATCAGTTATCTTGTTACATTGATCAACTTTGGACTGATCTGTTGTTTTTTTATCACCCGAATCACCGGGTTGGAGAAATGACTTTGCTAAAAACTGCTTTGCAACTGCAATTTTTTTTATGTCGCATGCACATTTGCTATGCTGTGCTACCTCCTAGCCCCCCTAGCAGTTGTTAAAGCAGGTTTTATTCGAACGGAGTGCTTTTAACATCGCATTCTTTTTACCTCCTCCTTTTTTTTAATACTTTGCTGAGTAGCCGGTTGGGGTATCTAGCAGAATGGTGAGCTGAAATATCTGCAATGGTTAAATACCTCTAGTGAACCGAGTATTTGTGATGAGCTGAGTAGTTTCGCCGAATTGAACAGCTACGGCGAACAAATAGGCTAACACCCAGGTTTTGCTGCTTTGTTCACTAGTTCTGTGTGGCAAAGTTCTTTCTGAGTAATCGTGGTGAGGCGGTGGAAGTGAAATACAATCAACTTTCAGCTGCCACACATGTGGTCACAGTTTGGATTCTTCATTGATATGTTAAACCCGGAAAGCCTTTGGGAAGCTATCTTTTCCGAGTTGAATCTGATGAACCTCTAACGACTCCAAAGTCTAGTTGCTATCTTGTAAATTATTCGATTGTTGCCGGGTTAGCTGATAATAGATAGCTTATCCGACTCAGCTGATGATTGACTCGTGATATTTTTCTACCATCATGGGTCCGGTTTTCAATGCTCATCGAGGTAAACTTTTCTTCAAGTGCATGTTGAATTTTTTATACAGAACTCTATTTGCGAATCTGCTTGCTTGTGCATCTCTTGGTAATGATAAATAGATAAACCACCCCCTTAGCACTTTTGTTTTTTTGGGCTTGCTAGAGTTTCTCAGGTGTTTTGTCTGTTTATGCTGCAGTCGTCTCGGTTGATCTTTCTCATAGACCATGCCTTTTTTTTCGACCAGAATCTTTGACGGACCAGATTTCATCTTTGGCTGATAAGAAACTTTAGTTGACCAGATTTTATCTTCACCAACCAGATTCTATCTTTAGCTGACCAAGAACTTTAACCGACCAGATTCTATCTTTGGTAGACTATAATTTTGGCCTACTATAATCTTTGGCCGAACAGGTTCTATCTTTGGTCGACATGAATCTTTCGCTGGTCAGAATTTTGGCCGAACAGGTTCTATCTTTGGTCGACATAAATCTTATGTCGGTTCAAACTTTAGCCGAATAGATTCTATCTTTGACAGCCGATAGTGTGGTGCCATCCGGCATTTGACGAATGCAACCACGATTTGGAGTTTTGTTAACATGTCTGATCAAGGAGCTTTCGAAAGACAACCTCATCTGAGTCAAACTTGATAGGCCTTTTACTAAAAAAATTCTTAGCAAATTGTTAGTCAAAGGAAAACATTTAATGACCGTTTTAAGGAGTGATCCTCGCTCGGATTCTTTTTTTTTTTAAGCATCCGTCAGGCTCCGTTTACGGTTCTAGAGTATAAATAATAATATATGCTTGCTCAGGTAATAAAAGATAATAGTTAGTCATAAACGAGTTTTATTTGTAAAAGACATAGCATATTCGGTAGAGCAAAATCTTATATTAATAGGAGAGATCAAACCCAGATTGATAAAGGTAGTTGTTAGCAATGTCAGGCCAATTCTACTCTTCCATCTCTGATCGGCTAACTAAGGTTATATGGTCTCTCGTTTGTTGAAACCTTTTAAGCATATCGAGATGAAATTCGATTCCCGCACGCCGAAGTAAGACTTGATTCCCGAGCTAGCATTTTCAACTTGTTTTCTATACCAAGCAGGTGAGTGGTGTTCGCACAAGTAATAATAATCATGCCCTTAATGTGACCAAATATTTGGAAACGATTAACTCATACGTGGTACTATTAATTATTAGTGCCGAAATTCGACACCTATAAGTCTATGATAGACAACATACTTGTAAGAGTCATAAAAGTTGTCAGACATACTAATTAAGCATGCATTACATGTTCATAGACTTATGCAAGCGTATTATGTATTGTGTATGAGAGAAACATGCATAAATAACATGTAAATTGATAACATGCATATATATTATCTGTCTCCGAAATAGATCGATAAAACCATAAGGTTAAACATATATAAATCGACTTACCTCGGTAACTTACCGAACTTGGAGTCTAGTCATTTTATTCTTGGATCCTTCATAGTTGAATTGACGAGAAGCCGAGTGGGTTCAAGTGAGAATTGACATTGTGTGTTCTACACCAAGATGGGCTCGATTTCTTCGTTTTAGCGACCAGTGGTCGGATCAGAAAATTCTCTGCGAACCACTTTCTTCAATATTTTGGGGGCTATAACATCTTCCACAGGTTGAACTAGATTGCGAACCATATATTTCTGGAAAGGTCCGGATGTCTAGTTTCCAATGGTTTTTATGGAATGTGATTTCGACTTCTATAGAGGGAGATATGCCCATTTTAGTGTTTGATGGTCAGATCAGAAATCTATCAGCGATCTATTTTCTTCAATATTGCGGGAGCCACGAAATATTACTCGGATTGAACTAGGCTACGAACCATATATGCTTGGAAATCCTTGGATGTCTAGTTTCCAGTAGTTTTTACAATTTATGAATCCGAGTTCCGTAGAGGGAGATATGCTTACTTTAGTGTCCATTGGTCAGAAATTCCGTGATTCATGACCACTTTCTCTTTTTTTTTAACTGTCAGAATGGGAAAGCAATTTCTCGGACCGATTTTTGACACTTTGAAGCTTTTAGTATTGTTTTCACAATATTCTTCTTTTAAATTTGGTCACGACCGCAGCTCCTGCCTCGGGTCCTGTAATTGATCCATATCGGAATTCCTTCTATGGTCTGTTCATGAGGGTTCCTCAAAGTGGAGTTCTACCCTTCCTTCTAGCGCCAATTGTTGACGGTGATTTTTGGATCGTTGAAAAGTCAACTGCCAAACATTAACACGTAGGCAGATCGAAGCTTTAACTAGTCTAGGGTTTGAATAATCAAAGCCTCTTTCTCCACGTGGATGCGATACGATTTGTTCGTATTTGTGACTGATAATGTATAAAAGTAGAAAATAAAGGATAAGTAAAGCATAACGCATATTTTACGTGGTAAAACCCTAAGGTGGTGAAACATCCACGGTTGCCGGTGGCGGCGAGAAGAAATCCACTATGAATAGAATGATTACACATACCATCTCTCTTTCTCTCGAGTAGTTGTTATGCTTTTTTTACACATAGATCGATAGATCCCTTTATACTCAGATCGTTCGATTCCCTTACGCAATGAGATTATGGGTCTGTTTATATGTGCATAGAACCCTAATCCTTGTTGTACAAGTAAGGAAAAGTGGTAGTATTTAACTAGAACTTGTTACTTATTGAAGTCGTATTTAACTCATTTCCTGTTTCAGAGATCTTGCGCATTGAATTAGAATCTTCCTAGGACTTCTAGTTGAGTAGTCCGTTTAGGACTTATTTCCTGATTGGTGTGCATTCTTCTAGAAGAGCAGAGTTATTGCTTGATCTGGACTCTTTGATATGTAGAGGAAATAATAATAGTTCCTTACCGGAATGTGGTTCTAGATTCCTGCTTGGGTAAGATTCTTCTTCTTCGCAATTGAATCGTACTTGATCTAATGTTACTGTTTTGACTAAGCATCTCTTGACCGACCGTTTCCAAATCTGACCAGGCCCTCTTTCCACGATTGGTTTTACTATCCGATCGGGTTTAGACCTATCTTGGCCGTTTGGTTCAATTTGACCACCCCGTCTAGTAACATCAACTATGACTTGTTTGAATGTTGAACGGTTGACTTTACCAAACCGTGCTTATTTTACCCGATCGGTTTACTATACCTGATCAGGTCTATGTTGCATGTTCGGTTCATCCGATCACTTGCTAATCACTAGAGATTGTGATTCTTCTCTGTTAACATGGTCTGCCATATATTCCGGATTATCCGATATATTTGCTGACATGTCATGCTACCGAAAAATCCCTATAACAAGTTGCTTTAGAGCATTTTGCATATTTCTACTTCTCTCTATCACACATCCTTCCATTTCATCACCGGTCGGACATACAGCTATTTGAATTGTATGTTTTAGAGTCTAGGAAAATTTTTGTTTGAGTAATTTTTGTTGTCGTGTCTTTGTTTTGTCTTGAGTTTGCTCTTGGACGAGCAAAGGTTTGGTTTTAAGGGTATTTGGTAGTGCCAAGATTGTGCTTTTTTTTCGCCCTCATTCCTTTTCCTTTGTCTTGTTTTCGGGTGTATTTTCATGTCTTATGGGCTCTTGTATTGTGTTTGCATGCAATAAATGTAATCATGTTCTTGGAGAAGGAAATTCGAAATTTCGGGAGCAAAACCAGCCAAAGGAAGCAAGAAAGAAGATCATTAGTGTGCAGGACCCTACCCACGCACTACCCACGCAGTCTAGGCCACAGAACTTTGCTGGTCCATACCAGCGCATCAACCCATGAACCGAAGATCATAAATCTTCCAAAACTAACCAAGTGCCCAGATTGCTGGTAACTGCACGGGTAAGAATGGTACGCTGAAGATCATCAATGCAATGGTAGGTGCGCGGGTCCCTACCCGCGCACTGCGTGCATCAAGACTTGCCACTTCGGCTTTTCAAACCTATTTTTGGGAATTATATATATATATATATATATATATATCCTTACATTAGGTCAGCCACACGCCCTCTTTAGCCTTCAACCTAATTTTTACCATTTTTAGATCCAAGAATAACCTCCATAAATCAAAACCATTTTCCCACCAAATCCTTCAGCAAATCACTTCCATGCCATATATTCCCACCAAAACGTCACTTTAAACTCAAACCCACATCAAGGAGCTCAAATTTCTACACTTAGGAGGAGAAGAGGAGCTTGAAGACAAACAGATTTCAGCATACCAATGGGTCTCTTCTCATCTCTTGTCTCTTCTATTCTTCTTTGTGTAGTTTATATGAGTAGCTGAATCCCTTTATGGGAGTTGATGTAATTGATCAGACATTTATATACTATTTGAGGTCCTCATTTCCTATCATTTGTTCTCATTTTCGATCGTATTTTTGTTTATAATGTGTTTTTGAGCCTTGTGTAAGTACATATTCCCTATTTCAAGGTTTTGAGCTTAAAGATAAGTTTGGGAGGCAAAATAAGCCAAAAAAAGAATAAATGGATGCAAAGTGCCGCGCCTCACCGTTTATACAAACTGTGGCATGATCTAAGCCCAGTAGTTGAGTTCCCATGGTTGTTCCATTGCCGAGCTAGAACTCGACACCGAGACTGCGGCAGAACCTCATCTGTTTTCCAACAGCTTATGAGCTGAAATTGTATGGGCCTGTGCAGAACATTCGACTTGTGTGAGCCATAACTTCCGCCTCAGATCGAACCACGTTAACGTCTATATATATTCGGAAAGGTACGGAAGTCTAGTTTCCAGAACGTTTTACTTATTGCAATTTCGGCTTTTCAGAAAGAAGTTATGCATGATTGAGTAACTGGCGCACAGAGCAGAAATTGAATTCGAAGGGTACCAAAAACCACCATTTTGACTACCATTTTATGACCAGAAACTTCAAAAGATTTCGATGGTTTGGAACAGCGGGAACCATGGCCGCCAAATTCTACCGCCAATTAACACCTGGAAATCGTTTTTAGCCCTAAATCAAGAGGCAGTTTTGTCCTTTCACTACCATTTCGTGCCCTAACCTCCCTACACTATAAATACACCTCTTCATCTCATCTCTTCATACAATCCACAACACCGAACTTCTTCTTAGTTTTCTTCATTTAAAGAGAGAGAGAGAGAGAGAGAGAGAGAGAGAGAGAGAGGAGCTTCCAAGAGCATCCATGGAGGATTTCCTTCATGGATGTCTCACAATCTCACCTTCTACCCATCATCCACTCATTTGAGAGTAGATTGCAAGGAGAAAGGAGTGGTCAATGACCAATTTTGAGCTAAGCGTGGATCAAAGAAGATAAGCACATTTTGGAGGGGTTCTCCAATTTGGATTATCTCTTTTATCGCATCTCTTTATATTTCTTGTTTTCTTAAATATGTAATCCCCATATGGGAATATTTGTAAACCTATTTTGTGCTCCATATATGTGATGGTTGTTTTTATGTTCAATTTGGGTTTTAAATCATTTTTGTATTTATTGATTATATATCTTTTCTGGATATGCTTGTGTATGGAGATTGGAAATGGATATGTGTTCATGGATGGGAATAGGAGTAGATTAATTTAATTGTAGGAGTAGTTGTAATCAAACATCCCATTTGTGTATGTATGTTGATGGATGGTCAAAATTCCTTGTGTGGATGAGTTTGAGTGAATTAGAGTTAGGATTGTGCCTTGATGGATGGTCGAAATTCCTTTCCGGGCATAGTTTTGACTAATTAACTAGAAAGAATTGATGAAACTTTGTAATGTTGGAACCCCGTTCACTGGTAACGCAGCGGAAATAGTTTTAAAAATTTTATACAGATCATAAACGATCTGGAACCAGTGAACTTAGGATCGTAATTCTTTTTCCGGAACTAATACATATAATATGTAAATACAGGAAATTGTAATCAATACATATAAAAAAAAATTAGAACCTTACCAACGTTTGGAGGCTCCTTCACTTCACGATATGCTCCTGATCTGTACCACTGATCTTCCTAGCTATTCCCGGAACTGGTAACTGCGTGTGGGTGCATTGAACTGGATCACAATGAAATACTTTATCTAGAACCGTCACTAGATATAAGTCTTTTCATTAAAGAGGACAATCGGAGAGTCTATCTTAATCCTGAGATAAATGATGGACTTATGGTTGCAAGTGTTATCATTTGAGCTATCAATGAGTACGATTCTATAACATAGTCTATCCTCGATAGTTTGGTGGTATTCATTTGTTAATCGATAGAGGACTTCATTTATAGATATGGACATCGTGGCTCCATTTATTAAATGAGAGTATAATATCATCATATGGATGTTTTGAGGTATTGGATATTAAATCTCAACGTTGAGTTTTCAATAATGATTATTGAAGACATGGCTTCTGGACAAGTCAAAATATCCAAGTTCAAAATGTGGTCATATGAGGAAATATGGTAACTTGGAGAGCTATAGGCGGTCTATGAGCTCTTGGCGATTATTGATATTATTCACGAGGATACACCATCTCCTATAAGATTGTCTAGGATATGAATGAGAAACATCTCCTTATTCTATCTTTATTTAAGAGTTCAATTTTAGCTCTTTAGTGGAATGAGTTAAAATTAATAGATCGGACCTAAGTGAATCATTTGTTGATTGTGATTAGGTTATGTCTATTGAAGCTTAAATTTAGATAGCCCGCCAAGATCCACAATCCACACGTACTTGCATGGATCACTTGATATATTCTACTGGACCAATTTATGGGTCCATCTAGAATTGCATTTAATATATTAAGAATATAATATGTCTATTATTTATTCAATGGGCTGCACTATTATGTTAATATATTAAAAGGAGATATGTAGGCTTGTTTCTTTTAGTAAGAATAAGTCTGGTTCACATATGGGCTTTTATTTAAAGTCTAATGGATTAAATAAAATAAGAAAAATAATATTGGGCCCATATATACATGGTGTGGGCGGCAAGGCTAAATAAAATAGCCCAAGATATTATTTTATTTTATTGTTTTGATTAAATGGGAATTAATTAATTATTTAATTAATTAATAGTTTAAATCAAAATCTTTTTCCTGATCAGTAAATTAAATACTATGTGTTGGATTAGGGTTGGAATTCTTTTAAGTGATAGGAGTCTTAATGTGGTAAGGATTAAGTCCACATACACTCCTTATTATACAAAGAATTCGGCCACCACTAGTCCTACAAGGGTTAGGATTCTTGAATTGATAGGAATTAGGGAAAAGGACAATTCCTTTTCAAGTAAGGAAATTAACCAACCCTAGATTTCCTATTCAGTGAATTCAGCCAACCCTACTTGGTGAAGGAGAAAATTCGGCCAACCTATAAATATAAGGTTATGAATTTTCGGCCACTAAGAAGAAAAATAGAGAGAGATTTTTGTTTGTTTTGAAAATAAAAAATCCTACTCTATACACATAGATTTTGGCCAAGAGAGAAAAAGAAAATAAGTTCTCATTCGATAGTGCACTTACAAGCCTTTAACATCAAAAGGTTTTGTGCACACTTTCGATTTAGGGTTACGCGAGTTTCAATCATATTGATTGTGAATTCAAAAGTGACCGAAACTATTTTTTTAGGCTCTTGGTGTTTTACTATTGAAGATCAAGATCAGAAATTCCATACATCCATTCTAAGGTAAGCAATTCAAACAAAAAGGGAGACCACGCTCCTAGGTGATTCACGTACGTGCTAGGATTGAAGATCTTGCGGATTACCATCGACATAAGTCAATCGGATCACGCGACAAGAGATATTTAACTCTAACCGTATATTTGAGTTTAATTAATTAAAGGGTTAAGGTTCAAATCTTTAGAAAAATTTTAAACTATACGAAAATTAATTTTTCGCCTTCCGCTGCGGTTTTAAGCAATTTTTCCCTACATTTGGTATCAAAGCCTTGGTTGTACCCTTTAATTAATTAACGTATGTATACGTGAATCTATTTCTTTTTATTGTGATTATGCATGTTTTAGAAAGAGATGGCACTCTAGGTATTCGCATATATAATTACATGTCGAATGTATGGATTTATATATGTTGTTATAAAGTGAATTGTTATTGCTCAATTTTGGTCCTAGAATTTCAATGTATTTTTTGTTTCGGAATAGTAACAAGAAGGGTGGTCTATTATCGCCATAATTCCTTCTTGGTAGTTGCTAAGTTCTTATTAATTTTATTGTAAAAATATTGCAGTTTTTTCGTTGTATTAAAATTTAGTGCAGTTTTTTATTGTATTAAAATACTGCAGTAGTTTAAATAAAATTAAAAAAAAATTTCTGCAGTATTTTATTGTATAAAATAAGTTGTAATATATTCAAGATTCGAAGACTCGAAGATTTGAAGAAATTTGAGCATCCGGAACCGAGCTTGGCACCCGCGCGCACCAAGACAACAAGCGCGCACGCAACCAAGCGTGCTGCTGCGCTTGTTGCGGTGCAGCAGCGCGCGCAACCCATGCATGGGCTGGCCATGCCGCAGCTCATGCCCTTGCATGGGCTAGGCGTGCGCATGGGCTGCTTGGTGATCTTCGGGCGCGCGAGTTACGTGCGCGAGATGGTCGCTTGAAGTCTTGTTCGCCAAGAAAGGAGTTTTTTGTATTCTGTACAATTGTAATTTACATGCTTTTCTAGGATGGACCAAAATTGTAGCTATTTATTTTTATGTATAAATATTACAATATTTGTTATTGTATGATAACATGTCATATAGAATAGGAGTGCCACTCGTATATCTCTTTTGGTATGTGTTAGGATTATGCTCAATGGCAATAGTGTAATATTGTAATTGACAATCTTCTCATATTAATAAAGTGAATTCTGATTCTTACAATTACTTATAGCATTTATTATTATAATTGTCAAGGTAAATAATCATAAGGTCAAAAGACTATGAGACATGAAGAATTGTTCATACATCCGGATATGTATGAGGTAGACACAATTCTTTAGTTAGTCTTGAATAACGTTCACAACTTAAGTTAAAGGTTGGGCACCTCTATCTTGTTAAAGTTGTAGAATTCTTTTACTAGCATTTGAGTGGGATCAAATGAATATGATGAGTCTAAAATCATCGAAAGGTTTTCAAGTAAAAGAATCTAGTGCACTAGGTGCATTGAACTGGATCACAATGAAATACTTTATCTAGAACCGTCACTAGATATAAGTCTTTTCATTAAAGAGGACAATCGGAGAGTCTATCTTAATCCTGAGATAAATGATGGACTTATGGTTGCAAGTGTTATCATTAGAGCTATCAATGAGTACGATTATATAGCATAGTCTATCCTCGATAGTTTGGTGGTATACATTTGTTAATCGATAGAGGACTTCATTTATAGATATGGACATCGTGGCTCCATTTATTAAATGAGAGTATAATATCATCATATTGATGATTTGAGGTATTGGATATTAAATCTCAACGTTGAGTTTTCAATAATGATTATTGAAAACATGGCTTCTGGACAAGTCAAAGTATCCAAGTTCAAAATGTGGTCATATGAGGAAATATGGTAACTTGGAGAGCTATAGGCGGTCTATGAGCTCTTGGCGATTACTGATATTATTCACGAGGATACACCATCTCCTATAAGATTGTCTAGGGTATGAATGAGAAACATCTCCTTATTCTATCTTTATTTAAGAGTTCAATTTTAGCTCTTTAGTGGAATGAGTTAAAATTAATAGATTGGACCTAAGTGAATCATTTGTTGATTGTGATTAGGTTGTGTCTATTGAAGCTTAAATTTAGATAGCCCGCCAAAATCCCCAATCCACACGTATTTACATGGATCACTTGATATATTCTACCGGGCCGATTTAAGGGTCCATCTAGAATTGTTTTTAATATATCAAGAATATAATATGTCTATTATTTAAATTAATGGGCTGCACTATTATATCAATATATTAAAAGGATTGGAAGATCTCGCGGTACTGTTCACGGGGGGGGGGGGGGGGGGAGGGGGTACTGTTCACGATCATTGTTCACGCGGGTACTGTTCACGATCACTGTTCACGCGGGTACTGTTCACGGGCATCGGAAAAGATTTTGCAGATTACCAATCGACGTAAGTCAATCGGATCACGCGTCAAGAGGTATTTAACTCTAACCGTATATATTTGAGTTTAATTAATTCAAAGGTTAAGGTTCATCTTTGAGAAAAATTTTAAAACCATACGAAATATATTTTTCGTTTCTTCCGCTGCGTTTTATATCTATTTTTCCCTACAGTATGAACATGCATTGAATGATTTAGGTATCTAATTGGCATCTAGATAACTTGGTAAAATCATTATTTGGAATTTAATCACACGCCTTAAATAATTGAGTGGGAGAAGGTGTGTTAGAACACCTATGGCCTCCAAGGTTAGTTGAGCTTTATTATTTATTGGTAATCCCCCCGAGGGGCGTCCATAAATGGAATTTAGCAAAATACTTCCTTACAAGGATATACTAGACAATTGACTCAAACGAGATCTACTCCCAGAGGAGGGATTTTCGTGAGAGAAAATTGAGGGTCGATATCTTGGTAACACACTCAATGTAATTTTATTAATATCCTCTCGAGAGTTCTTGTTAATAAAATTGCAAGGCTAAAATTGAAAACGCTGGTTGTTATGTTAACAATTAGGTGGGACCTAGTCTAACTAGTAAATGGTGGGAACTCCCGAAGGAGGCGTATCATTTATGGGTGTTGGATCACCGTTGAATTTTTCACGATTGAGTTATTTAATTAATTCAAGATAAATGTTCGAAAGTGCTTTATCATGATTATTTACTTATATATGCTTTTTGTTTTATTCAGAAATCATGACCCCATCACTTATGAACATCCTAAAAGATAACACTTTAACTGGAGATAATTATGTCACATGGAAAAGGAAAATTGGGTTGTTGCTGCAAAGTGAAAAACATAAGTTTGTTCTAACTACTCCTAAACCACCTGCTCCTAATAATGAATCAAGTATTTTGCAAAGAGATGAGTATGAGCAGTGGAAGACCTCAGATGATATGGCCAAATGTTACATTATGGCTACTATCTCCGACGTGTTGCAACAACAGCATGAAGGAATGGGGTCTGCTGCTGATATTATGATGTCTCTGGAAGAGATGTTTGCTATGAGGTCTAGGACGACTAAGAGAGAGGCAGTGACTGCTTTTATGAATCTTAGGATGAAACCTGGACAGGCTGTGAAAGATCACATGATGAAAGTCATAGCACATCTAAATATTGCAGAATTAAATGGCGCTGAGATAGATGGTGAGACCAAAATTGACATGGTTGTCAACTCACTATCAGATTCCTTTGATCAATTCAAGTTGGACTACACCTTGAACAAAAAGGAATACACCTTGCAGGGCCTGATGCAAGATGTTCAAAGCGTTGAAAAGATCCTTGTGAAAAGCAAAGGTCAAGAGATTCATATGGTTGGTAAAGTTGCTACTGTTAAGACCCGTCAGAAGGTCAAGAAACAACAGAAGAAAAAGCAACTCGGGCCTACCAAGAAGGAGACCAAGAAAGTAACCAAGATCAAAGGGAAATGCTTCATTTGTGGTGAAAAGGGACATTGGAAAAGAAATTGCCCAAAGTCCCAGAACAAGAAGGAAGAAGGTAATATTAATTATCTTGAAACATGTTTTCTGGTAGATTCTACGGATTCTTGGATCATAGACTCTGGAGCCACTAATCATGTTTGTTATTCCTTACAGGGGTTCCAAGAAAGGAGAAGGCTGAATAAGAACGAAATCAATTTGCGCTTGGGCAACGGATCGTTAGTGTCTGCAAGTGCAGTGGGAGATATTAGAGTTATTATAGATTCTAGTAGGCATTTAGATTTAATAGACGTTTATTATGTACCTCAATTCAAGAGGAATTTAATTTCAGTTTCTTGTTTAAATAAATTTGGATATTCGGTTACTTTTAATAAAGCTTTTATTATTAGTAAGAATGACAAAATTGTTTGCAAAGGTACATTGGAAAACGGTCTATTCTTTTTGCATAGAAATATCTCACTCGTTAGACACAAAAATAACAGAACCTAATCAGAAAAGAGTAAAATTATCAAAAGATGAAACCTACCTTTGGCATTTACGCCTAGGTCACATTAACCTTAATAGGATTAAAAGATTGGTATGTGACGGACCTTTGAGTGACTTAAAGGTTGATGATCTACCAACTTGTGAATCTTGTTTGGAAGGTAAAATGACCAAAAGGCCATTCAATACCAAAGGTGCAAAAGCCACTGAATGTTTAGGACTAATACACACTGATGTATGTGGTCCTATGAGCATTCAAGCTAAAGGTGGATATAAGTACTTCATCACCTTCACAGATGATTACTCAAGATTTGGTTATGTGTATCTCATGAGACATAAGTCGGATGCTTTTGACATGTTCAAAGCATTCAAAGCTGAAGTAGAAAATCAGCTTGAGAAACTCATAAAAATCTTGAGATTTGATCGTGGTGGAGAATATCTATCTGGTGAGTTTCAGCAATTTCTTATTGATAATGGGATAGTTTCTCAGTTTTCTGCACCAGGTACACCTCAACAAAATGGGGTAGCAGATAGAAGAAATAGAACTCTTTTGAACATGGTTAGGTCTATGTTAAGTTATTCAACACTTCCTATTTCTTTTTGGGGATATGCTCTACAAACTGCAATATATATTCTAAACGTGGTACCATCGAAGTCGGTTCCTGGAACACCATATGAGTTGTGGACTGGGCGAAAGCCTAGTTTACAACACATAAGGATATTTGGTTGTCCTGCACATGTGTTAAAAGGAAAGACAGAAAAGATGGAGTCCCGGGTAACATGGTCTCCTGGTGGATGACCTCGGGCATGGAGCCATGTTTAGAGGGTGGAAAATTTCCCTTTGGTCCCTAGCCAATTTTGGATATTAACAGAAGTCCCCTCTGACTTGAACACCGGTTGTCAAGCTTGGGGTTGGAGTCAGATTTTTTATTTTATTTGGGAAATCTTTCCTTCTTTACCATTACCAGAATCTTGGGGAAATCTTCTCATTAACTGCGCAAGTGACGTGGAGTGAGCTGATTGATTTATATCTGAGTTAATCCGGCTGCGTTATGGCAGTCTCAGAGATTTTAGGTGATCTTAACCGAAGATCTCGACTGCTCGTGCTGCTGCCCTCTTGCCTATATATACTTGTTTATCTCAACGTCTTCCTCATATCTCTCAAATTTCAAATTTTCCCAAGATAAACTTGTTCTCATAAACTTTCTCTCAAGCATATCTTTTTCTTTATTCCTCATCCTCACCGATTTCATTCCATCATGTCGAAAACCAGTCGCGACTCCGTTGATTCCATGGTTGACGGCGTAGAGGTCTTCAGCCTTGCCCCTGAAAAATGGGCAAGGAGGAGCTGAGATAGCGATGATTCTCCTCCCAATCCGCAACGTCGGCGGTCGAATAGGAAAGTGTCCATTGGGACTGGGTTTTCTAACCATCCCGACCATCCTCTGGATCTAGCCGATGAAGACTCTGATAAAAAGGTTGGTGGCGATGCCGTGGGGGAGCATCGAGTCCCGGCTTCCGGCCCCCCATTTGGACAGGCTTCCCCCCTATGACTTCCGGCCCTCATTTGGAGAGGCTTCCCCCCTATGACTTCAGGGTTGTCCCTGATTCAACTGTTGATCCGAACGTGATTGATCGTTTGAGGTCTAAGTACGGCATTCCCGACAGCGTTTCTATCTCAGTACCTCCCAAGGGTTATGAGTTCTTCAATTCCTCCGAAGGCGTGCTTCCAATTCATATGGCGGCTCTCGAGAATGGGGTTAGGCTTCCCCTTCATCCTACTCTTCGGTGAGCTCTCAACGCCATCCAGCTTGCTCCCCTCTAGTTGACGCCCGGCTTCTGGAGGCAATTGATTGGCTTCCTTATGCTATTGAGGGAACAATGCCAGCTGAGCAAGGTGATAAGAGATCCCGGAGCAGAGGAACTGGCCTATCTTTTCCAAATGGGAGCCTATCTGGAGCTCCCCGAGGTCAGTTTTATGCTAAGGCCAAGAACAAGCTCAATTTTGTTATTCCCGGCGCTTTGAAGAAGGACCCTGCCTGGAAGGAAGAGTGGATCCTTATGGGGCATGATTGGGGAAGCTCAATTTTCATTGGGGGGCATGAGTTCGAGGTTCCCACAGCTTTTAGTGACAAACCATCATGGGACCGGGACTCCCTGCCTTCTGAATCTGAAACTATTTTGAAGGATATTCTAGCCAGGCACTACTTGAACCTGAAGTTCCCAACCGCTGAAGCCTTCGATCCTCGTAGGGTGAATCAATACCTGCGGATCTCAGATGCTACTCCTCGTAAGTGTCACTGAATCGTCTTGCTTTGTCTTGTTGACTAGCTTAGTTCTGACATTTCCTTTTTTGTTTTGTTTACTCACAGTTTTTGTTGTTGAGCTAGTTTCCCGCGACGTCCAAAGATCTCCTTAGGCTCGAACTCCTATTCCCTTTGCTGGAGTCGTATCGGCTCTTGCTCAATCTGCCTCCCCAGCTGGATCTAAGATGGCCAACCTTGCATCGCGGGCTTTTCGGGCTTTGGGTAAGGCTCCCCAAGCTGTTGGTCCAACTGCTTCTACCCCTTCTATTGTTGTTACTAACGTTGCTACTCCCACGATTCGTCCTCCTGATTCTGCTACGCTTCCAACCCCTCGAGCTTCGAAGGACTTTGAACATGGTGTCGCAGGGATTCCTCCTAGCCGTTCCCGCCCTTAGTCGAGCTCGACTTGGCAGGATGAAGTTCTGGAACAATTCATCGCGTCCTGTCCGGGTGATGGGATCTCCAAATGGCCTCAATGCCCGTGGATGTCTTGCTCACCAAGGGGTCTGCTGTCTTAACTAAGGTAATTGTATTTTCTTCGTACTGCTTGTACCAGCTTGTTCAATTTCTAACCCTGGCTTTGTGTTTTATAGGCCTTCAAGTTAAATGTAGCCATGGGCCATCAGGTAACCCTTCTTCA
Source organism: Dipteronia sinensis (assembly GCA_033220585.1). NCBI lineage: Eukaryota > Viridiplantae > Streptophyta > Magnoliopsida > Sapindales > Sapindaceae > Dipteronia > Dipteronia sinensis. The sequence continues at coordinate 28,313,378 of CM065639.1, read as the reverse complement.
TGACCAGGCTGCTAAGGTTGAAGCCGAAGCCGAAGCCGAGAAAGCCATGGGATTGCTCAAGCGGGCTCAAACCTTAGTTGAAGAGATGACCTCCAACCAAGGAAAAATTGAGATCGAGTTGGCCGAGCTTCATTGTGACCATGAGAGGACGAAGCAGTCTTATGATCAATAACATCTCCAATCTACCCGGCGGGCTAAGCAGAGAGATTCTTGGAAAGTTGAGGCTAAGAAGTTGGACCTTGAGAATCAGGTTTTGACTGCTCAGGTGACCAAGCTGTAAGCTGACGTGGAGACCTCTTTTAGTGATGGATATTTCTATGCTTCCTTTCAGGTCGCAGAGGCTCTCCCTCTTCCCTTTGATCTGTCATCCATCTCCGGTTGGGATAGAAAGGAGATAATGATTAAGGCTGCTGAGTTGTCTTGCCCTGATGATGATAAAACGATTCCTTCAAGCCAGGCGGGAGCTGGAAAGCAGCCCGTCCAGACAGATCCTCCATTTCCTCCTCCTATCTTTACTACTTCAGGTCTTGGGGAATCTTCAAGTAAGGTTCTGTCCTCGCAATCCGAAGGAGATCAGCTGGGAGCTGGGGAAGGAGTTATGAGCCCGTCTGAGGAACCCCCTATAATGGAGATGGAGGTCGACAGGAGCTAGACGGGGTCTATGGCTTCCCTTCTCGATACAGTTATCCCGCCTGAGGTTATGGCAGTGATTGACGAAGTCCTAGAGGAAGATCCTGCTGATCAACAGGAGGAGCCTCTGAATAGAGGGATGGTTTGCGAGGATAACCAAGATGGGCAACCACCTGAAAGGGGGGTTGATGGCAAGGATCAGTATGAAGGAAGAGGATCGGCAGAGGAAAATCAAGAGAGCTTCAAAGCTTGATGCTGTCTGTTCATGATTGGCCTTGATTGCCTGGAAAAGGGGGTGAGCACCCCGTTTTACTCTTGATTAGTTTAGTTGTTGTTTTTTTTTGTAGCCCGTACTGGGAGGTTGGGCTCCCCGTTTGATAGATGTAGCCTTACCGAGGGATAGGCTCCTTTCTTCTTTAATGAGATTTGTCTTTAATGAGAAACCGATTCGCTTGAGAAACTCTTGTTTTATTTCTAGTCCTGACTAGGAACCAGAACTGCATCCTTGATGATAATTTGTTCATACTTCATTCTGACTTTTGTAGGGAATTCTTATCAGGATGATCTTGATCCCTGCAAACGAAAACAAATATTTATATTTAAATCCGTTTCAGGAGAGGTAGCCCGATCGAGGCATTAAGAGGGTTATTTAGCTATTTCCTGGTCTCGAGGTCCAGATGGCAACTATGTTCTTACACTCAAACCCTTCTTGGGGGTGGTAGCCCGAACAAGGCATCATGAGGGCTGTTTAGCTATTTCCTGGTCTCGAGATCCGGATGGCAACTATGCTCTTACACTCAGACCCTTCTTGGGGGTGGTAGCCCGACCAAGGCATCAGGAGGGCTGTTTAGCTATTTCCTAGTCTGGAGATCAGGATGGCAACTATGCTCTTACACTCAGACCCTTCTTGGAGGTGGTAGCCCGACCAAGGTATCAGGAGGGCTGTTTAGCTATTTCCTGGTCTCGGGATCTGGATCGCAACTATGCTCTTACACTTAGACCCTTCTTAGTGGAGGTAGCCCGACCAAGGCATCAGGATGGCTGTTTAGCTATTTCCTGGTCTCGAGATCCGGATGGCAACTATGCTCTTACACTCAGACCCTTCTTGGGGGTGGTAGCCCGACCAAGGCATCAGGAGGGTTGTTTAGCTATTTTTTGGTCTCGGAATTCAGATGGCAACTACGCTCTTACACTCAGACCCTTCTTGGGGGTGGTAGCCCGACCAAGGCATCAGGAGGGCTGTTTAGATGTTTCCTGGTCTCGAGATCCGGATGGCAACTATACTCTTACACTCAAACGCTTCTTGGGGGTGGTAGCCCGACCAAGGCATTAGGAGAGCTATTTAGCTATTTCCTGCTCTCGAGATTTGGATGGCAACTATGCTCTTACACTCAGACCCTTCTTGGGGGTAGTAGCCCAACCAAGGCATCAGGGGTAGCGAGGGGGCTTCCTCGGCTAGTCACTGGTCTTGAGGTGTCTATGTTGAATTTCCCAGTCGAATATGTAGATGCTAATGTTGAACATAGTCGGAGATAAAGACAAAAAAAAATGACGTAATTGATGATCGAGATGTAGTACATCTTTATTAGGGATTCTAATGAAACCTAAATGGAGGTAATCTGCTTGAAAACTCCCTGCTCAAGGGTAGAATTTCCTCAAGTGATCTGCGTTCCAAGTGTGGTTGATGGGTCGTCCATCCATGTCTTAAAGTTTGTAGGCTACATTGCGAGCAACTAACTTTATCAAATATGGCCCTTCTCAATTGGGGCTTAGGACTCCATCTGACATTTTTCGAGTATTCAGGGTAACTTTCCTAAGCACCGGATCTCTTTCTTTGAAATTCCAGGCTCTGACCTTTCGGTTGAAATATCTAGCGATCTTGCTCTGGTAGATTGCCACTTTCTCTCCTACCCGGTCTTGTTTCTCTTCTAGGAGGTCCAGATTAGCCCGGAGCTTGACCTCGTTACTTTCGGGTTCAAAATGTTGCACCCTGAATGATATTAATTTATGCTCGTTAGGAAGGACTGCTTCAACTCCGAAAGCCAGGGAGTAAGGTGTCTCCCCGGTAGCTGTTCTCTTTATAGTCTGGTATGCCCAGAGGACTTCTGGCAGCTCTTCGGCCCATTTGCCTTTTTTATACTGTAGTTTCTTCTTCAGAAGCTTCTTGATAGTCTTGTTGGTGGACTCCACCAGCCCTTTAGTCTGGGGATGGGCTACTGAAATGAGCCTGAGGTCGATCCCCAATCCTTTGCAGAAATCTTTGAATCGGGCGTTGTCGAATTGCTTGCCCAGATCCTCTATAATTATGAGAGGGTCCCAAATCTACATACCACATTGATTTTGATGAACTTGGTCATATTCTTTTATGATATCCGAGAAAGAGTCCTTGCCTCGCCCCCTCATTCAGCACTTCATTGGTAACGGTTCTAACACCTCCTAATGGTTTGACAATTGGCATCCGGATGGTCCTCTTCTTTCGAAATGGAGCTCCCGTATTGTCTATGACTCAAGCCTCCATATCCACGCAACGGTTAGTTCCATTGTTCATGGTGATTCTTGGAGTTGGCCGACTGCTATATCCATTGATCTTTTTGAAATTAGAAGTCGTATGCCTTTCCACAATCCTAACTCCAATGTGGATGATAGAGTTCGCTGGCTTCCTTCCTCCAATGGTACTTATTCAGCCTCCTCTGCTTTGGCTTCTTTTAGAACCCCTCATCCGATTGTTCCTTGGTTCAAGCTTGTTTGGTTCCCCTAAAATATTCCAAGAATGAGTTTTATCCTTTGGGTGGCAATTAGAGGTAGGCTTTCTACTCGGGATCACATCCATAAATATGACCCTATGGCGGTTACTACTTGTGTTCTTTGCAACTCCCACCTGGACTCTCATGCCCACCTATTTTTTGAGTGTTTATTCAGTAGAGCCATTTGGACTCAGCTTATGAATATTTGTGGGTTTCCTTGGAATGCTTTCATTGATTAGGCTTTCACCCATTGGAGAGGGAACTCTCCTGCTATTGTTGCTAACAAGCTTTGTCTTGGGGTTGCGGTTTATCATATTTGGAGAGAGCGAAACTGTCGCATTTTTGAAGGCACTCAAAAGACTAGTTCGGTTGTTGCTCACTCCATTATTGACACCATTCGCTGCCGGCTATCCTCTTTCAATTTAAAGAATCACCCTATCATCACCTTGAATTGGAATGTCAACTTTAGTTGATTTGCTTGTCTAGTTCTTGTTTCTTGTCTTGCTCATTTGTTAGAGCTGTTTTGAGCCTTTGTTTAGCTCTTGCTTTGCTTTCTGGGGTATGCCCCTTGTATTTTGTACATTATTTCTCTCTTTCTATGATACTATTTACATACCCAAAAAAAGAAATTGAGGCTAGTACCAAGCTTCTTCCAAAGTGTACGCCAAAAATGACTCAAAAACTTTGAATCACGATCTGAACAATTGTCTTTGCAACACCATGAAGCTTCACAATCTCTTTGAAGTACAAATCTGAAATATAAGAAGCATCAACGTCTTGTTGCAAGGAACAAAATGAGCCATCTTTGAGAATCGATCAACAACCACCATGATAGAGTCTTTGTTCCTTTGAGTTCTAGGTAAACCCATCACAAAATCCATACTAACATCTTCCCAAGGGGAATGAGCTACCGGTAGTGGTGTGTACAACCCCGTATTTTGCCCATGAGTCTTCGCCACATAACATACCCTACACTGCTGCACATGTCTAGCTACATCTCTCATCATCTTAGGCCAATAAAACTTTCCTTCCACAAGAGCAAGAGTCTTGTCTCTTCCAAAATGACCACCTATCCCACTGTCATGAACTTCCATAATAATGGTTTGTCGAAGTGAACATTGAGGCACACATAAATGATTGGCCTTGAATAAATACCCATCATGCTTTAAGAACTGCTCAAACGGACCATTTTCACACTCTTTCCAAATGTTACCAAAGTATGGATCAGCTGCATACAATTCTTTCAAGATTTCAAACCCCACCACTTTAACTTCCATTGTGGACAGCAAGGAATGCTTCCTACTCAAAGCATCAGCCACCACATTTTGAACACCCGCTTTGTGCTTAATTATGAAGTTGTAAGCTTGAAGAAACTCCACCCATACTGCATGTCTTCAATTGAGCTTGTGTTGGCTGTTGATGAACTTCAAGGCAACATGATCTGAATAAAGAACAAATGGTTTAGCAAGAAGATATTGACTCCAATGACTCAAAGCTCTATAGATTGCGTAAAACTCCTTGTCATAAGTAGAGTATTTCTTACGAGAATCGTTCAGCTTCTCACTAAAGAATGCAATCGGTTTCCCTTCTTGACTTAGAATAGCACCAATACCCTCATTTGAAGCATCACACTCAACCTCAAACACCTTTGCAAAATCTGGAAGTGATAGGGTTGGGGCTTCGGTCACCTTTCTCTTGATCAGCTCAAAGCTTATTCTAGCCTCTTCTGTCCACTTGAAACCATTCCCTTTCAAGCACTCAGTGATAGGAGCCATAATAGAACTGAACCCCTTGATAAAACGTCGGTAAAAAGACGCAAGTCCATGAAAACTATGGATGTCATGGAGTGTCTTTGGCTCAAAACAACTCATAATAGCTTCATCCTTGCTAGGATCCATCTCAATTCATTCTTAGATACTACATACCCCAAGAAAATTAGGCTCTCCGTAAAGAACTTGCATTTCTTCAAATTTGTATAGAGCTTCTGCTCTCTAAATGTCGAAGAGCTGTTGTAAATGGTTCAAATGCTCTTTCTCATCTTTGCTGTACACAAGAATATCATCGAAATATACAATAATAAAGTGTCCAATGCAAGGTTTAAGGATATGGTTCATGAATCTCATGAAAGTGCTAGGAGCGTTAGATAACCCAAATGGCATCACGATCCACTCGTAGAGGCCATCTCTAGTCTTGAAGGCTGTCTTCCACTCATCTCCTTGTCTCATTCTGATCTGATGGTAACCACTCCGTAAATCAATCTTTAAAAAGATTGCAGCCCTATGAAGTTGATCAAGCAAATCATCAAGCCTTGGAATCGGAAAGCGATAATCAATTGTTAACTTGTTCACAGCCCTGCTATCAATACACATGCGCCATGAACCATCTTTCTTAGGCACCAAAAGAGCTGGTACTGCACAAGGACTCATACTTTCCCTCACCATTCCCTTGGCTAACAATTCATCCACTTGACGTTGTAACTCTTCATGCTCTTTAGGACTCATTCGATAAGCTGCTTTGTTTGGAAGTGTTACACCTGGAACAAAATCAATGCAATGCTGAATGTCTCTCAATAGTGGTAAACCAGGTGGTAACTCATCTGGAACCACATCAAAATATTCTTCAAGAATAGTCTTCATAATCAGCGGAGGATCATTGTTCCCTTCATTTTCTTCTACCACAACCAGAACATACACTTCACCCCCTTGCATCAACTCTCTCCTACAATAAACTAGAGTAAGCAAGCTATTTCCCTCTCCTTTAGAAGGTTTAGGAACCTCTTCTGATCTACTAGGACCCAACACAATCTTACAACCATCTTTAACGAAAGAGTACATGTGTTTAAAACCATCATACAACTCACGCCTATCATAATGCCAAGGCCTCCCTAGTAGTAAATGACATGCATCCATAGGGGCTATATCAAACCAAACTTCATCCCTATAATTCTTACCAATTGAAAAAGAAACAAGGCAATGTTTATTTACCTTAATCTCGTTGTTCTTTTGAAGCCATGAAAGCTTGTAGGGATGTGGGTGTTGCACTACTTTGAGGTCTAACTTGTCAACCATATAAGAAGACACTACATTCTCAAAACTGCTACTATCAATAATCACAACACACCTTGCCATGAGAAGTGCACTTGGTGTGGAACACATTCTTTCTCACCGAATTCTCCTCTTTCTCTTCTTTAACCACACTCAAACTCCTTTGAACGACCAGAGAAGCACCACTATCTCCATAAGTCACATCTTTCGTCACCTCTTCATTCTCATACTCATCTTCTTTCAAATAAGTTGCTAAGTCATTTCCATCATTGTCTTCTTCAACCAATGAAACGATCTTGCGATTTAGACACTCAGAAGCAATATGTCCAAACCCTTGGCACTTGAAACACCTGCAAGAATTGGTATTAGAAAAACTAGGTTGTTGTTGTTGCTTATTTTTTTTTACCACGCATTCTTTTTTTGATGTCGAAGCTTTTGTATTGGTTTTGTTTGCTGCAGTAGGCTTAGCATTTGAAGTTGTTCCTTTATTAGCAAAGCCTTCCCTCGAACCATACTTAGAACCCCTGTTACACATCTCCTTTTACTGCTTCTCCACCTTAAGAGCAAGCTTACACACATCATTAAGACTCCAATATGGTTATAGCTGCACCACATTAGAAATCTCATAATTTAAACCACCAAGATAACGGGCAATGGACTATTCTTCCGGCTCCGATATGTCCCCCTTCAACATGAGATTATCAAACTTAGCAGTATACTCTGCAACGAAAAGGTCTTTTTGTCGAAAGTTGTGGATCTTCCAGAAGATGTCGTGTCAATAATTATCTGGAAGGTATTTCCTCTTCAATTCTTTCTTCATTTTCTCCCATGTAACGATCCTACTTCTCCCTTCTCTTTCTCGCTGTCTTTTAAGATTCTCCCACCAAAACGATGCATGTTTCCTAAGCTTGATGGCAACAAGCTTTACCTTCTTGTTTTCAGGCACATCTTGATAATCAAAGATACGATCTACCATATTCAGCCACTCTAAGAACTAGTCCGGTTGCATATTCCCTTCAAACTCCGGAATCTCTACTTTGGCATTGAAACCTCGCTGAGTATGATGAGAATAAGAGAGCTGCACCTAGGGATCCATTGCATGTTCCGATTGGGCCAATAACAAGGGTAAGGGCTAAGAGATTCAAAGAAGCACTCAATGGCATGATTCAAGATACTTAGGGCGATGTTGAATTGTTGAAGTCCAAGATAAGCCCACATGAAGGACAAAGGCATAATTAACATCATCAAGACAATTGATTGGGTCGAATAAGAGAAGAGTTTGGGCATGTGGCACAACATGGGCGGCGTATGGTTGGAGGAAATCCCTATTTCAACATTTTTCCTATTTTATTTTCCAAAGAATAAGAGTTAATTTGTTTCCCAAATTAAGGGGCTGATTTGTTTCCAGATTTAGCCTTCCAAATAGGGAACAAGTCAATAGTTGCTTGTTTTAGTCTTTTATTTTCTTTCCCGTTTGTAAGGCAATTATTGCCCAATTTAGTTTTCTGATTGTAAGGCCATAATGGCCGAATATCTTGTTTCCTTTCTTTTCGATTAGGGTTTTAGTTTATAAGGAACCAACCGATATAATTTTTAGTAGACTTGATTTTGAATGAAAAATAGAGAGAATTTTCTCTTTGGTTCCGAAAATTGACTTATCACTCACCTTTCTTTCTTGTTCTTGAGTGTGGCGTCTTTCACTTTCTTGATACCGTTGGTTCTTATCTCATTATAGTTAACGGGTCACGGTCCTATATTGTTCTTGCTTATAAATTTGAATCTGAAAACGATCCTTGCTACCATATATTGGTTCCGGGTTTCACTGTTCTTGGTGAGGTTCATATCATCCAACCCTTTTGCCGCTCACCACACGCCTAGCTTGTGCCACAAGCCCAAACTTGTGCCGCATGCCCAAGTCTGAAATTCAATCTTAATTAACTTATTTTACAAGGATATAGGCTTATTATAAAGCCTAATTATGGAACAACCCTCCATGCATAGAAAAGGGACGAAAATAAAAGATGATAACATAATTCAAAGCATTGGAAACTTGAGAAATTAAAGACATTAAAGCTAAAATCTTCAAATCCCGTAATTGTTGTCTGCTGAACCTTGAAAATAAAAATAGTGATAACTCCTTCTTGGAACGTCCAAATGATATAATTCAAAAGAGCAATTTCGAAGTTAAGAGGCTGATCGTTCTAATGACATAAGGCATGTCAGCTAATTCTTCCAGAAACAAAAGTTATGAAGTCTCCAAATTGCCCCTCGAACAAGAACTGATGTTTAACAAATTAAAGTGAGAATTTGAATTCCCCTTGTGTCTTGAACCGAGGTCATGCAATGTGACACTCCCGTGTCAGGCCGGCCACACATATCCTTCAAATGAGACCATATGACTTTGCTATAAGCACACTCAAAGAAAAGGTGGGCATGAGTCTCAGGACGAAGAGGAGCAAAGAACACAAAGAGTACCAACATAAGGATTATATAGATGAACATGGTCCAACGTTGAAAGCCTCCCTCTAATGGCTAACCAAATAATGAAGCTCATCCTTGGAATGTTATGAGAATACCACACAAGCTCAAACCAAGGAATCAACGGATGAAGAGTCTTAAGACGCTAGAGCCATGGTTGAAGCTACAAATAAATACCATTGGGAGTAGGAAGCCACTTAATACAATCGTCCAAACTAGAATTAGGCTTGTAAGAAGGCATATGGTTATGGATTTCTAGGAGATCAATCGATATGGAGCAAGGCCAAACCCACTGATCACCATGAGTAATAGAACTAACTTTGGCCTTTTTTGGAAGACCTGAGTCATATATGACTCTAGAGCTCCATTTTAAATGAATAAGGCCATCAGGATGCCAATTATCAAACCACAAGGAAATGCCAAGCCAATTACCAATGATATGCCGAATCAAGGGGCGAGTAATAGGACGAAGCTTGAGGAGCTTTCTCCAATTCCAAGAACATGTTTGGGGAGCTTTCACCTCCCAAAAACTCCTACCTTTGAGGTGATAGGTTTTAATCCAAGTTGTCCAGAGATTATTAGAACCATGCACCAGATTACAAATATGTCAAATCATTAGAACTTTATTCCAAGAAATGAGATCCTTGATGCCGAGACCACCCTCATTTTTAGGAAGACAAATATCCGACCAAGCAACTTTTGCCTCTTGACAATTTCCATCAACACCTTTCCACAAAAAAGAGCATAGTTTCTGCTCAATATTCCTCTGAACCTTTGAAAGGAGACAAAGGAGACTAGCCCAAAAGACTTGGATACTAGACAAAACCTAGATAATAAGTTACAGTCGACCCGCATAAGAAAGACAAGGATTCATCCAAGAAGAAATTTTGTTCAAAACTTTAACCAAAAAAGGAGAGCAATCAAGATGACTTAACTTTGAAGAAATGATTGGAATCCCTAAATACCTGATAGGAAACGAGCCAACATTATAGCCAAAAATGTTGATGAGTTGCTGTCTAATGTCATTAGGCACACTCGAAAGAAAAATATTACTCTTGGCCGGATTAGCTTTGAGGCCCGAGAGAGAAGAGAAATTATCAAGAGACATCTTGAGAATAGTAGCAGAAGGTGTAGAACCATGACAAAGCATAATAAGATCATCCGCAAAACATAGATGAGAAAATTTAATCTTGTCACACTTCCAGTGATATTTATAATGTGTGGAATCTTGAATGTGCTTGGCTAATAACTTAGTGAGAACCTCCATAGCTATAACAAAGAGATAGGGAGACATAGGATCACCTTGACAAAGCCCCCTCTTACTATGAAAGAAACCAGCAAGCTCACCATTTATAGAAATAGAGAATTTAGGAGTTGTGATGCACGCCTTAATCCAGTTTATTACCTTCGAAGGAACAGGAAAAGCAGCAAGGGTTTCTAACAAGAAGTCCCACTCCACCGTATCAAAAGCTTTCATCAAATCTACCTTCAAAGAACACTTGGGAGCGCCATCATCTTTATTGTAATTCCTCATAAGCTCTTGGACAAGAAGAATATTTTCACCAATCCTTCTTCTGGCCACAAAAGCTGATTGAGGAGGGCTGATAATGTTAGGAAGAATAATCTTAATCCTATTTGCAATGATCTTAGCAATAATCTTGTAGAGAGTATTGCAACATGAGATCGGTCTAAAGTCCATCATTCTAGAGGGATTTGGGACTTTAGGAACCAAAGCTAAGATCGTTGTATTGAGTTCTTTGAGACGGTGACCTGTTCGAAAAAACTCTTGAACTGTATTGATTATGTCTCCAACAACTATACCCCACGTCTTTTTAAAGAAATGAGCATTAAAACCATCAAGCCCTGAAGCTTTATTAGGGTGAAGCGAGAAGCAAATGTCACGAATCTCTTCATTAGTGACACCCCTGCTCATCAAGTTATCTTGATCATTTGAAATATGATTATGAATAATAGTTTAAAGTGTACCAGCTCTATTGAATGAAGGAAACGAGCAGCCAAGAATTTTCTGAAAGTGGCGGATAGCTTCATTTTTGACAGGAACATCACCTTCGATCAAGAGAACCATCTTCCCTCATAATAGATAGAATTTTATTTTGATTTTGTCTACCATTGATGGCCTTGAAAAAATAGGAAGAATTTCGATCACCAACATGTAACCATTGGATTCTCGATTTTTGCTTAAGAAAATCTTCCTCGGCTTGAAGAGCCATAGTATAAGAATTAATAATATCCTTTTCTTACAATCTAAGAGTGTTATCAGTATGGTGGGCATCAAAAAGACGTTGACACTCTTCAAGCGCTTCTTTGGCTTCGTTCAATTTGACTGTCAGAGTACCAACCTGGTTTTTGTTAAGAGATTTAAAGCCTTCTTAAGAATACAAAGTTTAGAGCAAAGCTTAAATTGCATAGTTCCATGAACTTGTTCCTGCCAACAGCTCTCAATAAGAGGAAGACAGTCTTCCTTCTCAGTTAGAAAATTGAAGAAATTAAAAGGGCAATTCTTCCTTCTACCTTGTAACCCAAGCTTAACCAATGATGGACTATGATCTGAATGCTAGGTGGGGGAAAATGGCTTCTGAATTCGTGTAATTACCTAGCCAAGCATCATTAATAACCACCCTATCCGATTTCTTAGAGATACAATCATAATTACTTCTTTTGTTACACCAAGTGTGGAAAAAACCAGAGAAACGCAGGTGGTCCAGTTCAGCAGCTTGTAAGCAATCTTCAAACTCATCCATAATAGCTGATTGTCTAGAAGAACTCCCAATAGTATCATGAGCCCCTCTAGCAACGTTAAAGTTTCCAAGAACAATCCAAGGGGTACCAGCAGAAAGATTAGCACACATATTCTCCCAAAGTGCTCTCCTAGCTCGATCATCATTAGACCCATAAACAAAAGATATTCTAAATGTGTCATTATTATCAAGAAGACAAGCATGACAGTGGATAATCTGGTCAGTATCACAAATGTTGCTCACTTTAAGAATTCTTGGGTCCCAACCAACCCAAATCCTTCCAAGGCTATGACTATTGTAGTTGTCAAGCACGTCCCATTCTTTAAAAAAGATTTGATAACACTGGGTTTATTAATGATTCTCACCCAAGTTTCAACCAAGCAAACCAAACTAAGCTTTAAATCAATCAACATCTTCCTTACCTCTAGTTGTTTAGGGGCAGCATTAAGACCCATAATGTTCCAACAAGCCATACTAATCATCTAGAGGTAGTGGGAGACTCCACCTTAGCTATAGAGCTATGAACCTTGCTTGACTTATAGGTTTAGAATTCTGATTCTTCTTCTTAAGACTAGGAGGCCTCAAAGGTGCTAGAGAGACCTACAATAGGAATCCCATCAATATTCTTGATCTTAGAATGCCAAAGAGAGATATCGTGAGATGCTGTGGCACCTCTAGAACTTGAAAAAATAGAACCTTCAACCACTCTTGCTTCACCACGATTGACCAGAGCTGCACCACGATTGACCTTCAACCACTCTTGCTTCATTTTGGTACCACAGTTCTCATTAGATCTGCCTTCCACATGCTTTAGACTTGGGCAAGTAGTAACATTATGACCAAATGATTTGTATTTAGGACAAATCTTGGTTTCCATTGATATTCAACCTGAATTTCAACGCTCTCCCTATTATTATGCTCATCACCTTCACCCATAAGTAAATCAAAATAATCAATTAACTTGCTAGTATCATCAATTTCGACACAAATTCTTGCATACGAAATTATTTTCATTGTTTCAGTTAGACTATCAGCATAAAGAGGCTTCCCAACAGCATTAGCTACATAGCTTAGCCCCTTTTTAGTCCAATATTCATGAGGAATATTTAAAAACTTGACCCATACTGGAACCTTAGAATAAGATTCTTTAGTTAAAACAAGTCGAGAGTGTCATTTCTTAAGAAAAATCATTCTTCCAGCAAAAAGCCATTGACCAGCCTCAAGAACTTAGAGCAAGAGTCATCATCTAAGAACTTGAAAAAATAGAACCCTTTTTCATTAGCTAGCACCTCTAGAAGACCATAATTACCCCCAAATCTTCTAGCAATATTGTTAACAAAAGAGAATGTGAGCTTCTTCTCAATAAAATAACCCACTAAGCAGTTCTTCCAAGCCTTACATCCTTCATCAGCAATCTCCACTGGGGGGGGCAACACACTTCTCATTTCCATTGTTAATAAGCTTGTAGAATTTGAGGCTTCACGGGCATTCGGTTTGGACCACCTTCATTTTGAGAAGAAAGAACACTTTGAAGCACATTGCTGTAGCTAATAGACCTATTTTTGGAAATACTTGGGGGAGATTTTCTAGGTTGGCTAATTGCATTGTTGAAGGCTTCATCATCCAAAGGGGAATTGTCAGAATTTCCTTTCCTTTGCTGCTCCTTGTTTTTCAAAAAAGGGGGAACTCCAACCAGCTGTATCTGCTGGGACTCATCAATTTTAGAAGTACTGACTTGTTCTTTAGAGGCATGCTTTTGTGCATGGCCAAAAAAGGAAAGAAGAGACTTTTGCTTTAGGACTAATTTTTGGGAGTTATGACTCATCTTCTTCTTCTTTATCACGTTCATGGAGTTATGAGGAACATCCATTGTTGATAAATTTTCATTCTCAAGAGACAAACCATGTCTATTGCAAATAGCTTCGTCACCAGCTGTATTTTCTTCAGATTGAGAAGTCAATCCAGCTCCATGGCAAAGAGCTTTGTTTGAAACTAGTTTAGACCTATTAAGGTTATTTTCTCCACCTTTAGACCCATTATTACTCTTGTTAACAACACTAGCTTCCAAGAAAGAAGGAAAACCAACAAAAGAAGATCTATTGGATATATAGTAAATGGTGGATTCTCCATGGTAGAACCAGCTGGATGCACCAAAGAGTAGGAGATAGCAGCTGTGTTGAGTGAACTTGGACTAGCTCCTTCATTGTTGGGCAAGCTAGAAAGATTCACTCCTTTGCTAGAATCAATATTGCACTTAATAGGAATACTAGATTTTAAAATGGAAATGACACCAGCAGAGGGAACTTTATGAGGGAGAGAGAGAGGTTGGCCTTTCATGGAGGAAATGGGAAGAAGAACACCATGAGTGGAAGGGGAAAGAAATTCTGAAATTTCTGAAATTTCTAAAATGGACGGATTTTTGGTGGTAGACTCCTTTGGAAGGACCATAGAGAATGAGGAACGAGGCTTGTTAGAGACTAAGCAAGAAAGGGATGAGTGTTTAGGTGAGGAAGCCATGGATGGAGAAGAATTCACCATGGAAACGAGCTTGGAATAGGAAGGTGCAGCAAGGAGTTATAGAGAGAAGGAGGAGCATCTCTCTTCTTTTCTTTTTGCTAAAGATTTATATTGAACATATCAATTGATTCTAGCATTTTTTAGTTGTTTGAACAACATATAGGTTTTTGGTGTGTGTTAGGTGTTTCACATACTCTAGATTGTTTGTTCATGTTATAAGATCTAGACAAACTTGTTTTGTACATTTTGTTGGTTAAGTCTAGTTCTTCATGGAACTTAATTGATCTATGCATTTTCATATGTTCATGCATTATTTGTATGATGACATGATTTTAGGATTGTAAACTAGAAATTCATACTTTGTGTGCTCATTGTTCATTTCTAGTTTTCATAGGATATATTGATCTCATATTCTATGTTGCATGTGTTTGCTTCATTTGCATAACACTTAGATCGGTTGCCTTGCAAAAGGTAGGAAGTCTCTTGTTAATGTGTGATACTTTAACTTGAGCAAAGAAGTCTCATTTGGACTGTGAAGCTTCATATTGAGCAAGGAAGTCTTGGCTAGGATTGTGAAGATCTAGATAGTCAAGCAAGGAAATCTTCCTAGTGGCATATGGATTGCTATAGTTAGGGAGTTGTTCTCTAGTGGCATGTGAAGTGCTATGGTTAGAGATTAGGAGAAAATCTTCTTAGTGGCATATGGATTGCTATGGTTAGGAAGTTTCTCTTTAGTGGCATGTGATGTGCTATGGTTAGAGAGTAGGCAACTCTTTCATGTGGGTAGAATAGATGGGATATTCAACAGGGAGTGTATCATGTGGATTGGTCACTTATGAGGGTGTACTTTTATCTTACTAATGAAAGTTGTTTTGGTGGTGGTTGTGGTATCAACCCGTGGATGTTTCCACTTAAGAGGTTTCCTCTTAGAGGTTTTACCCCGTAAAAACAATGTGTCAAATTTCTTTAACTCAAACTCTTTTATATTTGTATATGTGATTG
The DNA here is from genome assembly GCA_033220585.1 of Dipteronia sinensis. Lineage (NCBI taxonomy): Eukaryota > Viridiplantae > Streptophyta > Magnoliopsida > Sapindales > Sapindaceae > Dipteronia > Dipteronia sinensis. The sequence continues at coordinate 28,298,204 of CM065639.1, read as the reverse complement.
ATTGTATCTTGTTGTATCCATATTGAATATCTTTGTAAACAAGATTCTTGACAAGTTTGAGTAGAAAACACTTTGTTGATTCCATATTTGTCTCTTGTATCTTTTTAGTGTTTGAACATTGTATCTTGTGAAATTCTATATCAAGTATGTATCTTTGTATATAAGATACATTATTTCTTGTTTTCTATATGTGTTAAGTGTATCACTTAATTTCACATTTGTAAATGTATTTTTGTAGACTAAGGGTGGTGTATTGAGCATACATGTGATAGTTTTTTTTTTTGGGTAAATAAATAGTATCATAGAAAAGAGAAAGAAATAATGTACATTTACAAGGGGCATACCCCAGGAAGAAGAACAAGAGCAAAAACAAAAGCTCAAAAGCAGCTCAAACACACGAGCTAAACAAGAAAGCAAAAGCTAAACAAGGCTCGAACAAGCACCAACCATGACAAACAAATCACCCAATAGAGATATTCCATTTTAAAGCAACCAGAGGCCAATCCTTCAAGTTGATAGATAAGAGCCTGCTACGAATAGTGTCAATAATAGAGCGGGTAACGACTATGCTTGACTTATGAGAACTCCCAAAGATTCTACTGTTCCTTTCTCTCCAAATATAGTAAACCGCCACAGCAAGACAAAGCTTCTTGACAACAATGGAATGAGATTTCCCTTTCCAACGTTGAGCAGCCCAAGCAATAAATCTAGGCCAGCTATGACCATTCCAAGGTCAGCCACACATATCCTTCAAATGAAACCATATGACTTTGATATAAGCACACTCAAAGAAAAGGTAGGCATGAGTCTCAGGGGAAGAGGAGCAAAGAACACAAAGAGTACCAACACGAGGATTATAAAGATGAACACGTTCCAACATTGAAAGTCTCCCTCTAATGGCCAACCAAAGAATGAAGCTCATCCTTGGAATGTTAATACCACACAAGCTCAAACCAAGGAACCAAAGAATGAGGAGTCTTGAGACTAGCCATGGTTGAAGCTACAGAATAAATACCATCGGGAGTAGGAAGCCACTTAATACAATCCACCAAACTAGAATTAGGGTTGAAAGAAGGCATATGGTTCTTGATTTCTAGAGATCAATCGAGATGGAGCAAGGCCAAACCCACTGATCACCGTGAACAATAGAACTGACTTTGGCCTTTTTTGGAAGACCTGAGTCATAAATGACCCTAGAGTTCCATTTTAAACGAATAGGGCCATCGGGATGCCAATTATCAAACCACAACGAAGTTCCAAACCATGCACCAGATTCCAAGTATGTCGAATCATTAGAGCTTTATTCCAAGAAATGAGATCCTTGATGCCGAGACCACCCTCATTTCAGAGCCTACTTAATTCAAGAGAAGATTAAACACAATTAAGCACAATGAATGGAACTATATAATCAAAAACAACATATGATGGATAACTCACAATCATAATTCATTACATCAACTCCCACATAGGGTTCAACTACTCATGCTAAATACAAAGTATAAATTAAGAGATGAGAGTAAGAGAAAACCCATGTATAGAATCCCCTTCTTGAAGCTTTAATCCACTCTTCTACTGGCCTTTTTGAGTAGGAAAGGATGAAGATTATGTAAGAGGGTTAGGATTTGGTGAGGAAAGATTCCTAGATCTAGGTTAGCGGTTAGTGATGTCAAAAGGGTGTGAGAGAGTGATTTTGGTCGAGTCTAGCTCTCCTTAGAAAATCAGAACAAGATATATTTATAAGGTGCAAAAAGTATGTCTGAAACATGCTGATGTGGCGAGTCTGGAACACGCAGTGCGCGGGTAAGGTACCCTCGCAGTGACCCACACACTGACACTTCAGTTGCTTCATTCTTCTGTTCGCTGGTAATTGCGCTGGTGGGACCCATGCAGTACTAGCAATCAGGGCAGTTTGGTCTTTTCTGGAGGACTTCTGATCTCTAGTTCGTGGGTTGATGCGCTGGTGTGGACCGGTGAAGTTCTAAAGCTTGGGAGTGTGAGGGTAGGGACCCGGGCACCTACCAGTGCACTAGAGCCTTCCTTCTTGCTTCTTTTAGCTTGTTTTTCTCCCGAATTCTCCTCTTTACTTCTCTAAGACCAGAATTACATATATTGCCTACAGACACAATAAAAGAGCCCATAAGACACCAAAACATGCTCAAAAACAAGATAAAGGATAATGAATGAGGGCCAAAATATATAACAATTTTGGCACGATCAGGAATCTATTTATATCCTTTCCTAAAATAGGTTTGAAAAGCTGATGTATGTGATTTTTCGGTGCAGTGTGCGGGTATGGTTTCCCAATGTCTGTGAGTGTGACCTGCACACATACTTCTAGCTATCTTCTGATCTTCAGTTTGAGGCTAATGTGCGGGTCCTTACCTGCACTCTGGGCTTTTCTTCATTTTCCTGATCTTCGGATTTTGGGTAGTAGGCTGGTCCATAGCCGTACACTGGGCAGCATCTTGCCTTCCTTTTCTCAGGTTACGGATTATGTACGGGTCCTTACCCGCACACTAATCTTCTTATATCTTCACCTTTCAGTTTTACGTGTAGTGTGTAGGTCCTTACCAACACATTGAGTTTTCTTCCTTCAACTTTGACCTGTTTCGCACAGAGAATCCCACTTTGCACCTCTAGCCATTGAATCACATCGAAAACCTGTAAAAACTATAAAAGAGCCCGTAAGACATACACAAACACACAAAAACGAGATAAAAGACATGGATATGAGAGCCAAAACATAGTACAATTTTTGCACAATCAAACAACCTCAAACCAGACATTTGTTTGTCCTCAAGTAAAACTCAACATAGAAACAAATAGGACACAAAAAACATGACTATATCTAAAATTATCCTAGACAAAAACAAACAATTCAAAAATGCCGCCTTTCCAACCGGTAGTGAGATGCAATGAAGTGTGATAGAGAGGGGTAGACACATGCACAATATTCTAAAGCAACTCAAAGGCACAAAATGGAACTCACACAATCACAAATCCCACATCTAAGAGTGCTCTCATATTGAAAACTACTTACTCTCACACCTCGAGCGTAATTCGGTTCGACTCTAAGCCTCACATGGAAACTCTCTTTTCTTTCCGCTCGGAGTCCTATGTTCACACAAAAGCAAGGTATGCAAAGATAGAATTCATGCATAGTTATCTAATGCATTGCATACAATGTACATTGAAAGGCCGCTATTTATGGTGAACTAGCATAAGAAGGAATCACTATGCCATGGACGTGGAAGATCATGCTTCAGCAAACATTCCCAATCTACACTCATTATGGATCAAAAAGGTCTTTCCCTTTGGTTGTAATGGGGCTATAAGGTTAAATGTGGTCAAAAAAGAAATAGGGAAAATTTGGAGTTCAAAAATCACCAATCATGTCAAAACTCAAATTTGCAAACACCTCGTATTAAGCTCTACTTACAAATAATTTACTTACTACCGTCTAGGCAACACTTACACACACACTTGTGCTTCAAGATTGTACTCTATTTTTGTGAGTACTTAACTTTAAAATTTAAGGCTTTTCCATTTCTTTCTTTTTTTTTTCTTTTCTCTTTCTTTTCTTTCTTTCTTTTGCATTTTTCTTTTCTTTTCTTTTGCACACTTACATTTGACCATTTGTAAGTGCAATTTTTTTCCAATTGTACATTTTTGAGCCTTTGCTAGCACATTTTACAAAACATTGCCTAAGTACACGCTATTTTCACATGAGAGCTTTACATCCTTTCACACACCACACAACGCAACACACCCTATCATGATTGGCAATAAAGGGTAGGCATGTGTTTGGCTTATGGCTATATGGTTTATATGTGGTTCCAATGAAAGAATAGGAATGTTTTTAGGCTTTTTATGTAGTTAATTACACAAATTGCCTAAGATCATTTCCACAAAATGTCTAACAAGGGAAGGTAAGCATCCGTTAAGCAGTCTACTATATATATGAGATGAGATGCAATGTCCTATGGCTTACGATGCGCGTGATGAGAAAAGTGTTTAAAGAATAGAAAAATGAAACACTCAAATGTGCTTTTTCAAAGGCTTGTGTTTGTGAACTCACGGGTAGTCTCCACTATTGAAACGAGGGGGAAGAGCACCGAGTCCCCTCAACTTAAGCACCAAAAGGATGGGATTAACCCTAGAGTGACAACTAGCTACTACACAAGCTCATAATGCATACAAACGCTCACCACACGCACACACTTACGGCATCACACTTAAGCTAGTGAAAGATCAAAAATTTTGGCCTTGTGAAAAATTAGAAAATTTTGGACCAAAAACAACATAAAAAGACAAAAAATGACTGAAAACATGAAATAAAAAAACAAAAAAAAAATTGACTCAACAAGGCGTCTACATCCCCAAACCAAAACCTATCATTGTCCTCAATGTTGAAGACAAGAGAGCCTGGCCTAGCGGCGCACACTTAACATGACACAAACACACAAATCTAGCCATTAATCACACACAAAGACTCAAACTAGGCTAAATCAATAAAAAGGCAATACGATGCAATATATCACTAAGCACAAGCATTTACACGCATGCTCATAACTAATCATCAAGCATTCTCACAAAATTGACCGAATGGGGGGACAACAACCCCTAAACCAAATCTAGCTATACGCATAGCAAAGACCTGTACAAAAATATAACAGAATGTACCAAAACCCTCAAACCGAATTAGGGTATATATGTGCAGTTAAAACCCGTACACTCACATTCATTATCCACAAGAGCCTCCGGCTCATCCATCAATCAAAAATGATAATTCAATTAAAATCTAATTCAAATATATGATCAATATGTCCATAAAAATATATCCATCCACATCAAAATGTTCCATATCTACAAATATCAACGAAACAAATAAAACAAAAGTCAGAAAGAATTTAGAGTTCAAAAATATTGAGATTAAGAAACTAAAACGGAAGCGGTTTCCATTTCTTGCATCCTAGATTGAATTAGGTTCTCGCTCGTTTTATGAGAGCACTCTTAGCTTGCTTGTCCCTCTAAGACTTGCAAGTGGTCATGTTTCTTCCTAATAGGTGAAGAACCTAGCTTAAAAGCACAACATCTCACCAAAACATCATCACAACCACTAATGAAACTTTTGCAAATGAATAATCTCATCAATCTCAAATATTAAAATATCTCACAAAAGGAGTTCAACTATCCTAAATACCCAAAATATCGAAGTATAGCAACAAAACCAAGCTAAAACAAATAAGTTAAAGCAATATAAAAGAATTGAAACTGGATATAGTTCATCCTAACAGCTACTAATAAAATCAAAAAGCTCAAATATAATGGCAAGCATAGATAATATAGAAAGTAAAGTGGTCAATCGTCGTCTGACTCTGACTTTGCTCCGTCATCGACTAGCGGGCCCTTCCCTCTAGGATCAAGCTGGGCTCTGGCTCGCTCCTCAAACTCCCTCCTGGACATCTCCATTGCTGCTTGGAACTTAGTTGCGTTGGGATCAATCAAGGGTCCTCCTGTAGGGAATGGTGTCGGGGTAGGCCTCTTCTTCTTTCTTGAGTATGGGACTAATCTGAGCTGGTCACGCATGCCAGTGATGTTGGTCCATTACTCTTCAATGTTATCCATGGCCTCTATGCGAAACTACCTGATCTCCTGTCTGTGTTCCCTGATCTCTGTGGTGAAGTAGGTTCAGTGCGGTCTGGAGGGTTGCCATCCCTGAAATCAGAGTTTGCCATGGCACCTGGTAATCACCATCATCTAGAATCTAGGTTCCCAATCTCACAATAGAATTTTCCCCCAAACCTAGCTCTTCCTATACATTTAAATGCGCATGATAACAAATTGAGGGATGAGAACTTAGTCTAATAGAAAAATAAATTGTACAATCTTAAAACACACAAAAAACATAAAAAAAATGAAAAGTAAAAGTTTCAAATAAAAAAAACAAGCATAGCATTTTAATCATGAAGCACATAGATGGTTTTCGCCTTAATCTCAACATCCATTCCACAAGCACACTTAATAACATCAAACCCCTCCCAAAGCATTTAAGCACGTACATCGGTGCACTCCAATCAACTTACTCACACATGCTTCGACAACATGCACATTACCCATAAACATTTAAGTTATGCCCACATAAGTAGGGTAATCTAAAAAGATAGAAACAGTGAGAGAAGTCGATACCGAAGATACAATTTTTAGGGAAGAGTTTTGAAGAGACACTACCTCCAGCTGCGCTCTAACCTCTTTTCCACTTGATGCTCTCCGTGGCAATACTCCCATCCTTGGTTGCATTAACCACATAGGTCGTCATTACACTGTTGTGTCACTTGGTGAAGTTGTTATGGTGCAATAAATGCACTCATTGTTCCCTTGAATTGTGTTGTCTTGGATTCCACCACTTCACGATTGTTGGTCACTACACCAACCTTGATTTGATTGCTCACCAACCTAAAAATTAGTCATTCCTTGCACAATACAACTGAAACAACATTAAACGTATATGCTTTAAACAAAAAGAAAAATAACAAACACACAAGTAAAAGCATAAACAACAAATAAAAAGAAAACCAAAAAATATATGCATTCCTATCAGTTTGTTTTGGTAGGTTAAATTCGTGATTCTCCCCTTGATTTTCTCAATCTCCTCCCTCCTTATTGGATGATATTTCTCATTTAAAAGTCATTGACTTTGTGTTAATAACAGAGTTGAGAATATCTTGGTGGAGATCAGTTTATTTCCTTTTTAGACTCTATTACTTGCTCTACACGTACGTAATATTTCCAGATATGATTCAGTGTATATTCATATCTTCACAGCATGATTCCTCATAGAAGTCGTTGAATATGGTATGTATTGTCTCGTATAACGAGGTGGATCAATGTCCCAACTTCTGTATTCAGGACCTTAGTCTAGCCAGGAGCTTGGTCTGACCTCCCTTGGTCTCTTGGAGCTTGATACGGCCCTTTGCGAACACTCTTCTGTGGCAGCGGGGTTTTGGCAAGCTTTCTGATTTCTGCTTTGGTGACGCGGGCTCGATCTAATCGCATCGGGCTCTATTCATGGTGTTTCTAGAGCTCGCCTTTATTTCTGTGGGGTAGTATCGTAGCTCGGCTTTGGGAATCGTGCTCCCCTGGTGGATAACCTCGCTCTTGGGGTCAGACTAGGAGAGTGAAAAATTTCCCTTTAGTCCCTAGCCAAATTTGGCTATTAACAGAAGTCCCCCTTTGACTTGAACACCGGTGATTGAGTTTGGGGTTGGCGTCAGATTTCCCTGTTTTAATTGGGAAATTTTCCCTCCATTACCGCTACCAGAATCTCGATGGAAATCTTTTCATTAATTGCCCCAAGTGACGTGGCGCATGTAGACTGGGGTATTCTCAAAAAAATCCGGCTACGTTACGGCCATTCCGTGATTCGAGGCAACCCACCACCGAAGATTCTGCTCTTGGGCTGCCGACGTCACTACTTAGTCCGCTCCTATTTAAACTCGACAACTCCACCACCTTCCTCACACTTTCGCTTCTTTCAAGTTTCAAACTTTCTTTTAAAAAGAATTTCATCTTCTCTTTATAGACTTCAGCTAGATTCTCTCTACCATATCGAAAAACAGCCACGACTCTGTCAACTTTATTGTCGATGGTGAAGAGGTCGCTAGTCTCGCCCTTGACAAGCGAGCGCGCAAGAGTTTCGACAGTGGGGACTCTCTACCAAGTCCCCAACACCAGCGGTCGACTAGAAATGTAACCATTGGGACCAGGTTCTCTAATCGACCTGACAATCCTCTAGATTTTGTTGATGAAGGCTCTGATAAAGAGGACAGAGAGGATGCTGCTGGGAAGGGTCAAGTCACGGTTGCTGGTCCTTCTCTGGAGAGGCTTGCCCCTTAAGATTTCAGGGTTGTCCCGGACTCTATCGTTGATCCGAATTCGATTGACCGCTTGAGGTCCAAGTACGGCATTCCTGATAGTGTTTCTATCTCGGTTCCTCCTAAAGATTATGAATTCTTCAATCCCTCTGACATCGTGCTTCCGATTCATGTGGCTGCTCTTGAGAATGGGGTCAAGCTTCCCCTTCATCCTACCCTTTGAAGAGCTCTCAACGCCATCTAGCTTGCTTCTCTCCAGTTGACCCCCTAGCTTATGGAAGCATTTGATTGGCTTCCACGTTCTCTTGGAGGGAACAATTCCAGCTGAGCAAGGTGACGAGATAGCCCGGAGTAGAGGAGCTGGCCTACCTTTTTCAAATCGGGAGCCTCTCCGGCGTTCCCCTAGGTCAGTTCTATGCAAAAGCCAAGAACAAGCTCAACTTTGTCATTCTTGGTGCTTCGAAGAAAGATCCCGCCTGGAAGGAAGAGTGGATCCTGGCAGGGGGTGACTAGGGAAGCTCAATTTTTATTGGAGGGCATGAGTTCGAGGTCCCCACAGCTTTCAGTGACAAACCATCGTAGGACCGGGACTCCCTACCACCTGAGTCTGAAACTATTTTGAAGGCTATTCTGGCCAGGAACTACTTGAACCTGAAGTTTCCAACCGCTGAAGCCTTCGATCCTTGCAGGGTGAATCAATACCGGCGGATCTCCGATGCTATTCCTCATAAGTAACACTGAATCGTCTTGCTTTGTCTCGTTAACCAGCTCAGTTCTGATGTTTCCCCTTTTGTTTCATTTACTTATAGTTTTTGTTGTTGAGCCAGTTTCTTGCAAAGGTCAATGATTCCCTTAATCTCGCGCTTCGCTTCCTTCTGCTGGGGTCGGGCTAGCTCCTGCTCTGCCTACCTCCCCAGCTGGGTCTAGGATGGCTAACCTTGCATCGCGGGCTTCTCGGGCATTGAACAGGGCTCCCCAGACTGTTGATACAACTGCAGAACTGCTTCTACCTCCTCTGCTATTGTTACTACCATTCCTATGACTCACATACCTGATGTCGTTATGCTTCCAACCCCTCAAGCATCGGAGGACTTTGAAGCGGGTGTCGCAGGGATTCCTCCTAGCCGCTCTCGCCCTCAGTCGAGCTCGACGGGGCAGGATGAAGTTTTGGAACAATTCATTACATCCTGCCCGGGTGGTGGGCTCTCTAGGATGGCCTCGATGCCCATCGATGTCTTGCTCACCAAGGGGTCTGCTGTCTTAGCTGAGGTAACTGTTTCTCCTCTGTATTGCTTCTGTGACTGCCAACTTGATCGATTCCTAACACTGGCTTTGTATCTTGTAGGCCTTCAAGTTAAACGTGGCTTTGGGTCATCAAGTTGCCTCCCTCCATGATCGGGCTGTGAAGGCCGAGACCGAGGCTGAGAAAGCCATGGGGTTACTTAAGTGAGCTGAGACATTAGTGCAGGAGATAACTTCCAGTCAAAAGGGAATGCATGATGAGCTAAACGAGCTTCGCTGTGATTATGAGAGGACCAAGCGAGCTTTTGATCAAGAGATCCTTCATTCAAAATGGCAGGCTAAGCAGAGGAACTCTTGGAAAGCCGAGGCTAAGAAGTTGGACCTCGAGAATCAGGGACTGCATGCTCAGGTGGCCAAGCTGCAAGCTGAGGCAGATGCCTTCTTTTGTAATGGGTACTTTTATGCTTCTTTTCAGGTTGCAGAAGATCTCCCTCCTTCCTTTAACCTATCGACTATCGCGGGTTGGGACAGAGAGGAGATATTGGCCAGGGCCGTAGATATGCCCCGCCCTGACGGCGATGAAGCAATGCCTTCTAGTCAGGTAGGGATAGGAAAGCGGCCTATCGAGGTATAACATTCCCTTCCTTCTCCTTCCTTCCTTGTCTCAGCTCTCGGAGAATCCTCAAGTAGTGTTCTACTCATGCAGCCAGCGAGAGGTATAACAGAAGCTCGGGAGGGAGCAAGAGACCGCCTAGAAGATCCCTCTAGAGTAGAGTCGGGGGTTGAACCAAGCGAGACGAGATCCATGACTGCCCTTCTTGATGCAGCCATCCCTCCTGAGGTTATGGCGGTGATTAATAAAGTTATGAAAAAGGACCCAACTGGGCAGCAGACCATTGAGGAACTTCTGGAGGAAGAGGTAGCCGTCGAGCGTGGCTAAAATGGGCTATCACCTGATAGAGGAGCTGGGGGCGAGGATCATCGCGGAGGAGGAGTAGAAGGGGGAAATCAAGAGGGCTTCGAAGCTTAACGCTATCTGTTCATGACTGGCTTTGATTGCCTGGAAAAGGGGGTGGGCACCCCGCTTTACTCATGATTAGTTTAGTCAATTTTTTCTCCTTTTTGTAGTCCGGATTTAAGGGTTGGGCTCCCACTTGATGGATGTAGCCTTTATTAAGGGATAGGCTCCCTTATCGTTAATGAAAATTTAATCATGATTTCCTTTGTATTTGTTTTGACTACTCTTGATAACAAGCTTCCATCTTGATTGAGAACTCATTGCTTTATTCCTGATCCCGACCGTGAATCGACCCTGCATCTTTGATGATAATTTGTTCATACTTTAATCTAGCTTCGTAGGAAACTCTTATCATGATGATCTTAATCCTGCAAACGAAACAAATATTTATGTTTAAATCTGTTTCAGGAGAGGTAGCCCGAACGGGGCATCAAGAGGGTTGTCTAGCTATTTTCTGATCTCGAGATCTGGAAGGCAACTATGCTCTTACACTCAGACCCTTCTTAGGGGTTGTAGCCCAACCAAGGCATTAGGAGGGTTGTCTAGCTATTTCCTGGTCTCGAGATCTGGATGGCAACTATGCTCGTACACTCAGACCCTTCTTGGGGGTGGTAGCCCGACAAAGGAATCAGGAGGGTTGTCTAGCTATTTCCTGGTCTTCAGATCTGGATGACAACTATGCTCTTACACTCAGACCCTTCTTGGGGGTGGTAGCCCGACAAAGGCATCAGGGGTAACGAGGGGGCTTCCCCGGCTACTCCCTGGTCTCGAGATCCTGCTGGCAACTATGCTCTTACGCTTAGACCCTTCTTGGCGGGGGGTGGTGTCTGGCCAAGGCATTAGAGGTAGCAAGGGGGTTTCCCCGGCTCATCCCTAGTCTTGAGGCGATTATGTCAAACTTTTCAGTCGAATATGTAGATATTAATGTAGAACACAATCAGAGATAAAGAAAAAACACAGACTTTATTGATGATCGGGATGTAGTACATCGTTATTAGGGATTTTATTGAAACCTAAATGGGGGTAATCTGCTTAAGAGTCCCTTGCTCAGGGGTAGAACTTCCTCAAGTGATCTGCTTTCCAGGTGTGGTCGATGGGTCGTCCATCCATGTCTTCGAGTTTGTAGGCTCCATTGCGAGCAACTACATTTACCAAGTATAAGCCCTTCCCAATTGGGGCCTAGGACTCCATCCGACCTTTTTCGAGTGTTCAAGGTCACCTTCCTGAGCACCAGATCCCCTTCTTTGAAATTCAGGGCTCTGACCTTTCAGTTGAAATACCTAGCGATCTTGCTTTGGTAGATCGCCACTTTCTCAGCCCCCCGATCTTGTTTCTCTTCTAGGAGGTCTAGATTAGCTCGGAGTTTGACCTCATTGCTTTCAGGTTCGAAGTGCTGCACCCTGAATGAGGTCAATTTATGCTCGATGGAGAGGACCGCTTCAACTCCGAAGGCAAGGGAGTAAGGTGTCTCCCCGGTAGCTGTCCTCTTTGTAGTCCGGTATGCCCAGAGGACCTCAGGCAGCTCCTCGGCCCATTTGCCTTTCTTCTGCTGCAATTTTTTCTTCATCGGCCTCTTGATAGTCTTGTTAGTGGATTCCACCAGCCCGTTGGTCAGAGGATGGGCTACTGAAGCGAACCTGAGGTCTATTCCCTAACCTTAGTAGAAGTCTTTGAATCGGGCGTTGTCGAACTGCTTGCCTAGGTCTGCTACAATGATGAGAGGGGTCCCGAATCTATAGACCACGTTAGTTTTGATTAATTTGGTCGTATTCTTTTCTGATATTCGGGAGAGAGGCCCTGCCTCGACCCATCATGTGAAACAATCGATATCCACGATAGCATATTTAGCTTGCCTATGAGCGGTGGGAAGCTGTCCAATTAGGTCGATCCCCCACATGGCAAAGGGGTAGGGCGAACTAAGAGATGACATTCGCTCTGGTGGCAGGTGGTTCAAGTTCGAAGTCCTTTGACACGGTTCACAAGATCGTACAAAGCTTCTTGCATCTTGGTGGACGGTCGGCCAGTAGTACCCCATACGAAGCAATTGATACGCTAAAGCTTCTCCAGCGATGAGGTTCCCGCAGTCCCTAGAATGAACCTCTCTTAATGCCCATTTGGCGTCATCAGGATGTAAACACCGAAGTAAGAGGAGGGATATACCCCTCCTGTAAAGGTACCCGTTTACCAGTCAATATCGGACAGAGAGCCTTTTAATTCTTCGGGCTTGATCGGGCTCCTCGGGAAGCTTTCCCTCTTGGAGGTAGGCAATGATCGGATCCATCCAGCAAGGCTGACGATCCAGGGAGCAGATTTCCTTGCTCGCGGTTATGCTTGGTTGGGAGATCACTTGGAGGGGAACTCCTCGTGGTAAGGCTTGGCCTCCATTTACGGCTATCTTAACTAGAACATCCGTGTTGTGGTTTTGGTGTCGAGGCACCTGATCGATCTTGAATCCCTTAAATTTATTTTTGACTGAGGTAGCCTTAGGTAGGCGGCCATGTTATCTCCTTTTGCCTGGTACACCCCAGACACCTGATTGACTACAAGTAATGAGTCACTTTTGATTTGCAGGGAGTCGACGTTCAGTTCGATGGCTGCCTTCATCCCAGCTAGGAGGGCTTCGTATTCTACTTCATTATTGGTGGCTTTAAACTCGAATCTGAAGCAGTGACAGAATTCAGTCCCCTCTAGGTCTATTAAAACTACGCCAGCTCCTCCACTATCGTTGCCCAGATGCTCCATTTGTATAGAGGGTCCAAGACTTGCAATATTTCGGCCAATTATTGATCTCAGAAGTCTCCTCGGGGACCACATTCGATGCTGCGGGGATCGCTTGGCCTGGGAGCGCTGCAAATTCTGCAATGAAGTCTGCCAAAGCCTGCGCTTTAATCGTGATCCTAGGCTTATATTTTAAGTCAAACTGAGTGAGCTATAGGGCCTACAAGACTAGCCTTCCGGACACGTTCGATCTTTGTAAGAATTGACGGAGAGGTTGGTCTGTCACCACTGCTATTGAATGAGCTTGAAAGTAGGGACAGAGGTTTCTCGCTGAGGTCACCAGAGCATAGGCGAGCTTCTCATGGAGAATATAATTTTTTCTGATTTGGTTAAAGCATGACTCACGTAGTATATGGGCCTTTGAATCCCGTCGCCACACTCCTTAGCTAAAGCTCCACTTACTGCAGTTTCTAAGACGGCCAGGTAGATTTGCAGCTCCTTTTTGGGAACTGGATTACCTAACAATGGTGGGCTTGTTAGGTATTTCTTCAAGGCTTGAAAATCTTGTTCGCTCTCCGGGCTCCATTTCATGTTTCTCCCTTGCTTGATGGCTTTGAAGAACATGAGGCATTTATCGGTGGAGTGAGAAATAAACCTGTTGAGCGCTGCTACATGCCTAGTCAAAATTTATACCTGTTTGAGTGATGTGGGGGACTCTAGGTCCAAGATAGCCTTGAGTTTTTCTGGGTTGGCCTCTATGCCTCTCTCATGAACCATAAAACCTAGAAACTTCCCTACCGTTACCCCGAAAGCACATTTGGAGGGGTTCAACCGCATCTAGTTTTCTCTTAGGATTAGAAAGGTCTTGCAAAGGCCTTCCTGATGTCCTTCTGCGGTTGGTGATTTTATGATCATGTCGTCGATGTATACCTCCATCCTCCTCCCGATCTCGGGCCTAAACAACTTGTTAACCAGCCGCTGGTATGTAGCCCTCATTCTTCAGGCCGAACAGCATCACCTTGTAGCAGTACAGGCCCTGCCCAGTAATGAAGCTCGTCTTATCTTGATCAGCTGGGTGCATCTTAATCTGGTTATACCCCGAGAACGCGTCCATGAAACTAAGAAGTTTATTTCCGGACGTGGAGTCGACCAGCTGATCGATCTTTGGTAGAGGAAAGCTATCTTTTGGACATGCCAGGTTGAGGTCGGTGTAATCGACACACATACGCCATTTCCCATTCGCCTTCATAACCATGACCACGTTGGCAATCCGCTCGGGGTAGCGCACTTCTCTGATAAAACCTGCCTTGATCAATTTATCTACTGATACGATCCTCGTCGTTTGGAGACTAAGACCGTTCTATGCACTGGTTTGGATGGAAACCGCGACCCAACACCTATAACGAGATGCGAACCTTGGTATAGAGGAAGACGCCACAATCAAGGATGGAATACTTGATTGATAAGTCGGAAAGGAACGCCACAGAATAATTCTGATAAGTTTTAATTAGTTCTCAAAGAACCAAAGAGAAATTGCTCTCAATTTTTATCAATAATCAACTGCCTTTGATTGAAATAAAATGGTACAATTTATAGTACTAAGGCCACAGAAGACTAGCCCTAGAATTGTGCCCAAGGCAACAAAGAAAAAGGAAAGTTTGACAAATTAAAACATCAAGGAAGTCAAACTTTTCGGCCTTCAAACATTTCGGCCTTCAATCTTTTCGGCTTCAAACATTTTGGCCTTCAAACATTTCGGCTTCAAACATTTCGGCCTTCAATCTTTTCGGCTTCAAATATTTCAGCCTTCAAACATTTCTGCTTCAAACATTTCGGCCTTCAATCTTTTCGGCTTCAAACATTTCGGCCTTCAATCTTGCTTCAAACATTTCGGCTTCAAATCAAAGAGTCAATCTTGCCTCTAATTCCTTAATATCTCAGCCTATGATTGTACAACAAGAAATAGAAATACAATTTATTCAGCCCTAAATCAGCTCCCAAAGCCTATTGACTTTCTTGGACTTGAATCATGTTTGTTATGGGCTGGAGATTTCGTTCATCACCTTCAATGGGCCTCCACGTGCTTGCTTGAGCACAAATCCCTTGAATCAGCCCACTTAATGCATTCTGGAACTTCCTGGCTCGTGCTCTTGTAACTGGGCCAATGGGAACTTGAATCGGATCCGCATTCCACACTCTTGTGCTAGCCACGTCCTCATTATCTACTTCTTCCTGAATCGCTGCGTTTCTCTCGGTGTTAAAGTGACACCACTTCTATTTGACGGGCTTGAATGTTGGATCCACTGCTAATCGGTGAGAGGCCAATGATACCGGGATTCTGGGCATCTCGTCATGGCTCAAAGCGAAGATGTCGCTCAATTCTGTGAGAAGCCCAATCAAACCTTTTTTCACTTCCGGTTCGAGGGTAGCTCCGACCTTGACAACTTTGGAGGGATCATCATTTCTGATGGGTACCTCATCTAGTCTGTCTACGGATTGCCCGCTGGCCCATTCCTTGCTCTGTTTCTCCTCATCTGGCATGATGGGTTCATTTTCAAGAAGATCTGCGGGCTCCGTATCTTCTAGGGCCATCACTGGCTCTTCCGCATCCTAGATCGCTGCAACTTGTATCAATTGTTTGGCTAAAGCTGTCGGATTGGCAGACACTGCGTAGCACTTCCTAGCTACTTACTGGTCTCCACGGTACCTCTACTACCTTGGTTCCTGACAGACGGTTTTCTGACGGCAAAAACCTTCCCATCAAATGGCACCGACTTGCTGCAGAACCAAATAGCAAAGAGATACGCAAAAGCAATATGGGAGTGAGGAATGAGCATATGCAAAATGTTCTAAACAACTCGAAGGCACTTCAAGGGAAACTGGCACAACATGAATCCCACACTTAAAATGCCCGCGCCTCAGAAACTACTCACTCTCACACCTCGAGCATAATTCGCTTCGACACTAAGTTCTCACATGGATTTTCTCTTATCTTTCCTCTCAGAACCTAGGTTCACACTCATGCAACATGTATGCCAATGAATTTATGTAACTAAATCAACTTAGTTGCATACATTTAGTGTAGAATAAACGCTGTTTTCAGTGAGTGAGTCTCATGAAAGAATCACGTGTCATGAACGTGGAAAGAGCATTCCATCAACTAATATTCCCAATCTAGACGTCCCCTAAGATCGATTAGGTCTTTCCATTTGGTTGTAACGTGGCCACGGTGAATGGTGATTAGAAGAATGAGAATTTAGGCACAAGCACTAATCAACCAAGTTAAGGCAATACATTCTACGCTTAAGCATTTAATTTCTCGTGCAACTCCACTTCCAAATACAATATGGCGTCCAGGCATACAATTAGACTCTACGTGCAATCTTTAACTACTCATGTTACCCGTTTGAGTAGCATTTACAATTTACACAAGGCATTTGAAGCATATTTTTCCTTTGTTACTTTTTGCTTACTTTTCTTTTCTTTTCTTTTCATGCCTTTTTACTATGCACATTTTCACAACTCATTACTCTTGCCTAGGTACACGCCATTTATCAAATTAAAGCACAACTTTACATTCCTAAGCCTCAACAAGATCAATTAAGAGAGGGTTGGCTAAGTGTTTAGGTTGCTTGGGTTATGGATAACGTGGGTGTAGAATGGAAAAGTCTATATGTGTTTGGCTTCAAAATTGGCTTGGGAGCACACATATTACGGGAATGGGAAGTATTTAGGCTTTCTTTTTGAGTGGCTAAAACACACATTACCTAATATAACTTCAAAGGATCAATCTACCAAGGGAATAAAAGTTTCGTCAAGCAATCCACATATATGATGCATGTTCAATGACAAATGATGATTTTTGATGTAGTGAGACTATGCATGGTGTTTGAATAGTGTTTACAGATTTGAAAAACATTTCCCCTCAAATATACACGCTTTTGGCTTATGTTTGTGATCTCACAATGGGAAATCTCCACTATTAGAACAAGGCGCTTGAGCACCGAGTTCCCTAAACTTGGACACTAGAAGATGAGACTAGACCATGAAGTGCAAGTGAGACCCTTAAAGTGACTAATAGTTATTGAATAAGCACACAAAGCATACACACATTCGCCACAACCACTATGCTCCAGGTATCTCACCAAGCTAAATAAGCTCAAAATTCTGGCTAAGCAGTAACTTTTCAAAAATAAGACACAAAAATGACTCAAGACATAAAAGACGACTCAAAAAGGCATCTACACCCCCAAACCAAAACCCAACATTGTCCTCAATGTTGAAGACAAAAGAATCCGGCCTAGCGGCATGCAGCTAACATGACTCAAACAAACCTAGGCACTAATCAAACACAATCAATGCCCCAACAAAGTAAAAATGACTCAAACAATGCTCACAAAATAAAGGCAATTCATGCAATATATCATTGAAGCACAATTCAAGCTTAACGTCATGCATTTTGTCAAAATTGACGGAATGGGGCATGAACAACCCCCAAACCGAATTAAACAATATAAAGCACATGCATTCATACTTGCACAAGAGCCTCCGGCTCTTTCATCCACAAATATAATCAATAAATTCAATGTGCAAATATCCACAAAATATAACATTCGAACAAAAATATCCCAACATCACAATTTAATGAATTTAAACAACATAAAACATAAAACTAACTACATGCATCAAAATTATTCAATGGGATGCATTCATGGAGAGGCTAGGGTCCTATAAGGGTGGTTTGACCAAGTTAAGAAATTCTCTATTTTTAACTACCCAAATAAATTTAGGTGACTTCATTATCTTTTCCTTTTTCATGTTTCTATATAAGTGCACTTGGTCTTTCCTTACCCATATTTGCTTGACCCTAGGTCGACTCCACCTATTCCTAGGACCTCTAGTTTTCCTATGTTGATTTGGCTTGTAATTTCTAGCCTTAAAATGCTCTATCCTAGAACATGCATAGCAAAAGATATTAGAGTTAAAGGAACTCCCCTTTGATGTGTGGTCTTGAGGACGTTTGATTTGTTTCACTTGTAACGCCTTGACCTCCTCCTCTTCCTTGCTTAGTGCTACCTTTGCTTCCTCTAAGGCATTGGCTTTTGGTCAACCTCCATTTGCATCTTCATTGACTTGTGAGCTATCTTATCTTTAAAATCCTTTGATAGCCTCACTAAGTTCTCCAAATCCTTCGATGCGGTACTCTTCTCGGCTTCAAATCTCTCAAGTCGTTCTTCCAATTCTTTGTTCTTGTCGGAGACTTCACCATTTGTCTTCTTGAGAGTACCATTCTTAACCCTGAGCATCTTCACTTCAAATAATAGTTTCTTGTTCAACTCTTGGAGATTACTCGCCTTTTCCATTCCCAAGGTTTCTCTCTCTTGAAGTGCTTCATTCTCTTCCTTCAACACACCCCTTTCCAACACTAGCTCTGTGCTCACGCTTATAAGCTCTTGGTTTATCTTGATCATCTTGTCCATCTCGTCCATTCTCTTGCTTCGCTCCACTTCAAATTCTATTCGGAGCTTATACATGTCTTCTTTTGAGAAATTGGAGGAATCCACCGGCTTGGTTGCTTTAACTTGGAAACAACTCTGATTTACCGGGGTGGACTGCTGGGCGGATTCGAGCATTTGGGTGGTTTTCTCTTCTATGAAGGCTTGAGTCTCTTGTTGAGAAGCTATCATCTGCTCAGTCTCCCGCACATGATTCTTCATGAAATTTCTTAGTTGATCTTCAACGGAATTTGACTGGAATGACGAGATGTAGGTGTTCTCGTCAGGCTCGTAGCTTGACCCTGAATTTTGCCAAAAGGAATCCATAGAGTCCTGAAACAAACAAAAACAAAAACTACCAAAGTAATAAAAAGAAACTAACAAAACTAAAAATAACTAATAAACTAATAGTATTAAAACTAATCAAATCACTACTACGCACACCGATCCCCGGCAGCGGCGCCATTTGATGGGAAGGTTTTTGCCGTCAGAAAACCGTCCATCAAAACAATTTATAAAACCTATACGATGCGTTCACAAGTAGAAATACAAGTAAAGCGGTAAGCAAGAGTGTCGTCCACTGAGATCAGGGTAGCGGTGATAAGATTAGCATTAATATAACTAGTATGCATAAAAGTAAAATGATGGTGAATGAAGATATAATATAAACTAAACTATGAAAGCAAATAAAATGGGATGACAATGGAGTGATGAATGAATGATGATGGAACTACGAAGTTGATGTACTCGTAAGTGAATATTGGGGCAATTGCAACAAACTCTCAATTAAGTACGTTTTGACAAATGTAACCAACCTAGGGTGTATAGTGTTGGTATATACCTCTAGCAAGAGGTCAACCTAGGATGTATAGCGAAGACCTCCTACTAGCGATTAATCCCTCTTAAGCAACCAACAGTGGCTAGTTACTCAATTGGGACTTGTTCCATGAATGCTCATCTATCTAGCTATGGCTCAACCTATTATTTATGTAGCCATCCTAGGGTGTATAGTGATTGTAAGGACCTCGATTTTATGATTGGCTTATTTCATGACAAACCACCACATTGGGGATGATTGTGTAATGGGTAGCTTAGGTCCGTATTGGCAAGCTTCCAAGCATCTCCATGACTTCAAGAGCAAAAGGTATATTCACTTGACTTTGTGTCTTGAAGAGTTTAGGTGCACACACACACTTCATGCATATTTTGTTTATCTTGCATTTGTGTTCTTTATTGTTTGTATAAGTGTGCATCCTTTTCTAAAACACTCACTAGCTTACATTAGATATCATATCTTGCATTGTATCTTAGTTGATAACATGTTTGACATGTTAATTGTGCTTCATTGTGTGCATCCCACTCTCTTCACACTTGCACAACATTCATGTAAGATTGACTTTTGTCTTGAGTGTTAAAAAGGGATTTTTCCCTTTGGCGCAGCCTAGACCGCTCGGCAGGCTTTGGTTGCACCGCGGCGCACGGAGCGGTATTCTCCAGTGCGTCATGCGCGATGTGGACCGCGACCTGTGCACTTACACGCATAGCGGTCCCAACCGCGGTGTAGTCCAGACGGTGCACTGCTGTATATACCGCGGTCTGGACACTTACCTGTGCCGCGGTCTAGCAAGCGGTTTTGACGGGATTCTGGTTCCCAAGTTCAAAACGATGTAGTTTGATCTAGGGCTTCATATATATTCTTCCTCTTCTCTTCTTGGCCGATAAAGAGCTCAAAAATTCATATTTAGAGAGAGGTTAGAGCTCCTAGAGAGAGAAAGTTTCAAGAAAGCATCTTTGACTCTCCAAACCCAAAACCCATCTCCATATTGCATCATTCAACATCATTTGAGCATGGGTCTTATTGTTTCATGACTAGGTAAGCAAGAACTTCTTTGAATATCATTTATTGTTCTTCTTAATCTAGATTAGGTATTTATTGCTTGATTAAATACCTTGAATCACTTTATTGCATATATTTATGAGTCTAAATTGCATGATTGGGTTTGTTTGTGATAGCTTACATGATTAGGTTGATTTTCCCTAAATAGCTAACCCTAGAACATTCTTGTGATATTGGTTGATGATTAGGTTGATAGATTAATGTTTATTTATCTAGTCAAGCTTTATTGAATGTTCATGTGGATTTAATTGACAATTAGGTTGTTGGAAAATCTCTACACAACTAATTGAGTTTCTTATTGATAGTTAGAATTTGGGACCACATTGCCCTTCTAGCTAAGTCTTTATGTTTTGCATTTAGACATTGTTGTTTATGCCTCATTGATTGCATTTCTTGATTGCACATTTATTGCCCTTGTTATTTATTGTGACAACTGTGTTGGGTGGACTTGTTTGACAATTAGGTTGCTAGAATCCCTTTGCATCTAATTGAGTCCGTATGTATGGGCATGTAGGCATTATTTGATAACTAGGATGTTGTATTGCATTATCTACATCTAGTTAAGCATTGTATGTTTGGTCTAACATATATTGTGTTGAGCATTCATTGATTGTTCACTTAGACCCTATACTCTTCATTGAGTCAAAGTCTTGTGGCTTCGGGGTGAAGTTGCACAAGCATTGTAGTCTTGCAACCAAGTTGTGGTTGGCAAGCATTGGTCAAGAATCCATTGTAAAAGGCCAGCGGGTAGAGTAGGAGGTGCTCACGCCGATAGTAGTGTATCAGTGGATATCACTAGGGATTGAACCAAGAGTGGCGAGTGGTAGTGTCCATAGCCTGAGGTTATCTAGAGTGAGAGTCCAAGTATCACTTGAGGGTGTAACGTTTTACTCATATAGTGGATTTGAGGATCGTGTGTGGCTAGGAGGATAGCCCATGGTTTTTCCCTTTGTTTAAGGGTTTCCACGTAAAAATCAAGTGTTATTTATTATTCCGCACTTTACACTTGATTTTGTATGTTTGATTTAATTGGGTTATTTGTTTAATATTGACTAATCAAAAAAGTTGGTAATAATCGATTAACAACCCATTCACCCCCCCCCCTCTAGGTTGTAGACACACGTTAAGAGTGTATTTTCAGTTATGGCTTCCAATTCCCTCATAAGTGGTCGACCTAGGATGTATAGTGAAGGCCACCCGGTTGGGATTGGATGAGGCTCGAGGTTATCAACCGAATTCTACTCGAAGGTTAGTTCTCGTAAAATCACTAAAGTAGCCAACCTAGGGTGTATAGTGGGGGCTTCTAATTCTCTCACAACTGGCTAACCTAGAGTGTATAGTGAAAGCCACTAATTCAAGATTAGATTAAGGGCATGGTTATAGAGCCGAATTTTCAGAAATCCTTCCATTCAATGGAGCATTAGACAACCTAATTGCCTACTCAAGTAATCCAAATCAACATGCAAAGAGGGTGTATCCAAGCAAGTCAATAATGGAAATCAATATAAGCAATGGAATGAAATATAGAGATAGAATAAATATAACACATAGAGTTCATTTACAAAGCCCAAAATATCCATCAAACAAATAACATCAACCCCATAGTGGGGTATTTTAGCTACTCATGTTCTATTACAAACAAATAAACTAAGAGAAAGAGTAGAGATAACCCTTGAAGATTGATCTCTTTCCTTGAAGCTTGAATCCAAGTCTCCTAGTTGCCTTTGATTGAGTAGAGATGGTTTGGATGATAGGGAGATGTGTTTCTAGCTAAAAATACAAGTGTTGGGAGGTATGGTGATGCTTTGGTTCGTTCCCATCCTTTTCTATTTATAGAGGATGGAAAAATAGGTCACTTAAGCTTGAAACCAGAAACTGTCGCGCGCATAGTGCGGGTGGAGTGCGGGTGAATTACCCGCACTGTACCCGCACTGTAAAGGTTTTCTTCATCTTCAGTTCTCTGATCTGGGCAACAGTGCGGGTGGAGTGCGGTTGGATTACCCGCACTTTACCCGCACTTTACTCGCACTGTACTAGCACTCTGGTGTCAGGTGTAAATCCACTCCTCTGTCTTGAGCAACAGTGCGGGTGGAGTGCGGTTGGATTACCCGCACTTTACCCGTACTTTATCTATCAGGTACGAATCAGCTCCTCTGTCTTGAGCAACAGTGCAGGTGGAGTGCGGTTGGATGATTCGCACTTAACCCGCACGTTATCTTTTTTTCATGATTCAGGTCCCGGCTGTGGGAAGGAGTGCGGTTGGAGTGCGGTTGCCACCCGCACTTGACCCGCACTGTAGAGCTGGTTATGATCCTTTGTCTATCCTTTTGCCTCTTTTCTGCAGGAACCACTGCAACTAGCTTCTAACACCAGAATTACATCTATTGCCTACAATTAGCACCAACGAGCCTATTAGACATAAAAGACATAAAATATATAGAAAATGCACTCAAGAACGAGACAAAAGAATAGGAATGAGGGCCGAAATATACAACAATTTAGGCACGATCAGTTCCTACCAGAAATTTCAGGACATTGTGATATATGGACAAGACCCCCTTCAAAGAGGATAGGAAGGGTCTTCCTAAAATGGAGTTGTAGGCTGATAAGGTGTCAACCACAACAAAGTCTGTCATAACATTTTGTTGGAGAGGTATGCTGCCGACGCACTGGGAGGATCTTCGATCCTACTGGTATGATCGAGTCCCCAGTGAATCCGTAAAGTGGGGTTGTGCTGCTGTTGTAATACCATTGCTTCAGATTCAATTTTTCCAAGGTATCCTTGAAGAGGATATCTACACCGCTGCCCGTATCAACGAGCACGCGATGGACCATGCAGTTGACAATCTGTATCATGATCACCATGGGATCATCATGAGGTTGCACGGTGTTGAAGACATCTGCTTTAGTGAAAACGATATGCGCTGACTGGGAGGGTTCCGTCGGGCTTTGGCTGACTTCGAATATACCCCGACCTTCTTCTACACTGGGAATCTACCTTGTGTGGTTTTTTTTGGAATTATTTGAGGTACTGGGCAATGTGGGCCCTCCGCTGATGTGTGTATCACATGTATTTCTTGCATTAAATCTGTCTGTTCTCCCTTTCTCTTCTCCTCATGCTCGTGGATCTCAGCTTGTACTTCCCTTCCAGTCTGAATATTATCTCTGACCTGCTGAAAGAACTCAATCAAACATCCTCCCCTTATCACGGCTTCGATTTGGTGGCGCGGGTTATAACATACTGAAGTGTTGTGACCCACGTCCTCGTGGAAGTAGCAATATTTGTACCGGTTCCTTTTGTCAACTGGGGCTTTCATGGGCGCGGGCTTCTGGAGTGGCCCCTTGTCCCGTATAGCGCGGTAGATCATTTCCGGGGAGGCGTTCAATAGGGTGTAGTAATCATACCCTTTCTCATCTCGCATTACGGGGGCTACGGTCCTAGGAGGAGGCAAAGCTCGCAGAGGGGTTCGTCTTGCTGGATATCTTTCTTGCCTAAGCTGAGCAGCGGGGAAACGGTATGTCGATCTATTGGGAGGTTTGTTCTGATTTTTCTGAGCTGGCTCAGATTTGGGAGCTTCTTTTTTCTGATGCTTTCCGTTCTTATATCGTCGTGTTCCATCTTGACTTTGAGCTGTTCATCGATCTCGACCTGCTCAAGAGCCCTGTCATAAGCCTCCTGGTAAGTCTCTGGAGGTCTCTTGGCAAAGGAACGGAAAGCTTTCATGCCCACAGGTTCCACTTGAAATTGGCGAGAGTCTCTTTCTTGGTGAAAACTCTCATTTGTATGACTTCTTTGTGAAAACGGTCCACGTACGATTGAAGTGTTTCACCTCACTTATGAATCACATATTGAAGGTGTATGGGATCCTTTGGATGAGGTTTGACTCCTTGGAACTGCGAGCAAAAATCTGTTGATAACTTTGTGAAAGAATCCACGCTTTCAGCGGGTAACTTCCTAAACCAAGTTTTCGTGAAATCGATCAGGGTGGTAGGGAACATCCTGCACATGGCAGCCCTGGTAGTATTCTGGACTTCCATCTGCTGGATGAAATTCTCTAGATGACTCAAGGGGTCTTCTGTTCTTGAGAACTTATATGTCGGCATTTTAAATTTCGGCGGGAGTTCCGCTTCCCGGATCCTTCTTATCTTTCCTCTTATTATCTACTGAACCTCTTTCTGTAGCTTTGCCAACTAATCCTCAGCTGCTTGTTCCTGGGTTTCTTTGAATTGACCTCAGATTCTTCGCTGTCAGATCCCTCCGATGGACTGGCGACCTCAACCCGGTCCTCTTCATGAGCGGGATCTACTTAGGAGGTTTGTCAGGTTTCCCTTCTTGATACCGTCGGGCGAGGAGCCTCTCGTTGCTCCCTGGTTAGAGCATCTGCTGCAGACTTAACTCTCCTGGGCTGGTATTATGATGGTCTTCTCGAAACTGGGGGCATGGGTCCTAGCCTATCCTAGATCGAAGGTTGGGGCCCAGTCCTATCGCGAGCTTGGCTCTAGAGAAGGAGGTCCCAGGCGGTCGAAAGCAGACTGCCTGATCTCGGGCCTTCTCGGCTCTTTTGATCATTCAGGTTTGTTGGTTGGACTGTGATGCCTTCAGCGAGCAGGCAGAGGCGAACAGTTTCTACGAAGGCTGCCGCTTGTTGGTCGAGCGCAGCCTGGCTTATCATAGGGTGGCCAAAAGCTCGCGCATTAGCCGCCTGGACCGGAACTTGACTGCGATGTCCGAATTTCTTCCCCCTCCTTGAGGCCTTTCGCGTAGGCATCGCCGAAGGTTTTTCTGAAGCCCCGGGCTGTCCTTGGGAGGAGCGGAGTCTCATGGTTCCTGTAAAACAACAAAAATGTAAACGGTTGATTTGATTAACTGGGTATGGGTTTTTACCCACAGACGACACCTGAAAGTGTTAATTGAAAATTTACTCGGGGTGAGAAATCTCAATTAACACCCTCGAGACCACTACCACGGAGGTGATGGCCAGGGTCTGATGTACTTTATACCAAGCTTGTTCAGATGATAATTTAAAATGCTAATATTGGTACAATCAAAAGAGAATAAAGATGATTTTATTATCAATGATATCTCATGTACAAATATCTCTCAAATGCTCTCCATTTCTCTAGGGTGTAGTAGGGTGGCTGTCGTATGCTTGTCGAAAAGTAGTCCTCCCGGAGGTTCTTTTTTTTCCTTCTATTTATACATAGTTTTGGTAGGTTAAATTCGTGATTCTCCCTTTGATTTTCTCAATCTCCTCCCTCCTTATCGGACGGGATTTCTCATTTAAAAGTCATTGACTTTGTGTTAATAACAGAGTTGAGAATATCTTGGTGGAGATCAGTTTGTTTCCTCTTTAGACTTTATTACTTGCTCTACACGTGCGTAATGTTTCCATATATGATACAGTGTATCTTCGTATCTTCACAGCGTGATTCCTCATAGAAGTCATTGAATATGGTATGTATTATCTCGTATAACGAGGTGGATCAGTGTCCCGGCTTCGGTATTCAGGAGCTTGGTCTAACCTCCCTTGGTCTCTTGGAGCTTGATGCGGACCCCTGTGGACACTCTTCTGTGGCAGCGGGGTTTTGGCGAGCTTCTAGATTTCTGCTTTGGTGATGCGGGCTCGATCTGATCGCGCCGGGCTCTATTCCGGGTTTTTCTGGAGCTCGCCTTTATTTCTATGAGGTGGTATCGTAGCTCAGCTTCGGGAACCGTGGTCCCCTGGTGGATAACCTCGGGCCTGGAGTCAGACTCAGATGGTGGAAAATTTCTCTTTGGTTCCTAGCCAAATTTGGCTATTAATAGTCCCTAAAGTCCCTAATCCTTCTAAGATGAAGGACTTTAGACCTATATCTTGTTGCAACACTCTCTACAAGATCATTGCCAAGATAATTGCAAATAGGATCAAGCCTTGCCTTCCGGATATAATCAGCCCTTCCTCAATCGGCTTTTGTGGCTGGTAGGAGTATTGGTGACAACATTCTTCTTCTGCAAGAGCTTATGAGGAACTATCACAAAGATGTTGGCTGCCCTAAGTTGGCTCTTAAAGTGGATTTGATGAAGGCTTTTGACATGGTGGACTGGGGATTCTTACTTGAAACCCTTGCTGCCTTTCACTTCCCTCCTATAGTCATTATTTGGATTAAAGGTTGCCTAACTACCCCCAAGTTCTCTATCTCTTTATTTGGTGAACTAGCTGGTTTTTTCTCTAGAAAAAGGAGCCTTCGCCAAGGAGATCCCATGTCCCCCTACCTCTTTGTTATTGCTATGGAAGTTCTTTCAAAAATTCTGGCCAAGCGCATTGAGAACTCTCCTAGCTTCAAGTTTCATTGGAAATGTGACAAGATGAAGCTTTCCCACCTTTGTTTTGCCGATGACCTTATTATATTATACCATGGCTCCCTTTCCTCAGCCCTTGTTCTTAAAGCAGCGCTTGATGAGTTCTCTTTGTTATCGGGTCTCAATGCTAATCATGCTAAGAGCAACATCTTCACTTCTGGTTTATCCTCCACCATTAGCCATCAGCTTATCAACCTCTTTGGTTATATGGTTAGTTCTCTACCCATTCGTTATCTAGGCATTCCTATCATCTCTTCTAGGTTATGTCTTCATGATTGCGCCCCCTTGTGGACAAAGTCTCGGGAAGACTTACTTCTTGGTTGAACCGTGGACTATCTTATGTCTGTCGCTTGCAGCTCATTGTCTCGATTTTGACTAGTTTACAAGTGTTTTGGGCTAGTTATCTTTGCCTCCTTAACAAGTTTTGAAAATTATTGAGCAGAAATTCAGAAGCTTTTTGTGGAAAGGGATTGAAGGTGATAGCAAGGGTGCAAAGATCTGCTGGTCTGATATTTGTCTCCCAAAGAAAGAGGGAGGTCTCGGCATCAATGACCTATCCTCTTGGAACAAAGCCCTCATGATTATGCATATTTGGATTTTGATTTATGGCATAAATAACCTATGGTCTTCTTGGATCAAAGCCTACCACCTTAAGGATTCTAATCTTTGAGAGGCTAAAGCTCCTTCTACATGCTATTGGAATTGGAGAAAACTCCTCCACCTTCGGCCTCTTGTTCGCCCCTTTATTCAGCACCTCATTGGTAACAGTTCTAGCACCTCCTTATGGTTTGACAATTGGCATCCGGATGGTCCTCTTCTTTCAAAATGGAGCACCCGTGTTGTCTATGACTCAGGCCTCCCCATTTATGCAGCAGTTAGTTCCATTGTTCATGGTGATTCTTAGAGTTGGCCTGCTGCTATGTCTATCGATCTTTTTGAAATTAGAAGTCGTATGCCCACCTACAATCCTAACTCCAGCGTGGATGATAGTGTTCGCTGGCTCCCTTCCTCCAGTGGAACTTACTCAGCCTCCTCTGCTTTGGCTTCTCTTAGAACCCCTCAACAGATTGTTCCTTGGTTCAAACTTGTTTGGTTCCCCCAAATATTCCGAGAATGAGTTTCATTCTTTGGTTGGCAATTAGAGGCAGGCTTTCTACTCGAGATCGCATCCTTAAATATGACCCTAGGGTTGTTACTACTTGTGTTCTTTGCAACTTCCATCTTGAGTCTCATGCCCACCTATTTTTTGAATGTTTATTCAGTAGAGCCATTTGGACTCAGCTTTTGAATATTGGTGGGAATCCTTGGAATGGCGTTTGTTGGAATGCTTTCATTGATTGGGCATCCACCTATTGGGGAGGGAACTCTCCTACTATTGTTGCTAACAAGCTTTGTCTTGGGGTTGCGGTTTATCATATTTGGATAGAGCAAAACTGTCAAATTTTTGAAGGCACTCAAAAGACTACTTTGGTTGTTGCACGCTCCGTTATTGACACCATTCGATGCCGGCTCTTCTCTATCAATTTAAAGGATCACCCTATTATCACCTTGAACTGGAATGTCAACTCAAGTTTATTTTGCTTTGTCTAGTTCTTGTTTCTTGTCTTGCTCGTTTGTTTGAGCTATTTTAAGCCTTTGTTTAGCTCTTGCTTTGCTTTTTTTCTTGTCTTGCTCGTTTGTTTGCACTGTTTTGAACCTTTGTCTGGCTCTTGCTTTGCTTGTTTCTTGTCTTGCTAGTTTGTTTGAGCTGTTGTGAGCCTTCGTTTAGCTCTTGCTTTGCTTCCTGGGGTATGCCCCTTGTATTTTGTACATTCTTTCTCCCTTTCTATGATACTATTTACTTACCCAAAAAAATGTAGAATCAAAGTGAAACTGATTATAAAAAGGTGTTTCTAACTATAGCTAATGATCGTGCCAAAATTGTTATATAATTTGGCCTTCAATTCCATATCGTTTAGCTTGTTTTCGAGCGTATTTTGGTGTCTAATGTCTCTATTCTAGTCAATGCAGGCATTTTCAGGCAAAAAGGAGATTTGGAGGCAAAACTGTCTGAAATTGTAAAAAGCTAGTGCAGAACATCCAACTTTAAAGGGGCATATCTCCTTCCTCAGATCGAACCAATGAATCATGTTTTGATCCACATATATTCAGCAATCTCCTTCATCACTTTGCCTCAAGACCCAAGATTCAATTACCCATTGAATACACAAATACTCTCCATTTCATCTTCTTCACCAAATCAAGAGAGAAAGGAGCTTCAAAAGGCATCCATGGAGGTTTTCCTCCATGGATTGCCTCTTCATTTTGTATAATTTTCTCCGGTTAATTTTTCATTTGCGAGGATTTGTAAAAGTGCAGACGACATTGCTGAAATTATAAATAAATTTTTTTTTCATTCATCACATGAAAATGTTCGGCATAAAATTAAACATGATGCATGAACCTGTTCAATGAACAAGAAATAAACCCTAAAAAATTGTTACTACGCCACGACAATCCAACATACCACAAGCAAGTGTCGCCTTAGGGTTGGTCATGTACTTGCATGTTGGACCGGGACATTCTCAGTCAAATAATATACCAGAATAACTCTTATTCTTATATCATTCAACCATCATTTGTTTCTGTCAGGATCTTAATAAACTAATTTTATTAAATCCTTTATGAATGTGACCCATCATTTCAGATCTGATAAACTTAACTTGAGAATTGCTGCCTTAGGGTCAATCAATCCCAAAATACATTTTGAAATCCTATCCATTAGGAAGTCAACCTTGATATTGACTCTCATAGAAACCCTCCTTAAGGAGGATGAAAACAAAGTCTTCTCGAGGCCCCACTTAAATCTCACGGTGTTGAACTAACGATGGAGACTACAGAACATATTGTAATATATCCCTCTCTCATTCACTATTTCCCAGTTAGCATTTTCATTTATTAATGCACCTAGATTATACTAAGAATTAACGGCTAATGTAACTCTAAGTGTCTAGGGCATTTTAGTAAATTAGTAGAATCTCATTCTATAAACTAATTGTTAAACTATCCGATTTTTTAACAATTTAAAAATCTAGTTTGTTAATCTAATTCTAATATATGTAAACTAATTTACTAAGACTAGAATTAATAATGTGATTTACCAAGTTTTAACTATTACAACTAAAACACATGTTTCTTTTTTTTTGGGTAAGTAAATAGTATCAAAGAAAGAGAGAAAGAATGTACAAAATACAAGGAGCATACCCCAGGAAGCAAACCAAGAGCTAAACAAAGGCTCAAAACAGCTCAAACAAACGAGCAAGACAAGAAACAAGAGCTAGACAAGCAAAATCAACTAGAGTTGACATTCCAATTCAAGGCGATGATAGGGTGGTTCTTTAAATTGAAAGAAGATAGCCAGCAGCGAATGGTGTCAATAACGGAGCAAGCTACAACCGTACTAGTCTTTTGAGTGCCTTCGAAAATGCGACAGTTTCGCTCTCTCCAAATATGATAAACCGCAACCCCAAGACAAAGCTTTTTAGCAACAATAGCAGGAGAGTTCCCTCTCTAATGGGTGGAAGCCCAATCAATGAAAGCATTCTAACAAAGGCCATTCCAAGGAGACCCACAAATATTCATAAGCTGATTCCAAATGGCTCTACTGAATAAACACTCAAAAAATAGGTGGGCATGAGACTCTAGGTGGGAGTTGCAAAGAACACAAGTAGTAACTGCCATAGGGTCATATCTATGGATGCGATCCCGAGTAGAAAGCCTACCTCTAATTGCCACCCTAAGGATAAAACTCATTCTTGGAATATTTTGGGGGAACCAAACAAGCTTGAACCAAGGAACAATCATATGAGGGGTTCTAAGAGAAGCCAAAGTAGAGGAGGCGGAATAAGTACCATTGAAGGAAGGAAGCTAGCGAACTCAATCATCCACATTAGAGTTAGGATTGTAGGAAGGCATACGACTTCTAATTTCAAAAAGATCAATGGACATAGTAGCCGGCCAACTCCAAGAATCACCATGAACAATGGAACTAACTATTGTATGGATAGGGAGGCCTGAGTCATAGACAATACGGGAGCTCCATTTCGAAAGAAAAGGACCATCCGGATGCCAATTGTCAAACCATAAGGAGGTGCTAGAACCGTTACCAATGAAGTGCTGAATGAGGGGGCGAACAAGAGGCCGAAGATGAAGGAGTTTTCTCCAATTCCAAGAGCAAGTACATGGAGCTTTAGCCTCCCCAAGATTAGATTCCTTAAGGTGGTAGGCTTTGATCCAAGAAGACCATAGGTTATTTGTGCCATAACTCAAAATCCAAATATGTCTAATCATGAGAGCTTTGTTCCAAGAGGATAGGTCATTGATGCCAAGACCTCCCTCTTTCTTAGGGAGACAAACATCATACCAGCATATCTTTGCACCCTTACTATCTCCTCCAATCCCTTTCCACAAAAAGCTTCTGAGTTTCTGCTCAATAATATTCAAAACGTTTTTAGGGAGGCAAAGATAACTAGCCCAAAATACTTGTAAACTAGTCAAAACCGAGACAATGACTTGCAAGCGACCAGCATAAGAGAGGCCTCGGTTCAACCAAGAAGCAAGTCATCCCGAGACTCTATCCACAAGGGGGGAGCAATTGCAAAGGCGTAATCTAGAAGAGATTATAGGTATGCCAAGATAAAGAATGGGGAGAGAACCAGCCGTATAACCAAAAAGGTTGATAAGCTACTAATTGATGGTATGAGAAACCCCGGAAGTGAAAATGTTGCTCCTAGCATGATTAGCAAGGCGGCTTGATAACAAGGAGAACTCATCAAGCGCTGCCTTCACAACACGGCTGAGGAAAAAGAGCCATGGCATATCATAATAAGGTCATTGGCAAAACAAAGGTGGGAAAGCTTAATCTTGCCACACCTTAATGAAACTAGAAACTAGGAGAGTCCTCAATGCGCTTGGCCATAATTTTTGAAAGAACTTCTGTAGCAATAACAAAGAGGTAGGGGGATATGGGATCCCCTTGGCGAAGGCCTCTCTTTTCGGAAAAGAAACCAACAAGCTCCCCATTGAAAGAGATAGAGAACTTGGGGGTAGTTAGGCAAGCTTTGATCCACATAATGACTTAAGGAGGGAAGTGAGGGCAGCAAGGGTTTCAAGTAAGAATCCCCAATCAACCATGTCAAAAGCCTTCATTAAATCTACTTTAAGAGCCAACCTAGGGCAGCTAGCAT
Organism: Dipteronia sinensis; assembly: GCA_033220585.1. Lineage (NCBI taxonomy): Eukaryota > Viridiplantae > Streptophyta > Magnoliopsida > Sapindales > Sapindaceae > Dipteronia > Dipteronia sinensis. The sequence continues at coordinate 28,266,395 of CM065639.1, read as the reverse complement.
CTTTGTGGTAGTTCCTCATAAGCTCTTGCATAAGAAGAATGTTATCACCAATACACCTACCAGCCACAAAAGCCGATTGAGAAGGGCTGATTATATCTGGAAGTTAAGGCTTGATCCTATTCGTAATTATCTTGGCAATGATCTTATAGAGAGTGTTGCAACAAGAGATAGGTCTAAAGTCCTTCATCTTAGAAGGGTTAGGGACTTTAGGGACCAAAGCAAGGATAGTAGCATTGAGTTCCTTGAGCAATAGACCAGACCTAAAGAACTCTTGGACAGCACTAATGACATCTTCACCAACAATGTCCCATGTAATCTTGAAAAAGTGAGCATTGAAACCATTCCGGCTAGGAGCCTTGTTTGGGTGGAGGGAGAAGCAAACTTCCCGAATCTCATCATCAATGACATCTGTACCTATGAAATCAGCTTGCCCATTGGAAATGAACTTATCAATAATATTGCTCAAAGTACTACCAATTCCATGACGAACGGGCCTCGAGCAACCAAGAATAGTCTGAAAATGACGAATAGCTTCTTTCTTGACCAGAATATCACCTTCAATCAAGAAACTATCATCTCTGGTAATAGTGTGGATCTTGCTTCTATTACGCTTACCATTGATGGCTTTGAAGAAATAAGAGGAGTTGCGGTCACCAACCTTAAGCCATTGGATTCTAGATTTTTGCCTTAGAAGGTCCTCTTCAGCTTTGAGTGTCGTAGTATAACATGTTATAAGCTCTTTTTCCTGAATTCTAAGGTTAGAATCAAGGGGCTGCTAATCAAAGAGGTGTTGACAATCATCAAGGGTAGCCTTGGCTTCAATAGATTTAATTGTCAAGTCTCTCACCTTGTCATTGTTGAGGGTCTTAAGAACCTTTTATAGCAAAGCTTGTACTGCATGGTGCCATAAACTTGCTCCCACCAACACCTCTCAACCAAAGGGAGGAAATCTGCTCTATCCGTTAGAAAGTTGAAAATTTTGAATGGGCGATTTTTCTTAATACCTTGCAACCCAAGTTTAACCACGGAGGGACAATGATCCTAAATGCTAGGGGGAAGGAAAATCACTTCAGAATTCTCAAACTTGACAAGCCAATCATTATTGACAAGAACTCTATCCAATTTCCTAGAGATACAACCGTTGCTTCTCTTGTTGCACCAAGTATGAAGAAAACCCAAGAAACGAAGATCATCAAGCTCTGAAGATTGAAGACAGTCACTGAACTCCTCCATAGCACTCAAAATTCTGGAGCAGCCCCCAATTGACTCACCAACACTCCTAGAGACATTGAAATCACCAAGCTCAATCCAAGGAGAACCATGCTGACTTGAACACATACTTTACCAAAGAGCCTTCCTTAATCTATCATCATTAGAGCCACAAACAAAGGAGATTCGAAACTGGTCATTGGTGTCCAATATACAAGCATTACAATGGATGATCTGATCGGTTTCACTAATTTTAGTGATATTTAGAATTCTAGGATCCCAACCAACCCAAATTCTTTCAAGGCTATGACTATTATAATTATCTATCATATCCCAATCTATGAAAACTGAATTGACAACAGGAGTTTCTTGTTAATTCTTACTCTTGTCTCAATTAAACAAACTAGACTAATGTTTTGGTCAAACAACAACTTCCTAACTTCTGATGTTTAGGGGAGGTATTCAAACCTCTAATGTTCCAACAAGCTAGATTAATCATAGAGAGGTTGAAGAGGCATCACCTTAGCGTGAGAGCTATTAACCTTGCCTTTCTTAGTAGTTTGTGTATTCTTCTTCTTCTTGCTAGAGGACTCGGTGGGGCTGGAGATCCCTTTAATACATACCCCATCAATGTTTTCGATTTTTGAGTGCCATAGAGAATGGTCAGGAGAGGCCGTAGAAGGAAAATCATCATCTTAAACAAGAGCTGCGAACTTGTCATTGCATTGATCAGCATCATCACATAGTTCATTGCACTGGTCATTCCGGTAATCACCATCCTCAACAAGAGCTGCAAACTTGTTAGAGGTATCAACAACCGTTTCCTTAGAGAGGTCATGGCATTGGTCATGAATGGACAGGTTGGTAGGACGTAAAGAGGGCTCATTTTCAGCATGACTAGTGGAAATAACTTCATCAACTTTCAAAGAACCAGGTGGAGGAGGTTCCATGCACGTTTCCTTAGAGAGGACATTGAACTGAATCTTGATAGTCAAGTTGGTATGACACAAAGAAGGCTCAATTTCAGAATTAACAGCAGAGATGACTTCATCAAGAGGAAAGAGGCTCCAAATTCATAGAAGGTGATGGAATTTGGGTTGCAACTCCCCTAGTAACTCTCCTCCATTCTTGCTTAGGTTTGGGATCAAAATCCATAACAGATGGAGGATGCAATGGCTTTAGCTTTGGGCAAATCATAATAGAGTGGCCAAAGGACTTGCACTCAGTACAGATTTTAGGTTTCCATTGGTATTCAACTAGAATTGCAACACTTTCACCAAGATTAGGTCCCGAATTGTCACCAATAAATAGGTCAAAAGAAAGCATATAGGGGCTTTCCAACCGCACTAGCAATATGGCTCAATCCCTCTTCATTCCAATATTCATAGGGAATGTTGAAGAGCTTAACCCAAACCAGAATTTTGGAACAAGTTTCTTTAGTTAAAATGAGCTAGGATGCCATTTCTTGAGAATCACTATCCTTCCAGCAAATAACCATGGACCGGATTCTAACACATTAGAACAAGCTTCATCATCCAAAAACTTGAAAAAGAAAAACCCCTGATCATTAGCTAAAACTTCTTGCAGGCCACGATTGCCCCACAAACGCATTGCAATGTTGTTAACTAGAGAAAAGAGGGGCTTCTTCTCAATGAAGTAACCCACCAAGCAGTTCTTCCAAGCTTTAGAACCATTCTCTGCAATTTCTAAGGGTAGGGATACACACTTTCTATTTCCACAATAGGAAAGCTGGTAAAATTTTAGATTCATGGGTCTAATTGCAGGAATATGCATATTTGGGCCAAAGTCAGTACCTTTCAGAACATTACTATAGGAACTATGAACAGTTTCAGAATTATTCACCAAAGTGGGAGTGATAGAGATACCTTCCTCATGATGTAGCTTAGAATTCCTTGAAGAGGAGACAACATCCAGCTGGATTTATTGGCCTTTCTTGTGATGCAGCTCAGAATTCCTCATTATAGTAGAAGCTATTTCAAGAATTATAGGAGAGGGGCATTTAGGTTGACCTTCAGCCTTGTTTGAATCATTAATCACTAAAGGAGAAGTGGTAGGGCTGCCTTTACATTGCTGTACCTCAGAATACCTGAATGAGGCAACACCACCAAGTTGGACATGTTGACATTCAACATTTGTGGAGGAACATGCTCTTTCTTTTGAGGCTAGCTTTTGGGCATTACCTAAAACACATGTTTCAATCCAATTATTATTAGGGCCTTAAGCAAATTAATCCTAATAATAAAAAAGGACCTAACTAATAGCTCATTATGTGAATTACCAATTTTATTAATCACATTAAAAAAACACATAATATGAATGTATGTTTTTATGCATGTATGACATTTAATAAAAATGTATGTGTAGGCACTACTAATCTATATGGCATGTGTATGCACTGAAAGAATGAGTGCGCTCTTAAGTACCATTGATTCTCTAATGAAACAATTATATCCTTCATTCCTTTACGAAAGAAGGAGTGCGCTCTTAATTGTTCAAGCCCCGAATCAATCCTTAAGGGAATAATTTCTCTACTTCTCGTAAGAAAGAGTAGATTCCACTATTGTGAACAGATCTTCTCTGCCACAAGCCAAACCACGATTCCAAGATACAGAGATATTGACCGGGAATGCTACTCCGATCCACTCATGGTAAATCAAAAACCTTGATCTAACCTAAAGGAGTCAGTAAGACACTCAGGATTAATATCACCCATATACAGCCATCATTTGTCGATATATATTAATCTCCCTATGTAACAGATATTGGTGAGAGATTCATATAGATCGTGGCACAGTCCTATATGATGACATCATATAAGGTGCCTTCATTCTTATATCACCATATGAGTAGTCTAGAATAAGATCAGCGTACTTTACAGAGTAGACCACAGCTACAGATTAACCACAAATAAAGTACCCAACTTTATTTGCTCTCTACGGACTCTTTAGATTGCAAGTCTCAAACTGAATTCCTCTCTATATGACACTTATATACTTAGTTTGAGATTACATCTAGCAATCTTGGATGTTAAGCACACATGATATAAAAGTATGAGACATATAAATTGAATGAAAAGACTACTTCTTTTATTTATAATTTATCATCATTTACAAAATACAAGCTTTAGGGCAAAAACTCCAACAATTATATGTGAATGTACATGTTCATTTTGCATATATAGCCCCCTTCGGTTTGGGGGTTCTTATTACTCACATTTTTGTACAGGTCTTATACATGAATATATTGAGATTCGGCTTAGAGGTCATCGCGCCCCCATTCCGGCGATTTTGTTTTATGAAAATGCTTAATGATTGGTTTGAACATAATGTCATATTGCATTCTATTGCCTTTATATGGTTGAGCCACATTTGAGTCTTTTTGTTTTTGTTGGGCATTGATTGGGCATGATTAGTGCATAGGTTTGTTGTGTTGTGTCTAGTTAGATGTGCGCCGCTAGACCGAACTCTCTGTTGGAACCCCGTTCACTGGTAACGCAGCAGAAATAGGTTTTAAAATTTTTATACAGATCGTAAACGATCTGGAACCAGTGAACTTAGGATCATAATTATTTTTCAGAACTAATACATACAATATGTAAACACTGGAAATTGTAATCAATATATTCAAAAGAAATTTAGAACCTTACCAACGTTTGGAGGCTCCTTCACTTTTCGATGTGCTCCTGATCTGTACCACTGATCTTCCTAGCTATTCCCGGAACTGGTAACTGTGAGTGAGCGCATCACGTACTCAGGAACTTTGGAGGATGTAGAGAAAAGAAGAAGAAACAATTTCTTCCAAGAGAAAAAATTCATAGAACAGCACTTGTTCTTCAAAAGAAAAATACAATAAAAATAATATATATTTTTTTCTTTTGTTTTTTCTCTCACGCATGAGAATGCACAGCAAATCCTCTTTTTCTCTTTTTGAAACACTTGATTCACGCACACCCAATTTGTATCACATACAAATTGAATTAGTTATCAATGCTATCTTTTTGTTATTAAAATATATATCATATATATATATATATATATATTATAACTAAAACTCTTAATTGATATCTTTCAATTTTAAAACTAAATCTTTTACAATGATATCTCATATCTTTTATTTTTAAAGATAAATAAATATTTATTTTGAATTTAAACATTTTAAATTCAATTTCAAATATTTAATTTAATAAAATAATCATATTATCTTATTCTATTTAAAATCAAATATCAACTAATACCCTCCATTTAGTGATTAATAACTTAATTAAATAATCTTATTATATTATTTATTTAATCACAATTATTCATTAATTAAATAATCTCATTATTCAATTAATTCCCGAATAAATTCTTGTCACTTTCGTAACACAATTAATTGGATAATCCAATTAGTTAACCGTGACCCTTGTTACCTAAATCGATCGGGCTAGCAAGGGGACCCAATGGACCCACAGTTTTTTTGAGCTCCAATAATCCTCAGAATCATTAATTAAACTCTTTAATTAATATTCCTTGATTATTAACTCCGGTGTTATTCCACTACAAACTCAAAGCTGCACTCTCTCAACTGCAGACATTTTTACACAGACCGATACAACTCGGTATCCATCGATATAGCTATTACACATGGTGTGATCCTCCACAGTAGTTCATAATTAGAGCTGGGTCATAATGTCCGTTATAACCCTCTAATTACATATAATCTTTAAGTACCGTTGATTCTATAATGAACAATAAATCCTATTTCCTCATGGAATTATGAGAGCGCTCATATTTTCCAAGCCCTGAATCAACCCTTAAGGGAACTACCATCTACTTCTCACAAGAAGGAGTGGATTCCACTATTGTGTACATACCTTCCCAGCCACAAGCCAAGCCACAATCCCAACATATATAGTATATTGATCAGGAACTGCATCCGAACTCACCCATGGTATATCAAAGACCACGATCTAACCTGAAGGAGTCGATATGACACTCAGGATTAAGATCACCCACATATAGCCATCATTAGTTGATATCTATGAATCTCATCAGTAAACGGATCTTGGTGAAAGATTCATATAGATCAGGGCCCAGTCCTATATGATCACATCATACAAGGTGCCTCCATTCTCATATCTCATATGAATGATTCAGGATAGAATCACCGTACATTACGGAATGGACCGCAGCTATAGATTAACCACAAATAAAGTACCCAACTTTATTTGCTATCTATGGACTCTTTAGATTGCACGTCTCTTACTGTATCAATCTGTATATGACACTCATATACATAGTTCGAGATTACATCCGACAATCTAGGATGTTAATATATACACAAGTTATAAAATAAACAACACAACAAGAATGAATTGAACTTTTCTTTTTATTTATTTCATAAATCTATTTATAAATTACATCTTTAGCGCATAAACCCCAACACTCTCTTGTCTTCAACATTAAGGACAATGTTGGGTTTTGGTTTAGGGGTGTAGACGCTTTGGTGAGTTGTCTTTTTGTTTTTTCAGTCACTTTTGTTATCTTTTTGGTCTATTTTTTTCAAATTTTTAGCATTGGCCAAAATTTTGAGTTTTAAATAGCTTGGATGTGATGCTTTGAGCGTGTGCTCTTGGAGAGTGTGTGTATACATGTTGAGCTTGTGTAGCAGCTAGTTGTTACTTTAGAGGTCTCACTTGCACATCATGGGTTAGTCCTATCCTTTTTGTGCTTAAGTTGGGGGGACTCGGTGCACTTGCACCTTGCTCTAGTAGTAGAGACTACCTGAGAGTTCACAAGTACAAGCCTATTAAAAAGCGCATTGAGTGTAACAATTTCTTCTATTCTTAATCACTTTTCTCGTTATATGCATCACATGCCATAGGACATACATTTCATACATATAGTGGATTGTTTGATGGATGCATTCATTCCCTTGATAGACTTATCGTGGAAATGATCTTAGGCAATGTGTGTACACTAACTACTTAAAATGCCTAAACACATTCCAAAGTCCCTAATGTGTGCTCCAAAGCAAAATTTGAGGCCAAACACTTACCTTTCATTTGGAACCACAACAAACCATATAGCCGTAAGCCAAACACAAACCAACCCTTTAATTGCCAATCATGTGGGTTGTGTGTGTGCGTGTAAGGTGGTTGAAAGGTGTAAAGCTTTTATATGAAATAGCTTGTAATTAAGCAATGATGTATATGTGCAAGCATGGGCTCAAAAATGTAAAAGTGACAAAGATTGCACATAGAGCCAAAGTGTCAAATGTTATTGTGCAAAAAGAAAAGAAAAAAAAAGAAAAAAAAAAGGCAAAAGAAAGAAAAAGAAGAAAAGAAGAAAAATATCAATGCAAAAGGCAAAGCAAGAGCATTGAAATGTAATGGTTAAGTACTCACATATTGACTACAATTATGTAGCACAAATGTGTGTTTAATTAAATGCCTAGACGCTACTACGTAAAGTGTTGTTAAGTAGAGCTTGGTATAGGGGTGTGTGTGAGTATGTTTAAGCATGATTGGTGATTTTTGAACTCAAAATTTCCCTATTTCTTTGTTCACCACATTAAATTCATGGCCCTATTATAACCAAAGGGAAAGTCCTTTTTGATCCATAATGAGTCTTGATTGGGAATGTTTGCTGAAGCTTGATCTTCAGTGTTCATGGCATAGTGAATCCTTCCTAGGCTAGTTCACAGACCTTATCGGTTATTCAATTCTCATGTATGCAATGCATTAGATTTATATGTACAAATTTCATCTTTGCATACCTTGTTCGTGTGTGAACTTAGGACTCTGAGCGGAAAGAAAAGAGAGATTCCACGAGAGGCTAGAGTCGAAGTGAATTATGCTCTAGGTGTGTGAGTGAGTAGTTCTTGATACGAGAGCGCTCTTAGGTGTGGAATTCTTGATTGTGCAAGTTTCCCTTTAGTGCCTTCGAGTTTCTTTAGAACATATTGCATATGTCTACTTCTCTCTATCACACACTGTTGCATCTCATCACCGGTTGGACATGTGGCTTTTTGAATTGTTTGTTTTCGAGTCTAGGAAAAATTTAGGTTGATTCATTTTTGTTGTAGTGTTTTTATTTTGTTTTAAGTTTGCTCGAGGACCAACAAAGGTTTGGTTTAGGGGTATTTGATCGCGCCAAAATTTTTATATATTTTTGGCCCTCATTCCTTGTCCCTTTTCTTGTTTTCAAGCATGTTTTCGTGTCTTATGGGCTCTTTTATTGTGCTTGCAAGCAATAGGTGAAATTAAAGTCTTAGGGAAGCTAAGAGAAGAATTTGGATGAAAAACAAGCTGAAAGAAGCAAGAAGGAAGACTCCAGTGCACTGGTAGGTGCGCGGGTCCCTACCCGTGCAATACTCGTGCACTCCTGATCGAGCCATTGCATATATAGAAATTCACCCCTTATTTCTGATACTTATGATTAAATTTCAAGTAAACTCATGAAATTTATGGCTCGATGTTGATTGTACAGGTACTTTTTGGATTCTGGGTTGAAGAATGAAGAAATTCGGTGATTTTGAGCTTAAAGCGGCAAAAGGGAAGCGTTTGGGGGCAGAACGGTCATTTTACAAAAGAAGAAGCAATTCGGCGGTTCAATTCGGTGACCTGGCCGCATATTGAAACCATCATTTTCCTTCAGAAGTGTCAGGTGCAATTCGGCAGCCATAATTCGGTTGTCGTTCCAACCGCTGATCAATTCCAGTAGGTCCATTTTCCATTCAGCGGTTTCCATTCGGCGGCATGACCACCGTTTGAAACCGCCGATCACGTACCATGTCAGCAGCACCGGGATTTCAACCCTACCTCATGGGACCACATATATATATATATATATATCCCCCTTTTTACATTGATCAATTATCTTGAAACCCTAACTTATCTCTAATCTCTTTCTAACCTTCCATTACTACAATCTCCACCATTAATCAATTCCACAACATCCTTCCATCTCATCTTGGAAATTAATTGAAGAGAGAAGAAAAGATTCAGCCAAGATCAAGGGGAATCTCAAGCACATGCAAGGAAATAGAAGACTTGTGAAGGCTCTCATGGGTTTTCTCTACAAACTTGCTCTTTTCATTTTTATTTCCATTATGTGTAACTAAACCCTTTTATTGGGGAATTGACGAGACAACTTATGTGATAATCCCATGTATTTGAACTAGCCATATCTTATATAATCCTCTCTTGGTATATTTTCATTTCATTGCCTTGAAGTTGCCATTTTACTTACTTGTTAATATTGGGGTTCAATTTAGCTTGTGGTAAAAATGGTTCACATATGAAGGTTGTGGTTTAGGGTTTTGAAGGGCTTTCAACTCATTCTCCAATCTTTAGCATATGTGAAATGGAATATTTATGCATGCATGTGTTATATGGTACAAGACCTTTAATTTGTTCTTAAGAACATTGTTTGGGCAAATACTTATAGTGGGGTTCACTTGAGTAGGAGCTTGAAATTTTATTCTTCCCAAGACTCATAGTAGGGCTTACTTGAGTCAAGGTTTGAATTTGCACATTAATGAGTTAAATCAATTTAAGAACAACCCTTGAGTAGGATAAAAGTGTTTAATTGGACTAGTTCATTAAATAAGGAAATCTTTTAGTTGTCAACTCAGTTCCCCAATATCCATCATCATATATCACACCTTTCATTACATTACTTTCTTTTATATTTGTTTAGTTTAATTTAATTTAGTTTTTAAAACAATTTCCAAACCTAAAAATGAAATTTACTTTTCCGCACATAGTATAGATTAGTGTACATAGTTTAACTATAGCCAAATATCCTCCCTTTCCCTGAGGAACGATCCCGCTTGCCATTATACATCTCATTCGATTTGTGTATTCCAAGTGTGGAATTTTGGTACTTGCAAAATCACGATCAAAATTTGGCTGCCGCTGTCGGGGATCGGTAGCATTATATTTGGCTATTCTAGTTTAGGATATAGTTTAGTAGTTTAATTGTGTTATTTTTACCTTTTTACTTCTTGGTAGTTTTTGTTTTTGGTGTTTCAGGTTTGCTAGTGTATGCACGGGCGTCATTCTAGGGCAGGTATTCTGTTTCCCTTCAACGATCGTATTAATCAAGTTGGAAGACTAGCAAGAGCCACTGAAAGGGCACTGTTGAATATGGAAGGAGAAAGAGAAAACCAAAACCCACCCAATGATCCACCACCGCCAATGAATGTCCCACCAAATATACAACCCCTACAAATGGAACCTCTAAGACACCATGGAGCAATATTCAAGACCTATCATTCGAAAATCAACCACCGGCCATTATTCTTGATGAGCTCACGAAGTCATATGAGCTCAAGACTATGCACATTAGCCAACTACCATCCTTCTATGGCAAGACACATGAAGATTGCTTGCAATTCATGAAAGATCTTAGTGAGGTGGTGGAGACCTTTCCTTTTACATCAATGATGGGTACACTCTCAAAGGAACAACTACTAATGAGGTGCTTCTCAACTTATTTGAAGGACGATGTAAAAAAATGGCTAAATACCCAAAAGCTCGGATCTCTTGCATCATAGGATGCGGTTTGTGAAGCATTATTCAACAATTCTTTCCATCAAACAAGAAGAGAGAGTTGCGGATGCAAATTACGGGGTTTCAAGAAGAGATTGGTGAATCATTTCATAAGACATAGGAGAGATTCCAATCCTTGTTAGCACAACTTCCTCCCCACATGCTCCCAAATGAATACAAGGTCTCCTCATTTCAAGAAGGACTCTCTCCTCACACACAACTTTTGATTACTAATGCTTGTGGAGGCTCAACCGCGGATAAGATGGTGGCTTTTGTGATGGATGTGTGTGAGAGGCTTGCTCTTATGTCCCAATAATGCAATATTAGCATAAGGGCAAATGGTAGGCATGAAGTAGGATGAGGAACCGAGACGGCAATTGAAGTTTCAAAGTTGGCCAAACAAATGCAATATATGCAAGCCACAATGTTGTCCATGCAATCATTCATGATCAACCAAGGGAATGCAAGCCTTATTCAAGGAAGAGATGGAAGTGGGGATATGTTTTTTAATGGAGAAGGATGTGTTGGATTCCAAGAGGAAGTCCAAGCAATAGGATATCAACAAAGAGATAGAGGTAGTGTGTACTCTCAAACCTACAATCCAAAATGGCGGAACCATCCGAATCTTTCTTATTCAAACAACAATGCATTGAACTCGGACTTGCTTAACCAAGAGATGAATCAAGGGTTCAACAATAATCAAGGGTTCAACAACCGAGGGTTCTACCAAGGTCAAGGGTTGGGGAGTGGCCAAGCCAATCAATGGAGCCGGCAAGAGAATTTCAACAACCTAGCAAGGCAACAACAAAGGGAAGCCGTTTTATCGGATGGGCAAAGGTTGAGTTCTCTCGAGGCCTTAGTTACCAATATGGGGGTATCAATGAAGAACATGGAAACTCAAATTGGCCAAATTGCCGAGGCACTACAAAAACAAGACAAAGGGAAATTCCCTAGCCAACCCGAGCAAGCCAAAGCCATGATGGTTCTTAGAAGTGGGCGGATCCTAGACAAGGGTGAAGTTGTAGAAGATGCAAGTGAGCCTAGAGTACAAGAGAATGAAGTGGTTGTAGAAGACACAAGACAAGAAGAAGATGTAGTGGTAGCCCCCTAAAAGGAAACTCCCCGTCTACACAAGTCATCCAATCCGTACATTCCTCCCATTCCTTACCCCGGAAGATTGAAGAATTCTAAGTTGGAGCAATCCTTTCGAGACATCTATGATATTCTTTCCAAGGTACATGTGAATCTTCCACTTCTTGATGCAATTCAAAAGATGCCTTCCTATGAAAAGTTCTTTAAAGAGTTAAATAAAGACAAGATCAACTCCCAAGCTTCAGAACTTCGTTGGTCCATACCAGCGCATCAACCCACGAATCAGAGATCAGAAATCCTCTAAAAAAAACCAAATTGCCTAGATCGCTGGTACTGAATAGGTCCTACTAGCGCAGTTACCAGCGAACAGAAAAATGAAGCAACTGAAGTGTTAGTGCACGGGTCACTGCGCAGATACCTTACCCGCACACTGCGTGTTCCTGACTCGCCACATCAGCACATTTCAGACCTACCTTTGGCACCCTATAAATATATCTTGTTCTGATTTTCAGAGCTAGTTGCGACCAAAATCACTCTCTCACACTCTTTCGACATCACTAACCACTAACCTAGATCTAGGAATCTTTCCTCACGAAATCTTAACCCTCTTACACCATCTTTATCCTTTCCTACTCAAGAAGGCCACAAAGAGAGTGGATTCAAGCTTCAATAAAGGGGATTCTCTACATGGGTTTTATCTTACTCTGATCTCTTAGTTTATACTTTGTATTTACCATGAGTAGTTAAACAGTATGTGGGAGTTGATGTAATGAATTATGGATTGTGGGTTATCCACCAATATTTTAGATTTGATTAAATAGTTACATTCATTATGCTTAGTTGTGTTTAATCTTCTCTTGAATTAAGTAGGCTCTCCAACTCTTGATTCTTGTTGATTGGTTGAACTTATTAGAGTAATTAATCTTTGATTGCATTTCTTTTTGAATTGGGTAGGCTCTCCAACTCCCATTTCACTTAGAGGTTAAATTTGTTCTTAATGCATTTGATACTCACCTTGGGTTAGGTAGGCTCTCCAACTTCCAAACCAATGTAGAGGTTGAATTGTGATGTCTTTGTGAGATAAGTAGGCTCTCCAACTCTTAAACCAGATTCGACATCAATTTATGCTTTTAAGCATTTTCACTAAAGGTGTTTTAAAACAAGCTCACTTGAATAGGAAGGGATATGTTGTGAGCTCTCCAATCCAATATATCTCGGCTAGTGTGAAAGAGGTGGATTGTGAGCTCTCCAAACCAAGCCATCCCAGCCACCTAAATCTATCAAAAGTGAGAGTAGAAGGGGTGGATTGTGAGCTCTCCAGTCCAAGTCATCCTAGAAACCTAGGTTAAAAAGATAAGCCCTATAGATAATCAAATCAGTCTTAAGAGACGGATTACCCATTATTCGTGTATGAATTTTATCAACTCCCGCATTCACATTTCATTATCTTATCCATCCACATTCTTGCTAATTGTTAGTTTAACTTTAGATTAATTAACTTAATTGTAGTTTGCATCGTAGTTATTAACTTTTCAAAACAACCAACTTTACCTTTGCTTAGTTTTAGTTTAATAATAGTTAACTAGTTTTAGTCATTTGGTTCCCCTTTCCCTCTGGACAATACCCTTACTTGCCATTGCACTTGTTTTGTAAACATTTGAGGCATTGTTGTGGTTTTATAAATATTTTAGAAGAACATTTTCTAACGATAAAAACGTTCCCGTCAATTCCCTGATGATTTTTCCCACACTCCCACACACATTTCTTACATCATTTTTATCTCTCTAGATCTAGGAATTTAACTCTCCAATTATATCCAAAAACCCAGATCCATTTCTTGATTCTCTACTTACCAAAGGAAGCAAGGAGATCAAATTGGAGCTTAAGGAAGGAGGAGTCTATTATAGGTTTTCTTCTATTCTCTTCTCTTTACTTTATTTTTGTAAAAGACATGAGTAGCTAAATATCCCACTAAGGCATTGATGTGATTCATTTGTGAACTTTGGGCTTTGTAATGAATTCTATCTTTATAAAAATCTATCAATTATGTTTCATTCTTTGGTTTAATTGATTTCAAGAATTGATTTGTCTTAGTTTGTGCACTCCACTTTTTGCAAGTTGTTTGAGAAATTATTTAAGTAAATTAACTAGGTATACACTCTACTTGGTTTTCTAAAGCTTAATTGGATGGAAGGATTGCACAAGAGTACACACCTCAAGTGTAATCCAAACTTTATAATCTCAATTTTTATCTAATCTCAAATGGGTAATCAATTCTGTACACTCTAGGTTGGTAACTTATGAGAGATTAAACACCAATACTATACACTATAGGTTGGTGACAATATTAAAAGATTAGTCCCTTAATTTGATAGATGTGCATTCATGTAAAATCACTTGTGGGTGGTCACTACTATACACTCTAGATTGGACACTCATAAGGGATATACAGCCAATATTATACACTATAGATTGGTTTCAATAGATTGATGTACATTCATGAGAGTTCTTGAATTGCCTATTGTTTTCGGATTGGATCCATCAATTCCTTAGTTCCATTATCATTCATTCACACACCTACTAACATAGGTGCTTTTTAACTTAGTTTAATTAGTTTGATTGTGGTCTTACCTTTAGTTAATCAATTTCCAAACCAATTTTATATTTTACTTTTATTGCTTTTTGTTTTCATTGTTCAATTAGTATTAGAGCCTTTGATTTGGTCACTAATATCCACTGATCTCTGTGGATGATACCTGACTTGCCATTTTACTTGTTTTGCACATTTTAAGGCATAGTTGGGTTTTATAAATTTTGTTTTGACATTTACAACTGGACGGCAAGACGCGGGTCATAAATTCACTTGACTTTGTCTCTTGAAGAGTTTAGGTGCATAGACACACACACACACACTTCATGCATGCTTTGTTCATCTTGCATTTGTGTTTCAATGATCATGCATTACATTTCATCATGTGATATCTTATTGTTTGCATTTTTCTTAATTGTGTTAGATTTGGTTTGGTTATTTGGAGTAATGTGTCTAGTTTGTTTTGAATGATTTAAATGTTTTTCAAAACTGACATTTGTATGGTCTTGTGACCATAACGTTTTATACAAAGATTCAAACTGAGTTTTGAAAATGTCTTGCCAAACTAGACACCCATACATTTCCAACGGTATATTATCCGTAATATTTCATGACTGTTTGGATTGGTTTTGAAATCTCCAAAGCGACCACTAAAACAGGGCAACTCTGTTTTTATCCAAATTTGAATTTTAGTCACTCAAATGACCATAACTCTTTCTTCAAACATCATAACCTCTTTTTGTAAAAAGCAATAGAAAATAGACATCCATACCTTTCCAATGATATACTATTTGATAATTTTCGATGTCGTTTGGTCATGTTTTTAGCCGCTTGAAAATCATGATGGGGTGCAGAATTCCTAGTTCGCAGGTTATGAGCGGTCCCTACTAGCGCAGTAGACCCACGCCCTGTGTCATTATTGCCTTGAAATATTTCTCAAATCGACTCCATTCCACTTGGACCTTATATATACTTCATCTTCTTCCCCATTTCGACCTAGAACTCATATTTTCATATCCTAGTGAGAGAAAGAGTTCCCTTAGAGAGAGAAGTCCCAAGTTGATTCTTTAACTCTCCAAAACCTAAAAGCCATCCTCTTCATTCATTATTGAGCATCTTTAAGGCATAGGTCTTCTTCATTAGTTGACTTGGTAAGTTGAACAAACACTCCATCCTTGTTAATTGTTCAAACTTCCCAAGATTGTGTTTTTATTGCATTTATTAGTTGATTAAATGCTAGGACTCCATATATTGCATCTATTATTGAGTTCCTTCATATGATTGAGTTTTGTTTTGTGGTAGTTTACATTTAAGACAGTATTGCCCTTTAACTAAGTCTTTATGTCTTGCATCTAGACGTTGATATTTAGGTGTCATTAATTGCATTTCTTGATTGCATATTTATAGCCCTTGTTATAATTTTTGACAACAAGTGTTGATTGGGCTTTGGTTGATGACTAGATTTTAGACTTACATATCTGCATCTAGTTAGGTCTTCATGAATATTCATATAGACATATTGATATCTAGGATTGTTTGATTGCCACCATAAATCTCTAGATTAGCATTTAGTGTTTTCCAGCATTATTTGCATATTAGAATATTGACATATTCACATAGGTTGCTTATCTCTTCATTGAGTGTAAAGTATTTTGACTAGGTGGATTAGTGCACAAGCAATTGGTCTAGAATCATTATAAGTATCCAGTGGGGTAGTAGTGGTGGGTTGGTGACTGAGAATGGTGTTGACCAGAGGTCAACCTAGGTTGTAAACATCATTACATATAGTGGATTTGAGGACCATGTGTGGCTAGATGGATAGCCCGTGAGTTTTGCCCAGTTCCAGGGTTTCTCATGTATATCAATCATCGTGTTATTTATTGTTTTCCGTACTTTAATTTCGTTGATTGTTTGTGTTTGTGGGGTAATTTCAATAATATTTATTAATCCGAAAAGTTGGTAATTAATTGGATTGAAACTTATTCACCCCCTCTAGGTTATATTAGACTCTTAGTTTATTTTCAACATATGATGTCATTCAGACTTTGCAATTCAGCAGTGTACGGTTTCGGTTTTCTCTGATATGGTAGAGGATATAATCCAGGTTTTCATGGATGATTACTCAGTTTTCAAGAATTCATTTGACTTGTGTCTTCATAACCTCTCCCGGGTTCTTCAAATATGAGAAGAGACAAACCTTGTTCTTAATTGGGAAAAGTGCCACTTCATCGTGAATAGTGGCATAGTACTTTGGCATGTCATTTCAAAGAGGGGAATTGAGGTAGACAAGGCAAAGATTGAAGTGATGAAAAGTCTACCACCTCCCAAAACTGTCAAGGATATCAGATCGTTTCTCTGGCATGCAGAGTTTTATAGACGGTTCATCAAAGACTTTTTCAAGATTACTAGACCATTATGCACTCTTCTCTTGAAGGAATTAGAGTTTGATTTTAGTACGGAGTTCACTAGTGCCTTTAACTTACTGAAGGAAGCCTTAACCACATCGCCCATCATTATGCCTCCGAACAAGAGTCTTCCATTTGAGCTTATGTGTGATGCCTCTAACTATGCAGTAGGGGTAGTTCTTGGACAGATGGTAGAGAAGCTACCGCATGTGATATACTATGCATCCCGTACCTCAAATGATGCTCAACTAAATTACTGCACAACAAAGAAGGAACTTCTTACTGTAGTGTTTGCACTAGAGAAGTTTAGGCGATACCTGGTGGGAGCAAAAGTCGTTGTTTACTCGGATCACACAACTATACGATACTTGCTTCAGAAGAAAGATGCAAAACCCAGGCTGATTAGGTGGATAATTCTGCTGCAAGAGTTTGATCTTGAAATCAGAGACAAAAAAGTGGAGTGAGAATGTAGTGGCTGATCACCTCAGCTGAATGACTTAGAGGACCATTGATGATGGGGATATACTACCTTTGAGAGAGAGCTTCCCGGATGAGCAACTGTAGGTATACAAGAGAGAGAGTCTTGGTATGCAAATACAATAAACTACGTAGCTGTAGATGTGATCTTATCCGACTTGGACTCACAAGGCAGGAAAAGATTCATCTCTAATGCTAGGTACTACTTCTGGTATGAGCCATATCTATTCAAGTGCAGACCTGATCAGGTGATACGGAGGTGCACGCCAAAATATGAGCAAAAGAACATACTGAAGTTTTGTCATAAACTTGAGTGCGGGGGGCACTACAGTGCTAGAAAGACAATACTAAATATTTTACAGTGTGAGATTTATTGGACATCATTCATAAAGGATGCCTACACATTTTGTTTGAAATGTGATAGGTTCCAAAGAACAGGTAACATCGGAAAAAGAGATGGGATGGCTTTGACTAGTAAGCAGGTTGTGGAACTGTTTGATGTTTGGGGAATAGAATTCATGGAACCCTTTATGACATCGCAAGGGTGCAACTACATTCTTGTGGTAGTGGATTAGATGTCAAAATGGGTAGATGTGGTACCCACAAGAACGAATGAAAACCATGTCATAATTAGCTTCATAAAAGAAAACATTTTCCCAAGGTTTGGGACCCTAAAGGCAATTATAAGTGACAAAGGGAGTCACTTTTGTAACAAAATCTTCGGAGCTTTGTTGAAGAAATATAGGGTAAAGCACAGGGTTACAACTCCCTACCATCCTCAAACATCAAAACAAGTTGAAGTGAGCAATCGACACATCAAGCGGATCCTAGAGAAAACTAGTCAACGGAACTCAAAAGGATTGGGCGCTTAAGCTAAGTGAGGCACTTTAGGCATATCGAACCGCATTAAAGACCCATATCAAGATGAACCGGTTCAGACTAGTGTTCAGAAAAGCATGTTACCCTCTGGTTGAACTTGAGTATAATGCCTTGTGGGCCATCCGTAAGTTGAACATGGATCATGATAGGGCCGGAGAAGAAAGAAATCTCTAGTTTAGTGAGCTTGAAGAATTCTGATTGGAGGCTTATGAGAGCGCAAAGCTTTATAAGGAGAAGACCAAGCTCTGTCATGACAAAGCACTCAAATAAAAAGAATTCCATACGGCGATGCTGATACCCCTTTTTGAATCTTGTTTGAGGTAGTTTGGAAGCTCAAGTCAAGATGGATGGGTCCATACTGGGTTGTCCAAGTTTTTAAGCATGGAGCAATGAAGATCGAGAACTTGAAGCAAGGAGAGAAATTTAAAGTGAATGGCCAATTTTTGAAGCCATATGAAGGAGGAGATCCAACATGGGCTCTTATTTTGAGTGTTAACTTGGCTGAACCAATTGGGTAACCATCACTCTTATTAATGTCTGATTTACTTTTTCAGTTTTAGTTTGTTTTTTATATTTCCAACTGTTTGTATTTTCTCCAGTTTAGAATAAAGGTGTGAGTTGCTTATGATAGTGGATTTAGTTGTTAGCTGTGAACTTTATTTGTCTATTTTGATTGTAGGATTAGAACAATTGATAATCTTACATTGCTATGCCTTTTGTGATGATGATGAGCTTTATTGTAATATTGTATCTCTTGATTTCAATTTTTTGGATTAATTTTTGATGTAGGACATAAATTTTGTTTTGACTCTACACTTGTGACTGAGTGTTGCGCCACTTGAACCGGTTTTAAATTCCCCGAAACATTGAGGACAATGTCAAATTTAGGTTTGGGGTGGGTGTGCAACACCTTCTGATGGGAAGGTTTTTGCCGTCAGAAAACCGTCCGTCAAAACAATTTATAAAACATATGCAATGCGTTCACAAGTATAAATACAAGTAAAGCGGTAAGCACGGGTGTCGTCCACTGAGATCGGGGTAGCGGTGATAAGATTAGGATTAATATAACTAGTAAGCATAAATGTAAAGTGATGGTGAATGAAAATACAATATAAACTAAACTATGAAAGCAAATAAAATGGGATGACAATGGAGTGATGAATGAATGATGATGGAACTACGTAGTTGATGGACTCGTAAGTGAATATTGGGGCAATTGCAACAAACTCTCAATTAAGCACGTTTTGACAAATGTAACCAACCTAGGGTGTATAGTGTTGGTATATATCTCTAGCAAGAGGTCAAACTAGGGTGTATAGCGAAGACCTCCTACTAGCGATTAATCCCTCTTAAGCAACCAACAGTGGCTAGTTACTCAATTGGGACTTGTTCCATGAATGCTCATCTATCTTGCTATGGCTCAACCTATTATTAATGTAGCAATCCTAGGGTGTATAGGTGATGGCTTCCAATTCCCTCACAAGTGGTCGACCTAGGATGTATAGTGAAGGCCACCCGATTGGGATTGGATCAGGTTCGAGGTTATCAACCGAATTCTACTCGAATGTTAGTTCTCATAAAATCACTAAAGTAGCCAACCTAGGGTGTATAGTGGAGGCTTCTAATTCTCTTACAAGTGGCTAACCTAGAGTGTATAGTGAAAGCCACTAATTCAAGATTAGATTAAGAGCATGGTTATAGAGACGGATTTCTGGAAATCCTTCCATTCAATGGAGCATTAGACAGCCTAATTGCATACTCAAGTAATCCAAATCAACATGCAAAGAGGGTGTATCCAAGCAAGTCAATAATGGAAATCAATATAAGCAATGGAATGAAATATAGAGATAGAATAAATATAACACATAGAGTTCATTTACAAAGCCCAAAATATCCATCAAACAAATAACATCAACCCCATAGTGGGGTATTTTAGCTACTCATGTTCTATTACAAACAAATAAACTAAGAGAGAGTGTAGAGAGAACCCTTGAAGATTAATCTCCTTCCTTGAAGCTTGAATCCAAGTCTCCTAGTTGCCTTTGATTGAGTAGAGATGGTTTGGATGAGAGGGAGATATGTTTCTAGCTTAGACTACAAGTATTAGGAGGTATGGTGATCTTTTGGCTCGTTCCCATCCTTTTCTATTTATAGAGGATGGAAAAATATGTCACTTAAGCTTGAAACCAGAAGCTGTCACGCGCAGAGTGCGGGTGGAGTGAGGGTGAATTACCCGCACTGTAAAGGTTTTCTTCATCTTCAGTTCTCTGATCTGGGCAATAGTGCGGGTGGAGTGCGGTTGGATTACCCGTACTTGACTCACACTTGACCCGCACTGGAGTCGCACTTGAGTCGTACTTTACTGTCAGGTGCAAAATCCCTCCTCTGTTTTGAGCAATAGTGCGGGTGGAGTGCTGGTGGATGACCCGAACTCTAATGTCAGGTGCAACTTCAGTTTCTCTGGTTTGGCAACAGTACGGGTGGAGTGCGGTTGGATGACCCGCACTGTACCCGCACTTTAACGTCAGGTGCAACTCAGCTTCTCTGGCTTTGGCAACAGTGCGGGTGGAGTGCGGTTGCGACCCGCACTTGACCCGCACTTGACCCGCACTGTAGAGCTGCTTATGATCCTTTGTCTTTCCTTTTGCCCCTTTTCTGCCAGAATCACCGCAACATGCTTCCAAACCCAGAATTACATCTATTGCCTGCAATTAGCACTAATGAGCCTATTAGACATAAAATATATAGAAAATACACACAAGAACAAGACAAAAGAATAGGAATGAGGGCCGAAATATACAACAATTTAGGCACGATCAAACACCCCCAAACCAAACCTTTGCTCGTCCTCGAGCAAACATAAAACGAAACAAATAAGACACAAACTTAAAATGACTCGAACTAAAAACTTTCCTAGACACAAAGAAAAACTTGCTGCAGAACCAACTAGCAGAGAGATACGCAAAAGCAAATGGGAGTGAGGAATGAGCATATGCGAAATGTTCTAAACAACTCGAATACGTCCCAAGGGAAACTGGCAACACATGAATCCCACACTTAAAATGCCCTCACCTCAGAAACTACTCACTCTCACACCTCGAGCATAATTCACTTCGACGCTAGGTTCTCACATGGATTCTCTCTTATCTTTCCTCTCAGAACCTAGGTTCACACTCATGCAACATGTATGCCAATGAATTTATGTAACTGAATCAACTTAGTTGCATACATCTAGTGTAGAATAAACGATGTTTTCAGTGAGTGAGTCTCATGAAAGAATCATGTGTCATGAATGTTGAAAGAGCATTCATTAACTAATATTCCCAGTCTAGACATCCCCTAAGATCAACTAGGACTTTTCCATTTGGTTGTAACGTGGCCACGGTGAATGATGATTAGAAGAATGAGAAATTTAGGTACAAGCACTAATTAACCAAGTTAAGGCAATACATTCTACACTTAAGCATTTAATTTCTCGTGCAACTCCACTTCCAAATACAATATGGCGTCCAAGCAGTACAATTAGACTCTACGTGCAATCTTTAACTACTCATGTTACCCATTTGAGTAGCATTTACAATTTACACAAGGCATTTGAAGCATATTTTTCTTTTGTTACTTTTTGCTTCTTTTCTTTTCTTTTCTTTTCTTTTCATGCCTTTTTACTATGCACATTTTCACAACTCATTACTCTTGCCTAGCTACACGCCATTTATCAAATTAAAGCACAACTTTACATTCCTAAGCCTTAACAAGATCAATTAAGAGAGGATTGGCTAAGTGTTTAGGTTGCTTGGGTTATGGATACGTGGGTGTAGAATGGAAAAGTCTATATGTGTTTGGCTTCAAAATTTGCTTGGGAGCACACATATTACGGGAATGTGAAGTATTTAGGCTTTCTTTTTAAGTGGCTAAAATACACATTGCCTAATATCACTTCAAAGGATCAATCTACCAAGGGAATAAAAGTTTTCGTCAAGCAGTCCACATATATGATGCATGTTCAATGACAGATGATGATTTTTGATGTGGTGAGACTATGCATGGTGTTTGAATAGTGTTTACAGATTTGAAAAACATTTTCCCTCAAATATACACGCTTTTGGCTTGTGTTTGTGATCTCACAAGGGAAATCTCCACTATTAGAACAAGGCGCTTGAGCATTGAGTTCCCTAAACTTGGACACTAGAAGATGAGACTAGCCCATGAAGTGCAAGTGAGGCCCCTAAAGTGACTAAGAGTTATTGAATAAGCACACAAAGCATACACACATTCGCCACAAACACTATGCTCCAGGTATCTCACCAAGCTAAATAAGCTCAAAGTTCTGGCTAAGCAGCAACTTTTTTCAAAAATAAGACACAAAAATGACTCAAGACACAAAAGATGACTCAAAAAGGCGTCTACACCCCCAAACCAAAACCCAACATTGTCCTCAATGTTGAAGACAAGAGAATCCAGGCCTAGCGGCATGCACCTAACATGACTCAAACAAACCTAGGCACTAATCAAATACAATCAATGCCCCAACAAAATAAAAATGACTCAAACAAGGCTCACTAAATGAAGGCAATTCATGCAATATATCATTGAAGCACAAGTCAAGCTTAACATCGTGCATTTTATCAAAATTGACGGAATGGGGCATGAACAACCCCCAAACCGAATTAAACAATATAAAGCACATGCATTCATACTTGCACAAGAGCCTTCGACTCTTTCATCCTCAAATATAATCAATAAATTCAATGTGCAAATATCCACAAAATATAACATTCGAAAAAACTATCCCAACATCTCAATTTATTGAATTTAAACAACATAAAACATAAAACTAACTACATGCATCAAAATTATTCAATGGGATGCATTCTTGGAGAGGCTAGGGTCCTTTAAGGGTGGTTTGACCAAGTTAGGAAATTCCCTATTTTTCACTACCCAAATAAATTTAGGTGACTTCATTATCTTTTCCCTTTTCATGTTTCCTTATAAGTGCACTTGGTCTTTCCTTTCCCATATTTGCTTGACCCTAGGTGGACTCCATCTATTCCTAGGACCTCTAGTTTTCCTATGTTGATTTGGCTTGTAATTTTTAGCCTTAAAATGCTCTATCCTAGAACAAGCATAGCAAAAGGTATTAGAGTTAGACGAGCTCCCCTTTGATGCGTGGTCTTGAGGACGTTTGATTTGTTTCACTTGTAACGCCTTGACCTCCTCCTCGTTTTTGCTTAATGCTACCTTTGCTTCCTCTAAGGCATTGGCTTTTTGATCAACCTCCGTTTGCATCTTCATTGACTTGTGAGCTATCTCATCTTCAAAATCTTTTGATAGCCTCACTAAGTTCTCCAAAGCCTTCGATGCGGTACTCTTTTCGGCTTCAAATCTCTCAATTTGTTCTTCTAAT
This sequence comes from Dipteronia sinensis, assembly GCA_033220585.1. Lineage (NCBI taxonomy): Eukaryota > Viridiplantae > Streptophyta > Magnoliopsida > Sapindales > Sapindaceae > Dipteronia > Dipteronia sinensis. Next base: position 28,242,783 of record CM065639.1, on the reverse strand, counting down.
TCTTTGTTCTTGTCGGAGACTTCGCCATTGGTCTTCTTGAGAGTACCATTCTCAACTCTGAGCATCTTCACTTCATATAACAGTTTCTTGTTCAACTCTTGGAGATTACTCGCCTTTTCCATTCCCAAGGCTTCTCTCTCTTGAAGTGCTTCATTCTCTTCCTTCAACACACCCCTTTCTAACACTAGCTCTGTGCTCACGCTCATAAGCTCTTGGTTCATCTTGATCATCCTGTCCATCTCGTCCATTCTCTTGCTTCGCTCCACTTCAAATTCGATTCGGAGATTATACATGTCTTCTTTTGAGAAATTGGAAGAATCCACCGGTTTGGTTGCTTTAACTTGGAAACAACCCTGATTTACCGGGGTGGACTGCTGGGCGGATTAGAGCATTTGGGTGGTTTTCTCTTCTATGAAGGCTTCAGTCTCTTGTTGAGAAACTATCATCTGCTCAGTCTCCCGCACATGATTCTTCATGAAATTTCTTAGTTGATCTTCAACGGAATTTGACTGGAATGATGAGATGTAGGTATTCTCGTTAGGCTCATAGCTTGACCCTGAATTTGGCCAAAAGGAATCCATAGAGTCATGAAACAAACAAAAACAAAAACTACCACAGCAATAAAAAGAAACTAACAAAACTAAAAACAACTAATAAACTAATAGTATTAAAACTAATCTAATCACTACTACGCACACCGATCCCCGGCAGCGGCGCCATTTGATGGGAAGGTTTTTGCCGTCAGAAAACCGTCCGTCAAAACAATTTATAAAACTTATGCAATACGTTCACAAGTATAAATACAAGTAAAGCGGTAAGCACGGGTGTCGTCCACTGAGATCGGGTTAGCGATGATAAGATTAGGATTAATATAACTAGTAAGCATAAAAGTAAAGTGATGGTGAATGAAAATACAATATAAACTAAACTATGAAAGCAAATAAAATGGGATGACAATGGAGTGATAAATGAATGATGATGGAACTACGGAGTTGATGGACTCGTAAGTGAATATTGGGGCAATTGCAACAAACTCTCAATTAAGCACGTTTTGACAAATGTAACCAACCTAGGGTGTATAGTGTTGGTATATATCTCTAGCAAGAGGTCAAACTAGGGTGTATAGCGAAGACCTCCTACTAGCGATTAATCCCTCTTAAGCAACCAACAGTGGCTAGTTACTCAATTGGGACTTGTTCCATGAATGCTCATCTATCTAGCTATGGCTCAACCTATTATTAATGTAGCCATCCTAGGGTGTATAGTGATGGCTTCCAATTCCCTCACAAGTGGTCGACCTAGGATGTATAGTGAAGGCCACCCGATTGGGATTGGATGAGGCTCGAGGTTATCAACCGAATTCTACTAGAAGGTTAGTTCTCGTAAAATCACTAAAGTAGCCAACCTAGGGTGTATAGTGGAGGCTTCTAATTCTCTCACAAGTGGCTAACCTAGAGTGTATAGTGAAAGCCACTAATTCAAGATTAGATTAAGAGCATGGTTATAGAGCCATATTTCCTGAAATCCTTCCATTCAATGGAGCATTAGACAACCTAATTGTCTACTCAAGTAATCCAAATCAACATGCAAAGAGGGTGTATCCAAGCAAGTTAATAATGGAAATCAATATAAGCAATGGAATGAAATATAGAGATAGAATAAATATAACACATAGAGTTCATTTACAAAGCCCAAAATATCCATCAAACAAATAACATCAACCCCATAGTGGGGTATTTTAGCTACTCATGTTCTATTACAAACAAATAAACTAAGAGAGAGTGTAGAGAGAACCCTTGAAGATTAATCTCCTTCCTTGAAGCTTGAATCCAAGTCTCCTAGTTGCCTTTGATTAAGTAGAGATGGTTTGGATGAGAGGGAGATGTGTTTCTAGCTTAGACTACAAGTGTTGGGAGGTATGGTGATCTTTTGGTTCGTTCCCATCCTTTTCTATTTATAAAGGATGGAAAAATAGGTCACTTAAGCTTGAAACCAGAAGCTGTCGCGCGCAGAGTGCGGGTGGAGTGCGGGTGAATTACCCGCACTGTACCCACACTGTAAAGGTTTTCTTTATCTTCAGTTCTCTGATCTGGGCAATAGTGCGGGTGGAGTGTGGTTGGATTACCCGCACTTGACTCACACTTGACCCGCACTGGAGTCGCACTTGAGTCGTACTTTACTGTCAGGTGCAAAATTCCTCCTCTGTTTTGAGCAATAGTGCGGGTGGAGTGCTGGTGGATGACCCGCACTGTACCCGCACTCTAATGTTAAGTGCAACTTCAGTTTCTCTGGTTTGGCAACAGTGCGGGTAGAGTGCGGTTGGATGACCCGCACAATACCCGCACTTTAACGTCTGGTGCAACTCAGCTTCTCTGGCTTTGGCAACAGTGCGGGTGGAGTGCAGTTGCAACCCGCACTTGACCCGCACTTGACCCGCACTTGACCCGCACTTAACCCACACTGTAGAGCTGCTTATGATCCTTTGTCTTTACTTTTGCCCATTTTCTGCCAGAATCACCGCAACATGCTTCCAAACCCAGAATTACATCTATTGCCTGCAATTAGCACTAATGAGCCTATTAGACATAAAATATATAGAAAATACACACAAGAATGAGACAAAGGAATAGGAATGAGGGCCGAAATATACAACAATTTAGGCACGATCACCTTCCTTTGTGTCCATTTTTGAAACAAATGTTTCGAAAATCTTGCAATAATGCCAAGTTTGAGCATACTTTACTAGTTATGATTGTGCTATTGTGTGTGCGAGTGAGGAACTGTGCATCTTTGTGTTGATTAGTCTATATTAGCATCATGCCATTTAGGGTTGCATTACGCAAAGCGCTCTAGTCCTTTTCTCTTGCTGTTTGAGTGAATAATCAATTGTGCTTGAAGGCTAGGAATTAATAGTTGAGACTTCCAGTGTGTGTTACATATACAACCTAAAAAGCATTTTTAAGGGAAATTTATTCACTCTCTATACACTCACACACACACACGCACCAAAACATGTTACAGGTCTCATTTGCACTCAATTGTTGTTTGCCATAAAACCTTATGGACTGCTTGTGGATGCCTTAATTCCTTGTTGGACAAACCTTTAGAGATGATTTTAGGCAATGCATGTGAAGAACCATCAAATATGGCCTAAACACTTCTACATATAAGCCTTTCATTCATGACTCACATCAACATAAGCCATATAGCTTACACACTAGATCTACCTTTGTATCAAATGGTTTGCTAAGGCTTGAGGAATGATTGTAAGCAATGGGCTCTTGAAATTGTTAAGGCATGTACATAGGCATATGTGTGAAAATGTGTGAAGAAAATGAAATGATGAAATGCAAAAGCAAAAGAAAAGAAAGAAATGAATGAGGCACAAATCGCTTCAATAAATAGACGAAACTACTCAATATAAAATGAGAGTAGAAATATCACAAAGTGAATAGTAAGCCTGGATGCCGAAAAGTGAAATGTGAATGTTGTTAAAGAGTCAATCATAAATTAGAATGTATACCTTAGTGTGACCATTTAAGTGTTTTGTTATATTCATTTCTCATTTATTGCTTCACCCTTCACCTAATGCCTCATTACAACTAATGAAAGACCTTTTTGATCTTTGAGAATGTCCACTTTGAAAATTTTGGTTGATGCAAGCTCTTTCCGGTTCATGGTTTACAATTCCATTATTGAGACTTGATCTTTAAGAAAAATATGTTTTAAACTAATCATGTACAATTCAATTTAATACCATGACATGAACTCTTATTGCATATGTCTGAGGAGAGAAGCCTAGGAATCTAGGCGAAAATGAGAGAAATCTGGTGAGGATAAGATGTCAAGGCGAATTACATTCTTTACCGAATGACATTTTTTCTTTTGAAACTTTGGCATTATGAATGTAAGATCACGCTGCGTGCAATGTTTACTTAGGGTGGCATATTTTTAATCTTCATTTAGCATTTCATACATGCACGGGTCCTCATAGCACAACGTTGATTGAATCTCTTCACTTTTGGTTTCGCAAGTTGAAATAATGGCTTTTGAGTATTTTACAAGGATTTTGTGCTTGATTGTTTATTGTTGGATGTTTAATGCATGTCCTTGAGTTGTTTGTGATTGTTTTGCTCGAGGACTACTAAAAGATAGGTTTGGGGGTATTAATCGAGCCAAATAGTATATGACTTTTGGTCCTCATTCTCGACTCTTTTTGCTTGATCTTGGGTAATATCCCGTGATTTAACTGTTTGAATCAAGTGTTACAGGTATATTCAGGACAAACGGGCATTTATGGGAGATGGAAGAATTTCAGGTACAAAAGTGCAAAAAAGGAGAAAATGGGGAAATGAAGCCAAAGAGATGTCACAGTCGTTACGTCGCTACCAAGAAACATGTTAATAGCCAAATTTGGCTAAGGACCAAAGGGAAATTTTCCACCCTCCAAACCTGGCTCCATGCCCGAGGTCATCCACTAGGAGACCATGTTACCCAAAGCCGAGCTACGGTACCGCCCCACAGGAATAAGGACGGGCTTCAGAAACACCCGGAGTAGAGCCCGACTCGGTTAGATCGAGCCCGCATCATCGAACCTGAAACCAGGAGATCCCCCCGAAGTCGGGATTACCTCACAAATTCTCCAGAAGCTCGCCTATACCCCGCTGACACAGGGGGATGTCCGCAAGAGGCCGTACCTAGCTTCAAAAGGTCAAGGGAGGCTAGACCTAGCTCCTAGCTAGACAAAACTCCTTAATATCGGGGCCAGGACACTGATCGACCTCACCATGATACATACCGTATTCAACAACCCCAATGGGGGATCACGGTAGACCCGAAAACACACAGGATTACATCTAAAAACGTTACATACGTACAAAACAAGTAATAGAGTCTAAGTAGGAAACAAACTGATCTCCACCAAGATATCCTCAACTTAGCAATTAATTCAAAGTCAACGACATTTAAAAAGTAAAAATCCCGTCCGATAAGGAGGAGAAGGATGGAGAAAATCAAGGGGAGAATCAATTAGTTTAACTTATGAAGACACTGTATAAGGGAAGGACTTCCAGCTTCTGAAAGGGAAGACTACGATTCGACAGGCATACGACAAGTACCCGACTACACCCCAGAGAGAATTGAGAGCAATTTGAGAAAATTTGTATATCATACATGACCAATAAAGAGAATATTTTTCTTTCTTTTGGGTGGTGAATTGTATCATTATTCCTTGTCATTTTATAAAGCACTGTTACACATACAATCAACCTTGGCCACCACCTACGTGGTAGTGGTCTCGAGGGTGTTAACTGAGATTTCTTGTCTTGAGCAAAATTTATGTTAACACTTTCTGGCGCTGTCTGTGGGGAACTACCCTACACCCAGTTAATCAAGTCAACTATTTGCATTTGCATTTTCGTTATTTACAGGAACCATGAGGCTCCGCTCTTCCGAAGGCCAACATGGAGTTTCGGAACAACCCTCGGCGAGGCCTACGCAAAAGGCCCCAAGAAAGGGGAGGAATTCTGGATATGTCAATCAAGCTCTGGTCTAAACAACTAATGCGCAGGCTTCTGGCCACCCTATATTGAGCCAAGCCGCGCTCGACCAACAAGCGGCAGCCTTCGTGGAAACTGTCCGCATCCGCCTGTTCGTCGAAGGCATCACAGTCCAGCCAACGAACTCTAATGATCAGGGAAAACCAAGCAGGTTCAGAGCTAGGCATCCTGCCTTTGATCGCCTAGGACCTCCTCTTCCAGAGCCAGCTCGAGACAGGACTTGGGCCCCAACTTTCGATCCTGGATAGGCTGGGACCCATGCCCCCAGTTCCGAAAAGACCTTCACAATATCAACCCAGGCAAGTTAAATCTGCCACAGATGCCTTGACTCGGGAGCAACGAGAGGTACCTTGACAGGACGTATTTCTAGTGTTGTTTTAAGAGATCAATCCGTCAACAATATTTGTTAAAACCTCACGAAGCCTAAATTAGTTTGAAAACACAAATATGGTGGCAAGTGGGGTGTCGTCCACAGGGAGCGGAGTTAGCTAAAATTAGTTATTGCTAAAGTAATGTTATGTATATATATATATATATATAATAAGGAAACATAAAATGGTGAAGATGTAGATGGTGAATTATACTATTAATAACACTAAATTAATTATGCAAACTAAAGTGGGGGAAAATGGGATGAAGGATATATAAAGATGATGGAAACTAAGGAGTTAATGGATACGAAAGTAAATACTGGGCAATGCAACAAACTTGTCAATATCACGGCTATTCAAGGTAACCGACCTAGGATGTATAGAGTCAGTTATTTATCCCTAGAAGGTGGCCAACCTAGGATGTATAGTGCGGACCAACTATTAGGGATTAATCCGTCGTAAACTACCAACCTAGGATGTATAGTGTTGGTTGTTTATCCGATTATGGAAAATGAAGCTCGTCTACCTAACAATGACTCAACCGATTAAACGTAGTCACCCTAGGATGTATAGTGATGACTTCTAACTCTCTCACGGGCACCGACCTAGGATGTATAGTGTCGGGAACTCAATCGAGGTTAGATTAAGACCGCGGTTTAAGAGTCAGAATTCATGACGTTCCGTCCATTCTTTACAGCATTAAACAACTAAATATGATGTATATCTAGATGCAATACTTATACATAATACAAAGACATCTTGCAAAGAGGATGTATCTACACAAGAAATCAATGGTAAACATTCACAACAAGAATAGATCAATGAAAGATAGACATGAATATCAATATAATATCAAGTTTATGTACAAGCCCAATATTTAACTAACTACTCCATCAACCCCTTAGAGGGGATTTAGCTACTCATTACAACTAGGAAAGTAAGAGAAAGGAAAGAGAAAGAGCCCTTGGAGAACATCTCCTTCATTGAAGTGGCTTCAATCTCCTAACTTCCTTGAAGTTGAGTAGAGAATGTAAGGATGAGAGAGAGAGAGAGAGAGATTCTAGATCTAAGTGTGTAAAACCTCTAAAAAACGAAGTCAGAGGCTGCTTAAAACATTTCCATCGTTTTCTATTTATACAACCAACAAAAATAGGTCACTTAAACTTCAAAAATCAATCTGATGCGCGTGGAGTGCGGGTGGAGTGCAGGTGAATTACCCGCACTGTACCCGCACTGTATGGGTTGTCTTCATCTTCAGTTCCCGGATCTGGGCAATAGTGCGGGTGGAGTGCGGTTGAATTACCCGCACTTGACCCGTACTTGGAACCGCACTGTGGTCGCACTTGAATCGCACTTCACTGTGAGGTGCAAAATCTACCTTCTGTCTTGAGCAACAGTGCGGGTAGAGTGCTGTTGGATGACCAGCACAGTACCCACACTCTAATGTCAGGTGCAATTCTGCTCTTCTGGTCTTGGTAACAGTGCGGGTGGAGTGCGGTTTGATGACCCTCACAGTACCCGCACTCTAATGTCAGGTGCATCTTCAACTTCTCTGGTTTGGCATTAGTGCGGTTGAATGACCCGCACAGTACCCGCACTTTAACGTCAGGTGCAACTCAGCTTCTTTGGTTTGGCAATAGTGCGGGTGGAGTGCGGTTGGATGACCCACACTGTACCCGCACTTTATCTCTTCACTTGCATCCTGTCCCGGCTATGAGCATGAGTGCGGCTGGATTGCGGTTGGAGTGCGGTTGCGACCCACACTTAACCTGCACTTGACCCGTACTTTAGAGCTGCTTATGCTCCTTTGTCTTTCCTTTTGCCCCTTTTCTGCCGGAATCACTGCAACATGCTTCCAAACCCATCTTTGCACCATTTCCTACAAATTACGCACAAAACAATCCATCAGAGATACAAAAACGTATGAAAACAAAACACAAGGTAAGGATTTGAGGGCCTATATATACTACATATTTGGCACGATCAAACACCCCCAAACCAAACATTTGCTCGTCCTCGAGCAAATATAATCTAAAACAATAAAATGCCACTTGATTGTAATTTCTAGACACCTAAACAATACTTCAACAATGTTGTAAGTCCAATGTGTGATATGATACAAATAGGTGTGACAGAGAGGAGAAAAACATATGCACAAGATCAAGAGCAATTTGGAGACACCCAAGGGAGGCTCGTACGAACACAAATCCCACACCTAAAGGCATTCATGAATTAGAGACAACTTACTCCCATACCTTGAGCATAATTCGCTTCAATTCTAAAACTCACATGGATTCTCTCTTTTCTTTCCTCACAGAGTCTTCAGTTCCACACAAACAAGTATGCAAAGAAGATTCTGCACAAAATTTAAGCAATGAACTATCCTAGGAACGAGTCACCATGCCACGGATGTGAAATATCGTGCTTCAACCAATATTCCCAAACTAGACTTATATGGATCAAATAGGGCTTTTCAACAGGTTATAGTGTGGTTGTGGGGTTGAATAAGGTTACACAAAGAATATGGACATTTGGAGTTCAAACTCACCAATCATGCTAGAATATATCCCTACTCCCACACCATGTTCTTTTATCACTTAAACGCAACCCTCTAGGAAATCATTTAACCCACATTCGTGTCTTCAATGTTGCATTCCGTTTGAGAGTATTTAGCATAATACAATCCCCATTATGGCACCTCAAGTACAGTTTCTCTTTTAATTTTCTTTTTACAATTTCCCAATCACAATGTTGTACTCCATTTTGAGTTGTTACAATTTCCCTTTCTTAGGCATTTATGACACACAACTACAGTTCTTACCCCTTTCCTTGCAAATTTTCAACAATTATTTCATTTTACCCGCTGTTGGACCATTTAGAGCTTAACTCCTTTCATCACCACCATTTCACATCCTAACATGATTAGTACAAGGGTAGGCATGTGTTTAGGCTATTGGGTATATGGTTGAATGTGGTACCAAATGAAAGAGTAAGTGTTTGGCCTCAAACTTGGCTTTGGAGCACACAATATAGTATGTGGTGTTTAGGCTATAGAAGTAATTCAATACACATACATTCCCTAATATCACTTCCACAACCATCTAAAAAGGGAATGAAAGCATCCATCACGCAATTCACAAAATGATATGCAAGTCCTATGGCACATGACATAAATGACGAGAGGCGTGTTTAAGAATAATCAATAATACACTCAGAAAATGCACTTTAATGCTTGTGTTTGTGATCTCATGGGTATCTCCACTATTAGAACAAGACATGGGAACATTCAGTCCCCAATACTTATTAACACCAATGGGTGGGACGACCCCATGGTGGTGCAAGCGAACCCTCAAGTAGCACCAAACTATGTCACAATGTCAGAGCATATACAAGGAACTCGCCAAAAGCACACTCTAGAGGCATCATACCCATACTGGATACAGTTTGAAAAATGGACAAGCGACAAAATTGAAAAATTGGAAACTATAAAACTGTAATAACGACTGTACAAGGAGTAACACACCCCCAAACCAAAACTCAACAATGTCCCCATTGTTGGAAACCACAAGGTATGTCCTAAAGGGGGAGAGACACCATAGACGACTCAAAAAATGAAGAACATGCATAATCTCAATAATTGGAGGAATGAGGGTTCAACACCCCCAAACCGGATCTAGACATACGCTCGACAATGCTCATTCATAATAACAAAATCTAAATCGCATTCATTGAAAGCTTAATGCATTGAAGTACAAAATCGAAGGTAGAAAACTCCCTTAGAAGGAAGCTAGTTCGTTGTCCATGCGTATTGTTGTGTGCTTCCCAAAAGATGTACAACCTAGCTTAAAACCACACAACAACTCTACCAAACGAAAATCAAATGCGAAAAGAAAAGAAAAATAAGTCCAAGCAGTTTAAAGGAAATTACAAATACAAGAAATAAGAGTAAATAGTCCTAGAATAATAGCAATAAACAAAAAAGGAACGGATGGTTAATCTTCGTCTGAAAAACTCCTTCTCCAGTTCACTGGCGATCCCTTTCCCACTTGGGTCGAGCTCTGATCTGATCCGATCTTCATGTTCCCTCCTGGATCTCTCCATTGTAGCTCGGAGTTCTGCCCCATATGGGTCAATGTCTGAGCCCCCTGAAGGAGGTGAGAAAGCAGCGGGCCTCTTCTTCTTCTGTGGATAACTTGGGAGACTGAGTGCCTCCCTCATGTCAGTGAGGTTGCCCCAAATGTCAGTAAAATACTCATTGGCTTCCGCTCTGCTCTCGGCAATCTGTCTCCTATTTTCGAACGACCTCGGTTCTGAGGTTCTCCAATGCTGTAGGCAAGGTCTGCCAAGGGACCTCTCCAGAAGTCTCCTGCGGGGGTGGGGAAACAGTGGGCCTGTAATCACCGTATTCTAGATAAACCGGCTCCAAATCTGGTTGTTCCAGAATGTCTTCAGCCTGTCTGCTTGTGCTACCCCCTCGAGCATATTTCTTTCTCCCTGTTCTGACTCTGACACCAGAGGGGTCTCGCTCTCTCACTTGGTCATTCCATGTGAACCGCCCAACAGGCCCCAAACCACATTAAAAGGGATCGGATCCAAAATCCACCCCTGCATTTCTGTAAAATGCGGTGATTAGGCTAAGGAAGATGAGTGGCTGCTTGTCTACTCTGACACCTCCCAGTTCAAGTATCTCTCTTTTGACCAAAAAGCCTATGTTGACCAACTGATTCTGCAGTATATAGTACAGGATCATTGCTGCATTGAAGTTCACTGAAGTTCTGTACTTCCTGGGGATCAATGAATGAGAGATGAACACATGCCAAAAACCCAACTCACTCTTCAAGTTGGTGTGCTTCATGCGGTGATCTAGTACCACCCAAAAGTCCATTGGACGGATCACCAATTGATTGGCAAAATCCACATTTTGTGTTACAAAGAATTCATTCCAAGTCACCCCCTGCCTTAGTCGTCCGACTGCCTCGGGATCAACTGGAAGCTCTGTCCTATAGTACTTGTTAATGTCCGCTATAGTCATTCGGACCTCCACCCCTCGGACCAGAATAGAAGAAGTGCGCTGAAAAGTTTCAGGTACCATTCCAGCAAAGAATTCTTCAACCACACGTCTGCAATACATCAGGGGGGGCTAACAAAGGTTTCCCATCCCCTCGTTTCAACCATTAGAAGGATTGAGGTGCCCTCTAGCTCTTCAACTGCTATCCCCTTTTCTACCACGACGTCTCGTTCCCTGAAATATTCTAAACGGTCCTCGAACTCTGGGTGCCTGACGTATGGTGGTAGAACTTGAGGTCCCCTCCTCGGTCTTCGTTCGGAACCCTGACTGCCTTGCCTAGTTGATTGCCTGGTTCTTCCTGACATATGCACAATAAACAATAGTTTTAAGGGAATATTCATATCAAGGAACCATGAGGTTATGATGAAAGAATTTGAAAGAACACATATTCTGCCAGGAGGATAAAGTGCGGGTGAAGTGCGGGTGAATGACCCGCACTGTACCCGCACTCTAACTCGTTCCCAGATACCAGCACATGCAAAATCGCCATTAATGTATACACTTCATAATCTCAGCACATCATCGACCGAATTCACACTAATATGACTCTAACTCATGTGTAGGGTTCCATTCAACCATATAAACCCTAAATGCAAAATTTGAATATCCAATTGCAATAGATAATTAATGTAACAATGAACACTTCACATGCATAATTAGACAACAACCCATCATTCCATCCTCATAGATATTCAATAGACAGTTCGACAGTAGCAAAGGCAAAAGTACAAAACCTTGAATCATGAAGTTCATGCAAAAGAGGAAGAAAATTTTGATAAAAGGGGTTAGGGATTTAGATTAGAGAGATATGTAATGAAATTAAAGGAAGAATCCATACCTTGGTTGCCGAAAATCGAAAACGTGGCACACACGGAATACATTTCAGTTGAGACGAGGGAAAAATTTTGAAAGTTTCTGTATTGTTTTGTTTTTGTGACAAAGTGGAGCCCTAGAGAACGACAGGCAGTATATATACTGCTCGACCAAAGTGCGGGTGGAGTGTGGGTGACTGACCCGCACTTTACCCGCACTTTATTACCCGATGCCTTCGGAGTGCGGGACTAGTGCGGGTGACTGACCCGCACTATAACCGCACTGTTTCCCTTGACTGATTCCTAAACTCTGCCCTGCAACTGTATATGCATCAAAACTACACATAACACATTAACAAGCACTATGTACCAAAAATTTACAAAGACAAAAACTAACCATCCGAAAAGTAAAAATACTAAAACGAATTCAAAAGTGAGTGCAATGCACTCAAAGTGGGACCCGGTCAACAAAATGAGGTTTGACCGGAATGGGAAGCACATTCAACTTGGCCTCCCAAACCGGTGCCAAATGCCTATGTACTGCATCTCTCCCCATTTTCCTCAATCGTCCTACTAGGTCCTTTCGAACCCATATTTGTTTAACCTTTGGTGGGTTCATCATAGACCAAACTCTACTTGCCTTGAACCTTTGGAAACTAAAGCAATAAGCCTTAGTGTGCCCTCTTTTGGCACAAAAGTAACAAGTAACAGGACGGTTAGGGAAACTCCCTGTTCGGTTGTTGGTGTGAGCCCCTTTTTGTTGTCCGTATCTGAGGGATTTGACCTCATTTTCTATCACATCGAGTTGCTCAATCAAATCACACTCCTTGACCTTGGCCCGCTTCAACTCATCTTCTTTTGTGCTCAACCGTTCTTGTAATTCCCTTACCGCTTTTACGGACTCGTCAACACCTAGCTGAAGTTTTCTTGACCTTCTCCCATTATCTTCCTCAAATTCTTCTGAGAGCCTTGCCAACTCTTCTAGGTTCTTGGAGACTAACTCCTCTTTGGTAGCAAGCTCCACTACTTGCTCCTTTAAACCATTGTTCAATGTTGAGAGGTCATGCAATTTCTTCTTCAATAGTCCATTCTAAGCCTTGAGCAAATAAACCTCTAGTTTAAGCTTCGTGTTGTCTTGCTCAAGCTCACCTAATTGTTCAAAAATTTCAGTACTTGATTCATTCTCTTCAAATTCAGATTCTTGCCTTTCCTTAATGCAGTCTTGGTTTCCTAATTCCATCTCCTTCACACCCTCAAAAGCTTGCACAAAGGTGAGCACCCGGCTACTTTTCTTTCTTGAATTTGGTGCTTCCAAGACCAAACAATCTTGGACTTGGCTTGTTCTGGGGGATGTTACCTTCAAGTTAACATTTTTGCCTCCACAGCTGAAGGAAATGTCCCTAGAACAAATATCGACTACCATATGCGCTGTGGCCATGAATGACCTCCCCAAAAGTAATTTCCTATCCCTACCACTGAATTCTCCTCGCTTGAAATTCAACACTACAAATTCTACTGGCACCATCAAACCGTGCACATTCACGTAAACTTCCTCCACAATACCAACTGGGTTGATGGAAGAACTGTCCGCCATGATGAGAGTCTGGGAAGTAGGCTTGATTGACTGAATCTTCAACTGTTCATATACCTTTAATGGCATCATATTGATGCTAGCCCCCATATCAAGCACTGCTCCCATCCTTAGTGAATTCTCAATTCGTACCTCTATGACGAAACTTCTGGGGTCCGAAAGTTTAATGGGGGAGTCTATGCCACTTCCCCTATCTTCATTAACTGTGACCTCTACCACACTTTTCTCGGTTTCCTCAACTCCCAACTTGACGACCTCTAACACGTTAACATGCTCATCGGTGTTTGATGCCTTCCCCTTGTTCTTGACCAATGCATCAAAAATCTGTGCCAACTGAATTTCCATTTTCTTCAGTGATGCTCCATGACTATTTTCTCTCTGATCATTGCACTGCATGTAAGCGGTCATTCGTTGCTCAGAGGCATGCAAGGTGTTCTTGAGGGCTTCTGACCCGATACCAACCGTTTTGATTACCGTGCTCACTATCTCCTCTAGAGACTTGTCCTTTTGTTGGCTAGCGGATGCTTAGGAATTAAAGTTGGATTGTGGGTTACTACTTGAACTTCCCCATTGGTTGTTGTTGTTAGGACCCTCCTTGGTTGTACCTATTGTACCCACGGTTTTGGTACCCCTAATTGTTGTTTCCACCTTGGAAATTGTTGTTGCCACCTTGGTAATTTGTTGCTCCTAGGTGGTTGTTGTTGGACCAAGATAAGTTTGGGTGGTTTCTAAACCCTGGGTTGTATGTGTTTGAATATGGGTCATTCCTTGGCCTTGGAAATTCCCCAAGGGCCTGGGCTTGCTCTTCCTGACCAAACTGCCCTTCTCATCCTTCTATCTCCCCCATTACTTGACTCACTCCTTGGGAGGACCCTGGTTTTCCAGTTATAAGCTCCTTGATCGATTGGAGCTCTTTATTCATTCTGGACATCTGAATTTGAACTTGGGTATCCTGACCCATTTCTATCCTTCCGCCCCTTCTCACGTGTGATGTCCTATGCTGTGAGTTCTGGGAAATCTTCTCCAAGATGTCATACGCCTTAACTGCTCTCTTGTCTGCTATTATACCTCCGCACGCATTGTCCACTAGCATTTGTGTGATCGATGAAAGTCCACTATAGAAGGAATTAACCTTCAACTCTAGGTGGTATGTATGCGGTGGCATTTGTGCCAACAACAAGTTAAACCTCTCCCATGCCTCATGGAAGGGTTCACCGTCCTCCTCAACAAAGGATGCTATTTTCAACCTAGGTCCTTTGCTTTTTACGACGGAAAATATTTGTTGAAAAAGACTTTGCACACCTGACTCCATGTCACCTGTGATCCTGGCCTCAAATTCATGTACCATGTCATGGCGGCATCTTTCAGACAATACTGGAAACACCTGAGGTAAAGCTGTTCTCTTATCAGTACTGCTTGGCTAGCCATTACCGGAAAGGTTTCTAGGGTGGCTCCATACTGTTTCATAAATTGAAGGCAATCTTCAGTAATTCTCCCACTAAAAGATGGTAGGAGGCTAATATGCATAGTCTTCAACTCATACTGCCTTGTTACATCATCCAGTACTAAGGTAGTGGGCACATTACCTACAAACGAGAGAGTGTACTCGCATATGGTGAGACCCAGCTGTTTATCTCCATGTACACTTCCCTCATGCTCTCGAGCCTACTTCTCATTCTGATTCTGATCATTCATGTCTTCCCTATTCTGCCCAGGGTAATCCATAGGAACACCGGCTTCCATGTTTCCCTCTAACTGACCGGCTCTTCTACCCAACTGATTTATGTTGTCGATAACAGGCAACACTGTTCCTCTTAATGATCTTCTTCCGTGCATAAACCTAGAATCCTGAAATTTCACAACAAATAAAACACAACGTAAACGAGAAACAAATAAGGTAGATCAGAAATGTTACTAGACTAACTATTACTTATGCAAAACTAATCAAACTAAACATGTCGCTGCCCGGCAGCGGCGCCATTTGACAGGATGTATTTCTAGTGTCGTTTTAAAAGATCAATCCGTCAACAATATTTGTTAAAACCTCACGAAGCCTAAATTAGTTTGAAAACACAAATATGGTGGCAAGTGGGGTGTCGTCCACAGGGAGCGGAGTTAGTTAAAATTAGTTATTGCTAAAGTAATGTTATGTATATATATATATAATAATGAAACATAAAATGGTGAAGATGTAGATGGTGAATTACACTATTAATAACACTAAATTAATTATGCAAACTAAAGTGGGGGAAAATGGGATGAAAGATACATAAAGATGATGGAAACTAAGGAGTTAATGGATACGAAAGTAAATACTGGGCAATGCAACAAACTTGTCAATATCACGGCTATTCAAGGTAACCGACCTAGGATGAATAGAGTCGGTTATTTATCCCTAGAAGGTGGCCAACCTAGGATGTATAGTGCGGACCACCTATTAGGGATTAATCCGTCGTAAACTACCAACCTAGGAAGTATAGTGTTGGTTGTTTATCGGATTCTGGAAAATGAAGCTCGTCAACCTAACAATGACTCAACCGATTAAACGTAGTCACCCTAGGATGTATAGTGATGACTTCTAACTCTCTCACGGGCTCCGACCTAGGATGTATAGTGCTGGGAACTCGATCGAGGTTAGATTAAGACCGCGGTTTAAGAGTCGGAATTCATGACGTTCCGTCCATTCTTTAGAGTATTAAACAACTAAATAGGATGTATATCTAGATGCAATACTCATACATAATACAAAGACATCTTGCAAAGAGGATGTATCTACACAAGAAATCAATGGTAAACATTCACAACAAGAATAGATCAATGAAAGATAGACATGAATATTAATATAATATCAAGTTTATGTACAAGCCCAATATTCAACTAACTACTCCATCAACCCCTTAGAGGGGATTTAGCTACTCATTATAACTAGAAAAGTAAGAGAAAGGAAAGAGAAAGAACCCTTGGAGAACATCTCCTCCCTTGAAGTAGCTTCAATCTCCTAACTTCCTTGAAATTGAGTAGAGAATGTAAGGACGAGAGAGAGAGAGAGAGAGATTCTAGATCTAAGTGTGTAAAACCTCTGAAAAATGGAGTCAAAGGCTGCTTAAAACATTTCCATCTTTTTCTATTTATACAACGAACAAAAATAGGTCACTTAAACTTCAAAAATCAATCTGGCGCGCGTGGAGTGCGGGTGGAGTGCGGGTGAATTACCCGCACTGTACCCGCACTGTATGGGTTGTCTTCATCTTCAGTTACTGGATCTGGCAATAGTGCAGGTGGAGTGCGGTTGAATTACCCGCACTTGACCCGCACTTGGAACCACACTTTGGTCGCACTTGAATCGCACTTCACTGTCAGGTGCAAAATCTACCTTCTGTCTTGAGCAACAGTGCGGGTAGAGTGCGGGTAGATGACCCGCACAGTACCCGCACTCTAATCTCAGGTGCAATTCTGCTCTTCTGGTCTTGGTAACAGTGCGGGTGGAGTGCGGTTTGATGACCCGCACAGTACCCGCACTCTAATGTCAGATGCATCTTCAACTTCTCTGGTTTGGCATTAGTGCTAGTAGAGTGCGGTTGGATGACCCGTACAGTACCCGTACTTTAACGTCAGGTGCAACTCAGCTTCTTTGGTTTGGCAACAGTACAGGTGGAGTACGGTTGGATGACCCCCACTGTACCCGCACTTTATCTCTTCACTTGCATCCTGTCCCGGCTATGAGCATGAGTGTGGCTGGAGTGCGGTGGAGTGCGGTTGTGACCCGCACTTGACCTACACTTGACCCGCACTGTAGAGCTGCTTATGCTCCTTTGTCTTTCCTTTTGCCCCTTTTCTGCCGGAATCACAGTAACATGCTTCCAAACCCTATCTTTGCACCATTTCCTACAATTACGCACAAAATAACCCATCAGAGATTTAAAAACGCACGAAAACAGAACACAAGGTAAGGATTTGAGGGCCTAAATATACTACATATTTGGCCCGATCATACCTCACCCAACGGCATCAAAGAGGATCGCCCAGGCCGAAGAGGAGGAGAGTAGACAAACTTCTCGAATGGATCCTGTCCATGAAGGGGACCGGATAGAGGTTGCCAGTTCATCTGAGAGACTCGACAGTGAAGAATCCGAGGTCAATTCAGAGAAACCTGGGAACAAGCGACTAAGGGATCAGCTGGCAAAGCTACATAAGGAGGTCCAACAGATAAGAAAAGGAAAGAATAAGGAGGATAAAAAGGATCCCTTGAGCGAGATGAACGCTCCCTTAACAAGGAGGATCCGGGAAGCGGAGCTCCCACCAAAATTTAAAATGCCAGCAGATAAGTTCTCCGGAACGGAAGATCCTCTAAGCCACCTGAAGAGCTTCGTTCAACAGATGGAGGTCCAGAACACTACCAGAGCAGCTATGTGTAGGATGTTTCCAACGACCCTAACCAACTATGCAAAAACTTGGTTCAGGAAGCTGTCTGCTGGTAGCGTGGATTCTTTCACGAAGTTATCAACAGATTTTTGCTCGCAGTTCCAAGGGGTCAAACCTCATCCAAAGGATCCCATACACCTCCAATATGTTATTCAGGGACGAAGTGAGACACTTCAATCATACGTGGAGCGTTTTC
This sequence comes from Dipteronia sinensis, assembly GCA_033220585.1. Taxonomy (NCBI): domain Eukaryota; kingdom Viridiplantae; phylum Streptophyta; class Magnoliopsida; order Sapindales; family Sapindaceae; genus Dipteronia; species Dipteronia sinensis. The sequence goes on along the minus strand of CM065639.1, from coordinate 28,224,765 downwards.
ACAAATAGGTCATACAAATGGGAGTTTTCACCGAGAAAGAAACTCTCGCCAACTTCAGGCAGAACCTATGGGTGGGAAAGCTTTTCCGCTCCTTCGCCAAGAGACCTCCCGAGACTTATCAGGAGGCCTACAATCGAGCTCTTGAGCAGGTCGAGATCGACGAGCAACTCAAAGTCAAGATGGAACACGACGACATGAGAATGGCGAAGCGTCTGAAAAAAGAAGCCCCCAAATTTGTGCCAGTTCAGAAAACTAAGAATAAACCTCCCAATAGGTCGACCTATCTCATCCCCGCTCCTCAGCCCAGGCAAGAAAAATATCCAGCAAGACTGAACCCCTCCCCGGGCTTCGCCACCTCCCAGGACCGTGGCCCCCTGTAATACGAGGGGAAGAAAGGGTATGACTACTACACCCCTTTGAACGCTACCAGGGAAACGATCTACCTTGCTATACCAGACAATGGGCTACTCCAAAAGCCCGCTCCCATGAAAGCCCTGGCTGACAGGAGGAATCGGTACAAGTACTGCGACTTCCATGAAGACGTGGGCCACAACACTTCAGAGTGCTATAATTTGCGCAACCAGATTGAAGCCCTGATAAAGGGGGGATGCTTGATTGAATTCTTAAAGTAGATCAGAGATAACATTCGAACTGGAAAGGAGGTACAAGCCGAGATCCGTGAGGACACAGAGAAGAGAAAGGGGGAACAGACTGACTTAATGAAACAGATCCAGGTGATACACACCATCATCAGGAGGTCCCACACTGGCTAGCACTTCAAATAATTCCCAAAAAAACCACGCAAGGAAGATTCCCAGCATCGAAGAAAGCCGGGGAAGTCTTTAAGGTCAGCCAAAGCCCGATGGAGCCCTCCCAGTTAGCACAGATCGTTTTCACTGAAGCATATCCAACACCGTGCAACCTCATGATGATCTCATGGTAATCACATTATAGATTGCCAACTGTCTGGTCCATCGCGTGCTCGTAGATACGGGTAGCAGTGTAGATATCCTCTTCAAGGATACTTTGGAAAAATTAAATCTGAAGCAATGGTGTTACAATAGCTGTACAACTTCACTTTATGGGTTCACTGGAGATTCGATCATACCAGTGGGGTCGGTGATCCTCCCAGTAATCATCGGAACCACCCCTCTCCAACAAAATATTATGATCGACTTTGTTGTGGTTGACACCCCATCGGCCTACAACGCCATCCTAGGGAGACCATTCCTATCCTCCTTAAAGGGAGTCTTGTCCATATACCACAACGTCCTGAAATTCCCGGTTGGAACGAAGGTGGGGGAGGTACGCGGAGACCAACAGGCAGCTAGGAAGTGCTACGCAGTGTCTGCCAATCCTACAGCTTTAGCAAAACAGTGCGTACATGTGGCATTCGTCCAGGAGGACATGGAAACATCCCAGATAATCCAGGAAGAGATGGAGCCCGCAAAGCATCCTGAGCATCCAGAAAGCGAACCTATTATGCCTTATAAGGAGGAACAGAGCAAGGAGTGGGCCAGCGGGCAGCTAGTAGATAGACTAGAGGAGATACCCATCAGAAATGACGATCCATCCAAGGTTGTCAAGGTAGGGGCCACCCTTGAACCAAAAGTGAAAGAAGGTTTAATTAATCTTCTCAAAGAATTCAGCGACATCTTCGTTTGGAGCCATGATGAAATGCCTGGAATCCCGGCATCATTGGCCGCCCATCGACTAGCGGTAGATCCAACAGTCAAGCCCGTCAAACAGAAGAGGTGTCACTTCAACGCTAATAGGAACGTTGCGGTGTAGGGAGAGGTAGATAAATTGATCAAGGTAGGGTTTATCAGAGAAGTACGCTATCCCGAATGGATGGCCAACATGGTCATGGTTACGAAGGCGAATGGGAAGATGCGTATGTGTGTCGATTACACCGACCTCAACTGGGCATGTCTAAAAGACAGTTTTCCTTTACCAAAAATCGACCAGCTGGTTGACTCCACGTCCGGAAATAAACTCTTGAGTTTTATGGACGCATTCTCAGGATACAACCAAATTAAAATGCACCCGGCTGACCAAGATAAAACCAGTTTCATTACTGGGCAGGGCTTGTATTGCTACAAGGTGATGCCGTTTGGTTTGAAGAATGCAGGGGCTACATACCAGCGGCTGGTTAACAAGCTGTTCAAGCCCGAGATAGGAAGGACGATGGAGGTATACATCGACGACATGATCACAAAATAACCAACCGCAGAAGGACATCGGGAAGACCTTCGCAAGACCTTTCTCATACTGAGAGAAAACCAGATGCGGTTGAACCCCTCCAAATGTGCCTTCGGGGTAAAAGCGGGGAAGTTTCTAGGCTTCATGGTTCATGAGAGAGGCATAGAGGCCAACCCAGAAAAAATCAAAGCTATCTTGGACCTGGAATCCCTAACATCACTCAAACAGGTACAAATTCTGACTGGTCGTGTAGCGGCGCTCAACAGGTTTATCTCTCGCTCCACCGATAAATGTCTCCCTTTCTTCAAAGCCATCAAACAAGGGAAAACATGAAATGGAGCCAGGAGAACAAGCAAGCCTTCCAAGCCTTGAAAGAATACCTAACAAGCCCACCGTTATTAGTCAAGCCAGTTCTCAGAGACGAGCTGCAAATCTACCTGGCCGTCTCAGAAACTGCAGTAAGCGGAGCTTTGGCCAAGGAGTGTGGCGATGGCTTTCAAAGACCCATATACTATATGAGTCATGCTTTAACCAAGTCAGAAAGGAATTACATTCTCCTGGAAAAGCTCGCTTACGCTCTGGTGATCTCAGCGAGGAAGCTCCGTCCCTATTTTCAAGCTCATACAATAGCAGTGGTGACGGACCAACCTCTCCGCCACTTCTTACAAAGACCAGACGTGTCCAGAAGGTTAGTCTTATGGGCCCTAGAGCTCACTCAGTTCGATTTAAAGTATAAGCCCCGGACCACGATTAAGGCACAGGCTTTGGCTGACTTCGTGGCAGAATTTTCAACGCTCCCAGATCAAGAGAATCCTGCAGCACCAAATGAGATTCCTGAAAAGACATCCGAGATCGACAATTGGTCGGAAGGCTGCAAGTCCTGGACCCTCTTTACAGATCAAGCATCTAGGCAAGCTGGGGGAGGAGCTAGAGTAGTTTTAATAGACCCGGAGGGGACTGAATTCTGTCACTATTTCAGATTCGAGATTAAAGCCACCAATAGTGAAGCAGTGTATGAAGCCCTCCTAGCCGGGATGAAGGCATCCATTGAACTAGAGGCCGATTACTTACAAATCAAGAACGACTCATTGCTTGTTGTCAATCAGGTGACTGGGGTGTACCAAGCTAAGGGAGATAATATGGCTGCCTACCTAAAGCTAGCTCAGTTGCTAAAAAATAAGTTTAAAGGGTTCAAGATCGATCAGGTGCCTCGAAACCAAAACCACTGCGGGGATGTTCTGGCTAAGATAGCTGCAAATGGAGGCCAATCCTTACCAGGGGGAATTCCCCTCTAAGTGATCTCCCAACCAAGTATAGCCACAAATAAAGAAATCTGCTCCCTAGATCGCCAGCCTTGCTGGATGGACCCGATCGATGCCTAACTCCTAGAGGGAGAGCTCCCCTAGGAACCCGGTCAAGATCGAAGAATTAAAAGACTCTCGGTCTGATATTTCTTGGTAGACGGGTACCTCTACAGAAGGGGCAGATCCCTCCCCTTACTTAGATGTTTGCATCCTGATGATGCTAAATGGGCACTAAGAGAGGTCCACTTTGGGACTGTGGGAACCACATCGGTGGGGAAGCTCTAGCATATCAAGTGCTTCGTATGGGGTACTACTGGCCGACCATCCACCAAGACGCGATGCGTTTTGTACAATCTTGGGGGCCATACCAAAGAACTTCAAACCTGAACCACCAGCCACCTGAGCGACTGTCGTCTCTCAGTTCACCTTACCCATTTGCCATGTGGGGAATTGATCTAATTGGACCACTTCCTACCGCTCCCGGACAGGTGAAATATGCTATCGTGGCTATCGACTATTTCACAAGATGGGTTGAGGCAGGGCCTCTTTCTCGGATATCAGAAAAGAATACGACCAAGTTCATCAAAACCAACGTGGTATGTAGATTCGGGATCCCTTTCATCATTATAGCTGACCTGGGTAAGCAGTTCGACAACGCCCGATTCAAAGATTTCTGTAAAGGATTGGGGATCGACCTCAGGCTCGCTTCAGTAGCCCATCCCCAGACTAACGGGCTGGTGGAATCCACTAACAAGACTATCAGGAAACTTCTAAAGAAGAAGCTACAGCAGAAAAAAGGCAAATGGGCCGAAGAGTTGCCTGAACTCCTCTGGGCATATCGGACTACAAAGAGAATAGCTACCTGGGGAGACACCTTATGATGAGGATATGGCTAGCACAAGAGTGTGGAATGCAGATCCGATTCAAGTTCCCATTGGCCCAGTTACAAGAGCACGAGCCAAGAAGTTCCAGAATGCATTAAGTGGGCTGATTCAAGGGATTTGTGCTCAAGCAAGCACGTGGAGGCCCATTGAAGGTGATGAACGAAATCTCCAGCCCATAACAAACATGATTCAAGTCCAAGAAAGTCAATAGGCTTTGGGAGCTGATTTAGGGCTGAATAAATTGTATTTCTATTTCTTGTTGTACAGTCATAGGCTGAGATATTAGGAATTAGAGGCAAGATTGACTCTTTGATTTGAAGCCGAAATGTTTGAAGGCTGAAATATTTGAAGCCGAAAAGATTGAAGGCCGAAATGTTTGAAGCCGAAATGTTTGAAGCCGAAATGTTTGAAGGCCGAAATGTTTGAAGCCGAAAAGATTGAAGGCCGAAATGTTTGAAGCCGAAATGTTTGAAGGCCGAAATGTTTGAAGCCGAAAAGATTGAAGACAGAAATGTTTGAAGGCCGAAAATTTTGACTTCCTTGATGTTTTAATTTGTCAAACTTTCCTTTTTCTTTGTTGCCTTGGGCACAATTCTAGGGCTGGTCTTCTGTGGCCTTAGTACTATAAATTGTACCATGTTATTTCAATGAGAGGCAGTTGATTATTGATAAAAATTGAGAGCAAATTCTCTTTGGTTCTTTGAGAACTAATTGGAACTTATCAGAATTTTCTGTGGCGTTCCTTCCCGACTTATCAATCAAGTATTCCATCCTTGATTGTGGCGTCTTCCTCTATACGAAGGTTCACATCTCGTTATAGGTGTTGGGTCACGGTTTCCATCCAAACCAGTCCATAGAACGGTCTTAGTCTCCAAACGACGAGGATCGTATCACCTTACTCCCTAGCTTTCGGAATTGAAGTGGTCCTCCCCATCGAGCATAAATTAACCTCATTCAGGGTGCAACACTTTGAGCCCGAAAGTAACGAGGTCAAGCTTCGGGCTAAGCTGGACCTCCTAGAAGAGAAACAAGACCGGATAGAAGAGAAAGTGGCAATCTACCAGAGCAAGATCGCTAGATATTTCAACCGAAAGGTCAGAACCCGGAATTTCAAAGAAGGTGATCTGGTGCTTAGGAAAGTGACCATGAATACTCGGAAAAGGTCGGATGGAGTCTTAAGCCCACATTGGGAAGGGCCATATGTGATAAAGCTAGTTGCTCGTAATGGAGCCTACAAACTCGAAGCCATGGATGGACGACCCATCGACCACACTTGGAATGCAGATCACTTGAGGAAATTCTACCCTTGAGCAGAGAGTTTTCGAGCAGACTACCCCCATTTAGGTTTCATTAGAATCCCTAATAAAGAAGTACTACATCTCGATCATCAATAAAGTCGTTTTTTTCTTTTTCATCTTTATCTCCGACTATGTTCAACATTAGTATCTACATCCTCGAGTGGGAAATTCTACATAGACACCTCAAGACCAGTGATTAGCCGGGGAAGCCCCCTCGCTACCTCCTGATGCCTTGGTCAGGCAACCACCCCCAATAAGGGTCTGAGTGTAAGAGCATAGCTGCCATCCAGATCTCGAGACCAGGAAATAGCTAAATAGCCCTCCTGATGCCTTAGGTCGGGCTACCACCCCCAAGAAGGGTCTGAGTGTAAGAGCATAGTTGCCATCCAGATCTCGAGACCAGGAAATAGCTTAACAGCCCTCCTGATGCCTTGGTCGGGCTACCACCCCCAAGAAGGGTCTGAGTGTAAGAGCATAGTTGCCATCCAGATCTCGAGACCAGGAAATAGCTTAACAGCCCTCCTGATGCCTTGGTCGGGCTACCACCCCCAAGAAGGGTTTGAGTGTAAGAGCATAGTTACGATCCAGATCTCGAGACCAGGAAATAGCTAAACAGCCCTTCTGATGCCTTGGTCGGGCTACCACCCCTAAGAAAGGTCTGAATGTAAGAGCATGGTTGCCATCCGGACCTCGAGACCAGGAAATAGCTAAACAGCCCTCCTGACACCAAGATCGGGCTACCTCTCCTAAGACGGATTTGAATGTAAATATTTGTTTTTGTGTGCAGGATCAAGATCACCATAATAAGAATTCCCTACCAAAGTTTGAATGAAGTATGAACAAATTATCATTACGGGTGCAGTTCTGGTTCCTATTCAAGACCAGGAAAGAAACAGGGGTTTCTCAAAGCAAATCGGTTTCTCATTAAAGACAAGAGGAGCCTATCCCTCGGTAAGGCTACATCTATCCAACGGGGAGCCCAACCTCCGAACACGGGCTATTTTGAGTTGAAAAATCACCAATCATGCTCAAATGTACACACACCCCCCATACTAAGCTCTTCTAAACAACAATTTACGTACTAGCATCTAAGCATTTAATTATATACACATTTGTGCTACACAATTGTACTCAATTTTATAAATACCTAACCATTACATTACAAGGCTCTTGCTCTTCCTTTTGCATTGATTTTTCTTTTTTTTTTCTTTTTCTTCTTTTTCTTTCTTTTTACTCTTTTTTTCTTTCTTTTCTTTTTGCATAATAACATTTGACAATCTGGCTCTAAGTGCAATTTTTGGCACTTTTACATTTTGAGCTCATGCTTGCACATTTACATCATTGCCCTAGTGACACGATATTTCATCTAAGAGCTTACACCTTTCGACCACTAACACACACAAACACCCCACATGATTGACAATTAAAGGGTTGGTTTGTGTTTGGCTTATGTCTATATGGTTCATTGTGGTTCCAAATGAAAGGTAAGTATTTGGCCTCAAATTTTGCTTTGGAGCACACATAAGGGATTTAGGAATGTGTTTAGACTTTTAAGTAGTTAATGCACACACATTGCCTAAGATCATTTCCACGATTAGTCTATCAAGTGAATGAATGCATCCATCAAGCAATCCACACTATGTATGAGATATATGTTCTATGGCATGTGACGCATATGACGAGAGAAGTGTTTTAGAATAGAAAAAATTGTAACATTCAATGAGCCTTTTAATAGGCTTGTGTTTGTGAACTCTCGGGTATTCTCCACTATTAGAAAAGATGCAAAAGCACTGAGTCCCCTAAACTTAAGCACAAAAAGGATGGGACTAACCCATGACGTTCAAGTGAGACCGTAGAGTGACAACTAGCTACTACACCAGCTTAAAGTGCATACACACACTCGCCAAAAGCACACGCTCAAGGCATTGCACCCATGCTATTTAAAGCTCGAAATTCTGACCAATGAGACAAATTTGAAAATTTTTGGACAAAATCGACTCAAAAGACCAAGAAAATGATTCAAAATATAAAAAGACAACTCTACAAGGCATCTACACCCGCGAACGAAAAACCAAACATTGTCCTCAATGTTGAAGACAAGAGAGCCCGGCCTAACGGTGCGCACCTAACTGACTCAAAACTGACCCTAGGCATTAATCATGCACAATCAATGCCCACAAAAACAAAAGACTCAAACAAGGCTCAATATATGATAAGCAGTAAGATGCAATATGGCTTTAAGCACAAACTAACATCTAGCATTTCCATACACAAAATTGTCGGGGTGGGGGCATGATGACCCCCAAACCATATCTAACTATATGCAGAGATAACAAAAATGTGAATGCAAAAATAACCCCCAAACTGAACGGGGCTATATATTCAAAATTAACCTGTACACTCACATATGTATTCAAAATTATCCTTCGGCTCATCATATCAAAAATGAATTAATCAATGCAAAAACTCAAGAATCAAAATTTCATCAATAGGCATCAAATATATCCATCCATATCATCAAAGTATATCCACACAAAATTGATAATCACATTATAAACTCATCCACACAACAATGTTCCTTATCCACAAATTTTCATAGTTATTCCATGAAGATAAAGATAGGCAAAATCAGAAATTCAACATTGAGAATAAGAAATGTAACCGATGTGGTTGCTTTCTTGCATCCAAGATCGGATTAGGTTATAGCCCATTTTATGAGCACTCTTGGCTTGCTCGTCACTCCAAGACTTGCAAGCTATTGGTGTGTCTATTCCAAAAGATAAAGAACCTAGCCTTAAGCACAAACATCTACCAAAAAGATATCAACCTACCAAAAAGATATCAACCACACAAATATATCTCAAAAGAATATCCTCAAAATAAATCAACCACAAATATCCAAATCAAAATAAATTCAACCATCCAAAATATCCAAAACCACCAATTAAGAGTAATAAGCAAACTTAACCTCGGTGGGTTGCCTCCTATAAGCGCCATATTTAATGTCTTGGCAAGGCATTGTACGGTGATATGCATCACTGTTGACGGTGATTTTTAGATTACGTAAAATAGATCACGAGTCATACAAAATATATTGATCTAACAATCGAATAATTAATAAAAGATCAAACAAACAAGATTTTACATGGTAACACCCTAAGGTAGGGAAACATCCATGGTTTCCGGTGAAGGCGAGAAAGAAATCCACTATCAAGAATAAATATTACACGCTCAACCTTACTTGCTCTCTCCAATATCTATTAATTCGTCAACCCTTGCTCGGTATTTTTAGGGTCTATTTATACATACATAGAACCCTGATTCTTGGAATCCAAGTAAAAGAAAGGTGGTCATCTTTTAATGAAATACAAACAACCCTAACTTATAGGAGTCGTAATGATCTTCTTTACCGTTTTTCACTATTTGTGTTTTAATCACATCAGTTTTTTTACTTATTCTGGACTCTGATAACTCTAAGGAAATATGTTTCCTTATCAAAATATGCTTCATGAGACCTTATTTGAGGAAGACTCTTCTTTGCATAATTGAGTCGTGATTCTACATTACCAGCATGTCAAGCATCCGAGCATATCTGGAAATTATCCACGTGTCGCTTAGCCGACCATCTTCCAAACCCGACCAGATCTCTTTTACCCCCAACCAGTTGGGTTTATCTAACCATCTTGGGATTCCCCGATCAAATCTTATCTTCCTGATCAATCTAAGTATCTTGGTCAGGTTTTTCCCACCCGACCAACTTAATAACTTTGATCAGCATTGTGAAGTTATTTTCTGGTCATCTTAAATTGGCTTATCTTAGTCGACCTTTGTTGACAAGTCACTTTTCGTTCCGTATAACACGATTTTTATGCTGACGTGACATCTTCTCAAATTGTACCAATAACAATACCCCCCATAAACATTCAAACCGATCATCTCGTTCAACAGAGATAACTCGCTCGGTGAGATACGTTTAACTCGGGAGTCTACATCGTGTAGCTCATAAATGCTTGTTAATGTTGTACAACTGGTCATTTAATTCTAACCACAAACGTTTGATTTGCCTTAGTGATTTGATACGAATGACGTAACTGACGGCGGCGGTTCGAATTTCAAATGGCGTGTGATCTTCGGGACTTATGCACCAACCACTACTCTCGCATGAAGTCAACTTCGCCTATAAATATTTTCAAACTCCTTCATTTTCCCTCTCACACAATCGTTCATTTCAAATTATACAACTCCTCATCTTCTAAATTTCTTCTCTGCTCCAAAGCTCTTTTCAGAGTTCTTCGCCTCTGCAAGGTCTTTAGCGTTGTCAGAATTCTCAGTCTCGCTCACTTTAATCATCAGGTATAGATCATGTTACCCGTCATTGTTACGTTGAGTTGTTGATTCATTATATTGAAATAGGTGATAAGGAAAATACTGCTAGGATTGAATCTATTTTGGGGGCATTCTTTCAAGATATTTCCCGTCCAATTCAACCTATAGTCCTTAGCGTTGATTACTCAATGGCTCTTCCTGAATTTCAACCTTCTTCTTTTAAATCAAACATTGCTAACCTAGTTGTTTCCTCTCCAAATACATACCCATATATGTCGAAGACAACCGGATCCGGTCAGGGAACAAACCAAGCTCTAGGGATTCTTCTGCAATTGACTTGAAGATCTCCTCCCAACTTTTGAAGATAGAGGAAGTTCCAAAGAGGCATCGAGCCTATTTACTAAAATTTTCTGCCTAGTATCCCAGCACTTTTGACTCAGAAGTAAATGTGGTAGATGAACCAGAGTTGGTGAAGTACAGTGAAAGGTTTGATCTTCCTCGGTCAATTGTACTTTTCTTGAGTGGCCAACATATGATCTGAAATCCTCCCCTATGTGCTGTGGCTATTTATGGAATGATGCTCACATCCGGGGTCACACTACCCCTTTAACCTTTCATTGCTTCGGTTCCTAGCCGAAGCTGGAATCGCTCCTACTCAGCTCTCTCCAAGCTCTTACGAGTACCGATGAGTTTATGGCATATGTGGAAGCAGATCGGTGCCAAGCACCCCTCGACCCTCAAGAAATTTGAAACTTCTATACTTTGGGTCGTTCAGACAATGGAAGCACTTTTTACCTTCAATCCCTCTCTATAAACCATTGGATTCCCGAGGGGTATGATCAGCAGTCCCACTCCTCCATCCAATAAGGACCATAAAGGCTTCATTTGGGGCTTCCCCACCTCCAACAAATATTGGAAGAACAGCTGGTTCTTTGTTCGGGGTGAATGAGGCGAGACCGTGACCTCCGATCCTCGGCAGAAGTTAGCTAGGAATAGAGTTCCTAAGCGCTTCTACAGTCCTGAGCTATGGAATAAAACTCCTACACCGCTAATTGAGGATCAGGCTAAGAATGTTGTCAAGGCTGCTCAAACAATGTGGGAGGCCAGGGATCGGCAAACGCTATATGCCGAGAAGGCCCTTCAAGAACTCGGTCTGTTTTCTCTAATCTCGAGTCAGCTTAAACGTTGTAAGTTCCTTTAATCCTGAGACCTGATTTCTTCTGAATTAAATTTTTGTTCTGATGTTCATTCACTTGCTTCGATGTATGAGATGGACATCGTTGCTGGTGAACAGGCCGAGAGAATCAAAAATCTTGATAAGGTCAGTCGAGCAGAAGCTGTTGCCCAGTTGGCTCAGAGGATTGCTCATCCCCAGCAGGTCATGGTTGAACATACTTACGAACTTGACCCCAATACATCTTCAGATGCTCCTGACCAGGAAAGAGAGAAAAAGTCCTCTCATCGGGGCGGTGAGCAAAAAAGGTCTCCTAGGGGTTCAAAAAGGAGATATGTCAAAGAAACACCTGGTCATCACGTGACCAAATCCTCTAAGAGATCTCCGATCAGTAAAGTGGCCAAGACTGTTGCTGGCTCAACTGCTCCTGATGTTGCTCATGGAAAGAAGAAGACTAAATCATTAGAGGGCCAAGAGCTCATCAGACTGGAGTCAAGCCAATCATTATTGAAGATGATGATGATGAAGATCATGATACGTTGATAGATCTAATCCGTAGGGAGCAACTATCAAATAAGGGAAATGATCATTCTTCAGCTCCATCTGCCACTATGCCCTCTAATTAACCCAGAACAGATGATTAGACTACTGTTGGGGCTATGAGACAAGCTGCCCCCTGACAGACTCAACCCTCATTCCTGGCCGAGCCGGTTTCTCTACGAATTGTCCATCATATTGGTCAGCTTCCTACTGGTTCTCCAAAACAACATGCTGGCAAGGCTCCAATGCAGTTCTTTGTTAAACGTCAGATAGTCTTCACTGACTAGGATTTTGACGAGGGACAAGCCAGTTCTGAGAACGCATCATTTGATCTGCCAACTCCGATAGATAACCTATCTGACTATCAAGTGGTTCATGTCAACAAAGTATCTATCTGGCTGAACCGTCCTTCTAGGTCCCTGCCCAATGTTATCCTAGCCCCATTTGTAAGTGATGCCAAGGCGGGCCCATAAGGGGCCACTGGCCCGTAGCAAACTGGTGCCACACCCTCAATGACTACCCCTGATACCACCTCCGTTTTTGGTTCACTCCAAACTAGCCAGCAGCCTCACGGCCTTAAAGCAATGCCGCTTCCCGCTACAGTTGGTATTCCTAGCTCAGAGGAAATGTCTGACGACCCCCTTGACATGCTGAAGGCCGTATCCAATAGAAGGGGTTATGTCGGCGAAGGCTACTGGAATGACTTTTGGATTGCAAGTGACGTAGAGCAAGTACGTGCTATTTATAATAACGGTGTTAATGTATGTGACTCTTACCCTCTTGTCAATCCTTTAGTTTTAGGTTTTATCAGTCATAACTAGGTCATGGAGGAGATGACAAGAGCCATGATGGCTCAAAAGAAATAGGCTGTTGTAATCTCTCAATTGAAGAAGGAGCTTGAAAGGAGGAAGACAGCGATCAGTTTTGCCTCGGTAAATGAGTCAAAGTTGAAAGTATCCTATAAAGAAAAACCGAGGCAGCGTGATGGGACTAAGGCAATCTGAGGAAAGACGTGTCTGCCGCTGAGACCCGAGCTGAAACTGCTACTACCAGCCTGACAGATCTTGCTGTGAAGAGCACCTAGCTTGAAGCAAATTTGGCCAACTATGAACAGCGGTGAGCTGAGCTGGAACAAAAGCAATCTCTGGCTGAACAAGTTGCTGCTAGTCAAGAGGCAGAAGCTCGGGCTGCCAAAGAAATTTTGGCTACCTCCCAACAGTCTGTGCTTGAGGCCCAGCAGGGATCTCAGGAGGCCGAGATTCGTTATGAAATTATAGGGCGAACTTCAAAAGACCCCTATGGTCTCATCATTTGTCAGAATTTTGATAAGCGTGGCGAGCCAGAAAGAGAATGAGAAGTTCTACTAAGAAGGATAGAAGCACTTGAATGGAGACAAGGACGTGGGAACCTGCTAGTCAGTAATTCTGGAAGTCCATTCACCCCTCCATGAGACAGGTCGTTTCTCAAAAAAATTCAGAATGTCGTATGTGGAGCAGTTTAAGGCCAACACCGACCCCTAGGAGCATATTAGAAGATATCAGAGCGCGATGGCGTAGCACGATTACGATGATGCACTTTTGTGCAAGATGTTCCCTCAGACATTAGGAGATCAGAGGTCTAGATGGTTTGGTGGCCTTGCAAGCGGATCGGTCAAGAACTTCGAGGAATTGATACTGGCCTTCACTAGGCAGTTAATGGGAAATATCCAGCGCAAGAAGTCGATATCCGTCCCCTCGACCTTGAAGCAAAAAAAGGAAGAAAAGTTAAAAGACTACCTTACCCGATTTTTGCAAGAAGTCTCGGAAGTGCAGGACCCTAATGACGATGCAGATGTAGCTGCATTTATCAACAGTTTACAGCATAACCAACTATTACTCAGTCTAAGACAGAGGGGGCCAATAACCTATGCTAATTTGGTGGACGATATGGGAGGATATGCGATGGTCGAAGAAGAACAAATAGCCCATGGGGGGGAGTATATGCATGGCGGCAGACCAGCTGGGAGTCAAAAGCCCAAAGATAATGGCTCGAAGGGAAACCCCAAAGGAGACCAAAAGAATAATTCTGGGAAAGGCAAGGAAAGCCGCAAGGAAGAGGATCAAAAGGGCAACAATGCCTATAAGAGGCAGTACACAAATTATACTCCCCTGGTTTAGAAGCAAGAAGAAGTTATGAATGTAATCGAGGACAAGAACTTGTATAAGAAGCCTCCAGAGCAATCCAGTTTTGCTCGAAGAGACATCTCAAAGTATTACCGGTTTCACCGAGAGAATGGTCATGAAACCTCTAAATGCTACCAGCTAAGAGATTACATTGAAAAGCTAATTAGAGAAGGGTACCTGAAGGACATGGTTCTCAAAGGGAGTGATGATCGGCAGAACGATCTCACAAAAATCGACCAAAACAGAAAGGGTAGTCTAAGGGGAAGTTCAGATGTCGGAGCTATCAACACCATTTTCAGTAGGCCATGTACAGGAAGAAGTAACGGGGAGAGAATGTCAGAAGTTCATGAAGTGATAGATGGCCAGAGAAACTTGGAGGTAAATTCGGTGGGTCCCGACTAGAAGAAACTCAAGCAAGGTTGAGACCCGATCATTTTCTCCGAAGCTGATGCTTACAGATTGGAAGTTAAGCCAAAAGATGTGATCGTTGTATCAGTTCGTATCGGACATCGAAAAGTAAGAAGAGTACTGGTCGATAATGGGAGCTCGACAGATATCTTGAGTGCCGGGGTGTTTGAACAGTTAGGGCTTCATAGGAAGGATTTGCAACAACTGGCAATCCCTCTCAAAGGATTTTGGGAAGTAGTAGTGAGATCTCTAGGGATGGTCAAATTGCCGTCAAGGTGGGGAATTTTCCTTGTCAAAAAATAGTACTGCTCGATTTCGTGGTTGTAGACACCGAGAATTGACCATACAACGCCTTATTAGGTAGACCATTTTTGAACAAAACGAAGGCAGTTACGGTAACTTATGCCCTGACCGTCAAATTCCCGACCGAAGCTGGAGTTAGAGTATTGAAGAGCTCCCAATAGTGGGTGAGGAAAGCCAATTTGGCAGTTTACAGAGAGTAAGCTTAGCCAAATTTCATGCAGATAGATCTCGCTAAGCGAAAAAAATCTTTAAAGAACGATGAAGATGAAGAAAAGGCGGAAATGCCAATTCGGTTCGACTTGGACCCACGGAAGTTGTCTCCAGAAGATGGGAAAGACCAAGAAGGGGAACCAATTATTGAATTCGTGATAGACAGTAAAAATCCTGAACAAATGGTAAAGTTGGGGGCACAGCTGACCGAACAGTTACAAGATCAGCTAGTCAACCTGCTGAAAGAATATAAGGATGTGTTCGCTTAGAAACATGAAGATATGCCTTGAATCGAATCCAAAATAATCTCTCACGCTCTGACTGTTGACCCCGAGCACAAACCAGTAATTCAGAAGAAGAGTCAATTCAACCCGGAAAGGAGCCGAGCGATTAAGGAGGAAGTCCATAAGTTACTGACAGAGGATCGATCAGGGAAGTCCAATATCCCAACTGGGTTCCCAATGTGGTGCTCGTGAAAAAGAAAAATGGACAATGGAGAATGTGTGTAGACTTCACATATTTGAATAAAGCATGCCTGAAAGATAGTTTCCCTCTACCCCTAATAGATCAGTTGGTTGATCTGACTGTGAGGCATAAGCTGCTGAGCTTCATGGACGAATACTCAGGCTATAACCAAATTAGGATGTTCGGTCCGGATGAAGAAAAAAATGTTTTTGTAACATATCAAGGGCTTTATTGTTACAAAGTAATGTCTTTTGGTCTCACAAATACCGGGGCAACTTACCAAAGACTGGTAAACAAGATGTTCGCCTGACAGATCGATAGAAACATGGAAGTTTAATAGATGACATATTAACAAAAAGAGTCACAACGACTAGGCATGCAACCGACCTGGAGGAAACTTTTGGAGTGCTAAGAAGGTATGGGATGAAACTCAACCCGAACAAGTGCGTTTTGGGGTACCGTCGAGAAAGTTCCTCAGATTCTAAGTGCACCAGAGCGGGATCGAAGCGAATCCTGAGAAAATAAGAGCCCTGGAAAAGATGAGGTCCCCGGTTACCTTGAAAGACATCCAAAGGTTGACGGGCTGCCTAGCCTCACTAAACCGATTCATCAGCAAGTCAACCGACAGGTGCTTACCTTTCTTCAAAACAATAAGGAAAGGTAAGGGAGTAGAATGGAATGAGGATTGTAAGCAAGCATTCCAGAAAATCAAAGAATACTTGGGCAAGATTCATATCTTATCAAAGCCTTAGGAGGTAGAAATATTGTACTTATACCTGTCAGTCACAGCTGTGACAACAGGGTCGGTATTGGTCAGGCTAGACGAAGGAATACAGAAACTAGTGTATTACACTAGCAAGGCTTTGTTGCCAGCAGAAACGGGGTACTCGGCAGCTGAACAGATGGCATTAGCACTAGTGATAGCCGCTGGGAAAGCTAAGGCCCTACTTCCAGGCTCACAAGATTGAGGTGTATATAGATTGTCCGTTAAAACAGATTCTATCTAAGCCAGAAGTATCAGGAAGATTGACAAAGTGGACGGTTGAACTAAGTGAGTTCGATGTCACTTACCTGCCAAGGGCCGCAATAAAGGGTCAGGCGGTGGCGGACCTAATTGTCGAATTCACTGAGCCGAATAGTGAGGTGATCGGGATACTAGAAGAAAATGAAATGAAGGTTTTCAGTTGGAAGCTGCACGTTGATAGGTCATCAAATACGCATGGCAGCGGGGCAGGCATAGTGGTGTCAACCCTCGAAGGCGATCCGGTGGAATGTGCCTTACTATTTTATTTCAAGGCTACCAACAACATGGCTGAGTATGAGGCATTATTGGCTGGATTTAGGGTATGCACGGCACTGGGAGCGGACGAAGTGGAGATATTCAGTGACTCTTAGGTTATGGTTAACCAGGTCCTGGATGAGTACCAGGCAAAAGATTCCAATATGATGGCTTACTTAAAGATAGCTAAGGTACTCCTCGAGAGATTCAAGGATTATAGAATCACTCAGATCCCGAGAGAAAAGAATGAGAAGGTCGACACATTATCAAAGTTGGCATCAGAAACCACTGGTATCTGGTCTAAGATGATTCCAGTGGCTCATCTCAAGGAGCCCTGTATTAAAGAAGAAGAAAAGCTGACATTGGAAGCAATAGAAGAAGAGCTGATCACTTGGATGACCCTGATCAGGCAATACCTAGAAGACGGCATGCTCCCGGAAGATCCAGCTGAAGCAAAATGCATCAGATACAGGGCAGCACGATATGCAATAGTAGGTGGTAAGCTTTACCGAAGGGGTTCTCAAAGGCCCTACAGAGATGTGTTAGTCAAGCTAAGGGGGATATGATTTTGGCAAGTATACACAAAGATGTATGTGGAAACCACACCGGGGGAAAAAGCTTGGCCCACAAAACCCTCAGGCAGGGCTTCTACTGGCCAACCATGTTCAGAGATGCCAAATTGATAGCTGAGAAATACGGCACATGTCAAAGGATTGCAAACGACGTAAAGCAGCCACCTGAGAACTTGAAGAATCTGACATCACCCTAGCCATTTGCCATGTGGGGACTGGATCTGCTCGGCCCAATGCCAACAACAACTAAAGGAGGTGCAAAACATGCTATTGTGGCAGTTGACTATTTCACAAAATGGGTAGAAGCGAAAGCATTGGTACACATAACTGAAGCAAATACTACTAGATTCGTAAAGAAGAACATCATCTATCTGTTCGGGATCGCAGATACAATTGTCACTGACAATGGGATCCAATTCGATAGAGATAACTTCAGGGGAATATGCCAAAAATACCACATCAAAAATTATTATGCTACGCCGACTCATCCACAGACCAACGATCAAACTGAAGATGTCAACAAGATCATTAAGCACACCTTAAAAGCTAAGCTAGATGGCAAGAAAGGAAACTAGGCATACCGAACAACTCAAAGAACATCGACTGGACTGAAGTTGGCATTCCTTAGCATTCGGGACTGAAGTTGTCATTCCAATCGAGATAGCTCACACTTCCCATAGAATCCAGTTGTATCAGTCTGATATAAATATAAGGACCCTAGAACAGAGCCTAGATGAGTTAGAAGAAAAAAGGGACATGGCGAGGATAAGAAATGCAGCCTACTAGCAAAGAGTTACAAGATACTACAACTCGCATGTCCGAGAAAGAAAATTCCAACTTGGAGATCTGGTTCTTAGAAGGGTATCCCCAAACACGAGGGATAAGGAGGTTGGGTCGTTAGCATATAAATAGGAAGGACCTTATCAGATGGTCGGATTAGCTGGGCATGGAGCATACCGCCTTGTCCGACCAGAAGGAGGAGGGTTACCCAGACCATGCAACGCTCAGTACTTGAAGAAATTCTGGCCCTAAGGGGTTTTTCCTTTTTCTGTTATCTATCAGAATTTTTTGATATTCTATTAAGTCTAGAATAGTTACAGATTTTCTTATACCTAATCATTGTTCCTTCTTAGAGTTTTGGAAGATATTAATAAAAGCCCTTCAAGGGAAGCATAGCTCAAGAAAAAAGTGTTCTAATATTGGCTTCATTTACAAAAGCAAGTTTCATGAACCCCGAACAGGTTCTCGGGGGCCCAGTGATGGGGCTGAAAGCATATGTCGTAAAGATATTGCACTTTCATCGAAACTAACTAGGTGCATCAGAAGCACTGTTAGAGCGCCTTCAGGTGAATAGATACCTGACGGGATGTGCAGAGAATTGGATGAGGTAATCAAATTCTCATGCTTGAACGCCAATTAATTAGATACTCAGCTAAGATAAGCAAAGTTAATGAGAAAGAGAAAACCCTCTCGCAACGAATCTTGAGTAACAGACTATTGTGAGACGTCCCAGTGACTTAGGCTATGTTTGAGATTGCTTTGTTTGAGCTATAATCTGCTTATAGCGTAACTTAAGAAATAATCAACTTTAAAAAAAATAGGTTGGTGTTTGGCAAACCAAATTTTAAAATTACTTAACTTTTGAAATGATGGGAAATTTATTGAAATAAATGACTAAAATAGACATCAATAAATATTATAAATATAGATCATATAAAAAGAAATAAATAACATAACAAAAAATTTAAACAGAAAAAAAAATTATGACTGAGTCAACTCAGCTTATAACTGAACACAACAAAAAAAAAACCTTGACCGAGTTAACTCAAGCTTCTATGCCAAGTCAACTCATCTTCTTCACCAACACATTCAACAATCAGCCTCTGCAAACTCTGGCGACATCTCTCCAATTCCTCCTCCTTCTCCAGCTCCACCGAGATCTTCATCAGCCTCCTTCACTTGCCATCGGTATCCTCTCCCATGTCGGTGACGAACAAGAACTTGAAATCGTGAGATTCCGTTGCCGATTCTTCGTGAGATTCCGTCGCACATTCTTTGCGACATGGAGGAGGCTTTCGACCATTTTCAATTCTTCTCCCACCGATATCCTCTCCGTCGCCGATTCGTTGCACTGAGATTATCATCAGGCCTTTGGATTCGGGATTCGAGTTGGATTTGCGATGGATCCATCACCGATGGATTCGCGTCGAAGTTTTCGTCCATTCTCACCTCCTCCGCGGCCGGAGGAAGTTCCTAGGGCAACTTCATCGCTGGAGATGCCGGTCCTTCTCCGGAATCACTTTCCGGCGGTGGCCACCATTCCCTTTTAAGTATTTTTAATTTTAATTTTTTTAAGGAAATTTTAATTTTTTTTTACTTTTTAGTTTTTTATTATATTATTATTAAATAAGGGTAATATTGTCTTTTAATAAAACAGCGAGGGTATTCTAGACATTGTACAAGCAATAAGCTAGTTTCTGCTTCAAAAAGCAACCCACAACCAACTTCTCAGAAGCTGCTTATCGAAGGAGCAAATTGTAAATTAAGTTGCTTTTGGAAAGTTTACCAAACACATGTTTACTTAAAACTTGAGAAATAAATGATTATTTCTCAAGTAAAATCAATCTCAAATATAACCTTAGTTGCCAGATAAAAGACAAGAGTCTATAAACTAGATACAATGCATATGGACCATCAAATGAACACTACTTGAATGAACATACAACGTAACTATAAGCCACACCAGACCCAATCAGTTGATTAGATAACCGATCAGGATAACCAGAACCTAGTCAGTAGCTAATCTGACTAAACCGAATTCGGCCAATCAAAAAAGATGATTGACTAGGCTGATAACAAGTAGCTAAAAGGATAATTGAACGAATCAAAGAAGACGATTGATAATTATTTTAGCCAAGTTCGATCAGTCAAGTGAGATGACTGGTCGGGTTAGCAATCAATCAAATTCGGTCAGTTGAAAAAATAATAAACCCGATAAATCACAATCAGTTAACAAGACAATTGATGGAATCAGAATTGACAATTAGCAAAAATGGTTGATTAAAAAGAAAGAAAACCACATAAGTAAATTAAAGATCTGTATCATTAAAGAATGAGTCAATCATTTATATAATGTTATAGGAAAAATTTACAAGATGTGTGGTATAACAAAAAATGTATAGTGATGGAGGAGAGATCAGGCTTCAGAAGTTCTTGAAGGGCCATCGGGTCCGGAGGTACTAGGGGGTTTATTTTCTTCGTAGCCCTTGGTCAGATCTCTAAAATCTGGCCAGCAGATGTTATCTTCAGGATCTTCAGCCATGAAAGGAGAGTAATCAGTCTCAGGAAAATGTCCAATATCAATGCCTTTGGATATTGCACCACCTTCCTCGACCGCATGAGAGGTCACCAGGGAAAACTTGGAGGGGAGCTCTAGATGCATCTTATGGGGATCCTTCCCAATAGACTTACAGTAAGCCCCTCATCTCATCCTCTGGTTCTTTATTGCATTGAGAGACTCGGCCTTATGCTTTTCAATCGTTCGGTCCCATTTACGGCGAGCCTCTCCAGAAGACCTCTCCTTACCCCCAAAGAACATTCGAGCAGTAGCAAGCCCTCATTCTAGTTCCCTCAGCATAACTGCCTCGAATGCAGAGGACCTTTTGTAACGATCAATGCTTTGAACCTCAAGGGCTTATCTGGCCTCTTGAGAGAGCACCTCCATGCTAACCTTCTGCTGCCTCAGATCTTCAGTCAGCATTTGGGTGTCACGAACATTATATATGGGCCAGGAGTTGTCTCTCTGTGCTTCCTTGGGGGCTTCTCTCTATCAATTGAGGGTGACCGAGACCTCCTTCTGTGCCCATCATACCTATCGCCTGGGTCATAACTCGCTTCCCATCTATGACCTCTTGTAGCGTCATCATGCGGATTGCGCTCCCTACTTCTCCGGCTGGTTTGGTCCCCATTCCTCCTGTGATCCTGGTAGTCTTAATGATCGTATTCTTTTCCTTGGCGTAGCTGGGCCATCCTAGATTTGAACCAGAGACCTCGCCCCACCAACAGCTGTGACTTACGCTGGCTCAAATCAGTCTTTATTTTGGGATTGCTCCCTCTTTTCATGGTGATTCTCCCTATCTTTACCAGTTTTCTATGTAGCGTCAGGGGTTGGAATTGTTATCTCAAATCGTACCCTGGAGTCACGAGCCCCCACAGGTGTAGATAGCTGGAATGGTAAGGTCTAAGTTTACGGTGGCAGTTATATTGATTCCCTGTCTAGCGGAGTTTTTAATGACTCTCCACAGGGACTCTTAAACCTGTCGAAAAGCATCTGGGGAGATACCAAGGGCTGCATCGGTAAGGGTTGTGATATCTTGCCTAATGGAAGGTGGAATCCTGGGAGGCAAATCTTCTCCTGCACCACCGGTGTTGGTTACACCAGTGTCGTTGACACCACGCGGAGTACCCATGTGGAGACTGACTCTCGCCTCTGCTATTCGCCATATGGCTATATCACAGGTTCTTTTATCCAACCGTGTTAAGCAGCAAGCACTCGCTGACTGAAGGTTCACCCCCTCCTTCTAGCGCCAATTGTTAACGGTGATTTTTAGATTACGTAAAATAGATCACGTAAAATAGATCACGCATCACATAAAATATGTTGAACTAACAATCGAATAATGAATCAAAGATCAACCAAACAGGATTTTACGTGGTAAAACCCTAAGTTAGGGAAACATCCACGGTTGCCGGTGACGGTGAGAAAGAAATCCACTATCAAGAATAAATATTACACGCTCAACCTTACTTGCTCTCTCTAATATCTATTAATTCGTCAACCCTTGCTGGGCATTTTTAGGGTCTATTTATACATACATAGAACCTTGATTCTTGGAATCCAAGTAAAAAAAAGGTGGCCGTCTTTTAATGAAATACAAACAACCCTAACTTATAGGAGTCGCAATGATCTTCTTTACCGTCTTTCACTATTTGTGTTTTAATCACATCAGGTTGTTTACTTATTCTGGACTCTGATAATTGTGAGGAAATCTGTTTTCTTATCAAAATATGCTTCATGAGACCTTATTTGAGGAAGACTCTTATTTACGTATTTGAGTCGTGATTCAACGTTACCAGCATGTCAAGCATCCGAGCATAACTGGAAATTATCCACGTGTCGCTTAGCCGACCATCTTCAAAACCTGACTAGATCTCTTTTACCCCCGACCAGTTAGGTTTATCTGACCATCTTAGGATTCTCCGATCAAATCTTATCTTCCTGATCAATCTAACTACCTTGGTCGGGTTTTTCCCATTCGACCATCTTAATAACTTTGATCAGCATTGTGAAGTTATTTTTTGGTCATCTTAAATTGGCTTATCTTAGTCGACCTTTGTTGACACGTCACTTGTCGTTCCGTATAACACGATTTTAATGTTGATATGTCATCTTCTCAAATTGTACCAATAAAACCAATTAAGATAAATCAACCACAAATATCCGAATCAAAATAAATCCAACCATCCAAAATATCCAAAACCACAATTAAGAGTAAAATAAGCAAACTTAAACCTTGGTGGGTTGCCTCCCACAAGGGCCATATTTAACGTCTTGGCAAGACATTGTACGATGCTATGCATCACCAATTTCCAATGAGCCAACTCCCTCCAAGCTAGCTCCAACACCTATGTAAGGTTTCAACCTATGCCCGTTCACCTTAAGGCTATGTTTGGTAGAAAGGAGAGAGAGTAGGAGGGATGGATGAATTAAGGGGGAGAGAGAGTAAGAGGGATGAAGAGGATAACATATATCCTTCATGTTGTTTGGTATTGAAAAGAGGGTTGAATAGATGGATTGGTATATAATTTATAAAATTACTATATTGCCCTTTAATAAATTGGAGGTTAATAAAAAATTGGATGGCATTATTGTAATTTCCTTCCAATTTTTCCTCCCCTCTCTCATCCTCCATAATTGGAGGGATTGGTTTTGGTGGGCCCAAAAGGAGAAGAGCTCCCTCCTCTTCTCCTCTCCCCTCTCTTTTCTCTCCAACCAAACAAGAGATTGGAGCTCTCCTTCCATCCCTCTCCCTCCTACCCTCTCCCTCCCTCCATTTTTCCCTCTTACCAAACAAAGTGTAAATGTTCTATCATCCTTCAAGCTCTGAAGTTCGACCATTCCATTTGGCAAGACATCAATGACTCGGTGTGGTCTCGACCATCTTGATTTAAGTTTCCAGGGTGGTCGAACTCATCCATAGAGTAACACAAGCATTCCAGGGTGGAATTCTTTCCTTAACAAATTCTTGTCATGGATGATTTTTGTCTTCTCTTTGTAAATCCTTGCATTCACATAGGCTTGCAACCTGAATTCTTCAAGTTCATTCAACTGGAGACTTCTTTCTTCACCAGCCTTGTCATATTCCGAATTCAACCTTTTTATGCCCTACGAAGCACTATATTCCAATTCCACGGGGAGGTGGCATGCCTTGCCAAACACCAGCCTATAGGGACTCATTCCAATAAGGGTCTTATAGGCTGTCTGATACGGTCATAGGGCGTCATTTAATTTTGATGCCCAATCCTTCGTGTTGAGTTGACTGTCTTCTCAAAAATTTGCTTGATATGTCTGTTGCTTACCTCAACTTGCCCTGAAGTCTATGGATGGTACGGAGTGGCTACTTTGTTATGGACTCCATACTTTTTCATTAGGTTGCCAAAAACTTTGTTACAGAAATGGCTACCTCCGACCCTAATTATCACCCGTGGAGTCTTGAATCAAGCCAGAATATTCTCTTTCACAAACTTAACCACAACATTACTGTCATTAGTCCTTGTAGAAATTTCTTCCACCCACTTTGAGACATAGTCCCACCAAGATGTAGCTGTTTCCTCTTGATAATGGGAAGGGTCCCATGAAATCAAGCCTTCAGGTATCGAATATCTTCACCACTAAGATCCCTGTCTGTGGCATCTCATTTCGTCTACCAATGTTCCCCATGCACTGGCATTTGTCGCATACTACACAAAACTGGTGAGCATCCCTAAAAAGTGACTCCCAAAAGAATCCCGATTGAAACACATTCAACGCAATCTTCCTTGCACTAAAATGACCCCCGCATTGTAGCTTATGGCAGAATTTAAGGATGTCTCCCTGCTCCGACTCTGGCACACACCTCTAAATTACTTGATCTGGGCCATGCTTAAACAGATACGGCTCATCTCCCAAAAAACTGTCCCGCTCTAGCGATGAACATCTTCCTTCCCTGTGAATTAAGCTCTAAGAGAATCAATCCATGAGTAAGGTAATTCGCCAAGTCTGCATACCATGGCTCCTCATTTTGCACTGCCCATAACTGCTCTTCTGGGAAGCTCTCTCTCAAGGGAACTTTATCCTTCTCTGTTGGACATTTTGTAACTAGTCTACTGAGATGGTCTGCTACCACATTCTCATAACCCTTCTTGTCTTGGATCTCCAAATTAAACTCATGTAGTAGCAGAACCCATCTGATCAATCTTGGTTTTGCATCCTTCTCCTGGAGTAAGTACTTAAGTGCTGCATGGTTTGAATATATTACGACCTTGGCTCCCACCAAGTACTACCTGAACTTCTCTAATGCAAAGATAACGGCTAGCAGTTCTTTTTCTGTTGTTGAGTAAATGAGTTGGGCGTCATTCAAGGTCAGTGATAAGTAGTATATCACGTGTGGGACCTTGTAAACCCTCTGCCCCAAAACTGTGCCTACCGCATAGTTTGAAGCATCGCACATTAGTTTGAAAGGCAGCTCCCAATTAGGTGGTGCTATGACTAAAGCCCATGGTCAATGCCTTCTTCAGGGTCTCAAATGCCACCAAGCACTTTGCATTGAATTAAAATTCTATATCCTTCTGAAGCAGCACACATAGGGGTCTGGAAATTTTGGAAAAGTCTTTGATGAACCTCCTATAAAACCCAGCATGGTACCATAAAATGGCACATTTCCCAGTTAAGTACCAAGTTATTTTTTGTGCATCACTTGAGCACCAAAGCTAAGTTCTGAAGACATAAGCTGAAAGAGTCCCTGTAGACCGAAAAGTCATCCATGAAGACTTCTATAATTTCCCCCACCATATCTGAGAAGATAAAGACCATGCACCTCTGAAAAGTCTCCGAGGCATTCGAAAACCCAAATGGCATTCTCTTATACGCGTACATCATGAATGGACATGTAAAGGTGGTCTTCTCTTGGTCTTCCGGGGCTATCACTATCTGATTGTAGCCCGAGTACCCATTTAGGAAATAATAGAAGTTGTGCCATGCCAATCGTTCCAACTCTTGATCTATGAAGAGCAAAGGGAAATGATCATTCTTGGTCATGGCATTCAATTTTCTGTAGTCTATACACACACGCCAATATGGTCTAAAGTCTCTGAACAACCAATTCATCTCTCTCATTCTTCACCACTGTGACCCCAGAGTTCTTATGCACTACATGGATGAGGCTCACCCATTTGCTGTCAAAGATGGGGTAAATGATTCGCTCATCCAGAAGTTTAAAAATCTCCTTTTTCACAACTTCTTGCATAATAGAATTGAGTCTTCTCTGTGGCTCCCAAGATGGCATAGAATCTTCCTTTATGAGAGTGGCTTTAACTCAAGAGTGCAGTGTTTTCTCCACTTAACCATTTTGAACTGCCTCCCAAATCTTCGTCTTCATGTTCTGAACTCTCGTCCCTATCTTCTAAACTCATATCTTCAATGCTTTATATTCTACTAATTCTACTAAACTCTTCTTCCACAACCTCTTATATCTCTTCTTCAAGCATATCAACCGTGTAGCAGTCATCGATCTAGACCGAATAAGAGATAGAATCGTAGATGTTGAACTTTACTGTCTCATCTAACACCTTTATAGTAAGCTTCCTCTCATGCATGTCTATCACTAAGTCATCGCCATGAACAGTCGACCCAACAGGAGCTTCACATCATTCTCATCCCGGCCTTTATCCATGTTGATAACCACAAAGTCCGTTGGGATGATCAATTTCTTGATCTGGATCAAAACATCTTCCACAATTCCTTTTGGGCTCCTCGAAGATGAGTTTGCTAAAACCAAGGACATCGTGGTAGGTTTGAGATCATTGAGTCCTAACTTCTTATAAATGGAAAATGGCATGAGATTAATGCTAGTGCCCGAATCCAACATTGCCATCTCATAATTCACCCCTCCAATGGTGATGTCAATGGTGCAGCTTCTGGGGTCTTTCATCTTCTGAGGCAATGTCTTCTAAATAACTACACTCAAGTTCTCATTCAAGCGCTTATGTTGTTTCAGCCTGAATCTTTCCTTATCCTTACTTAGTTCTTTGAAGAACTTTCTGTAAGCTGGCATTTTTTGAATTGCTGATGGGAAGGTTTTTACCGTCAGAAAACAGTCCGTCAAAACAATTTATAAAACCTATGCGATGCGTTCACAAGTATAAATACGAGTAAAGCGGTAAGCACGGGTGTCATCCACTGAGATCGGGGTAGCGGTGATAAGATTAGGATTATTATAACTAGTATGCATAAAAGTAAAAGTGATGGTGAATGAAAATACAATATAAACTAAACTATGAAAGCAAATAAAATTGGATGAAAATGGAGTGATAAATGAATGATGATGGAACTACGGAGTTGATGGACACGTAAGTGAATATTGGGGCAATTGCAACAAACTCTCAATTAAGCACGTTTTTACAAATGTAACCAACCTAGGGTGTATAGTGTTGGTATATATCTCTAGCAAGCGGTCAACCTAGGGTGTATAGCGAAGACCTCCTACTAGCGATTAATCCCTACTAAGCAACCAATAATGGCTAGTTACTCAATCAGGACTTTTTCCATGAATGCTCATCTATCTAGCTATGGCTCAACCTTTTACTAATGTAGCCATCATAGGGTGTATAGTGATGGCTTCCAATTCCCTCACAAGTGGCCGACCTAGGATGTATAATGAAGGCCACCTGTTTGAGATTGGATGAGGTTCGAGGTTATCAACCGAATTCTACTTGAAGGTTAGTTCTCGTAAAATCACTAAAGTAGCCAACCTAAGGTGTATAGTGGAGGCTTCTAATTCTCTCACGAGTGGCTGACCTAGGGTGTATAGTGAAAGCCACTAATTCAAGATTAGATTAAGGACATGGTTGTAGAGCCGGATTTTCGGAAATCCTTCCATTCAATGGAGCACTAAACAACCTAATTGCCTACTCAAGTAATCCAAATCAATCATGCAAGGAGGGTGTATCCAAACAAATCAATAATGGAAATCAATTCAAGCAATGGAATAAAACATAGAGATAGAATAAATATAACACATAGAGTTTATTTACAAAGCCCAAATATCCATCAAACGAATAACATCAACCCCATAGTGGGGTATTTTAGCTACTCATGTTCTATTACAAACCAATAAACTAAGAGAGAGTGTAGAGAATAAACCCTTGAAGGTTTGTAAGGACCTCGATTTTATGATTGGCTTATTTCATGACAAACCACACCACATTGGGGATGATTGTGTAATGGGTAGCTTAGGTCCGTGTTGGCAAGCTTCCAAGCATCTCCATGACTTCAAGAGCAAAAGGTATACTCACTTGACTTTGTCTCTGGAAGAGTTTAGGTGCACACACACACACTTCATGCATGTTTTGTTTATCTTGCATTTGTGTTCCTTATTATTGATATGTGTGTGCATCCTTTTCAAACACACTCACCAGCTTGCATTAGATATCATATCTTGCATTGTATCTCATTTGATAAACATGTTTGACATGTTAATTGTGCTTCATTGTGTGCATCTCACTCACTTCACACTTGCACAACATTCATGTAAGATAGACATTTTTCTTGAGTGTTAAAAAGGGATTCTTCCATTTAGCGCGGCCTAGACCGGTCGGCAGGCTCTGCTTGCACCGCGGCTCACGGAGCGGTATTCTCCAGTGCGTCATGCGCGACGTGGACCCGACCTGTGCACTTGTACGCACAGCGGTCCCAAACGCGGTGTTGTCCAGACGGTGCACTGCTGTATGTACCGCGGTCTGGACACTTACCTGTGCCGCGGTCTAGCAAGTGGTTTTGACGGGATTCTGTTTCCCAAGTTCAAAACGATGTAGTTTTAACTAGGGCTTCAAATATATTCTCCCTCTTCTCTTCTTGGCCGACTAAGAGCTCAGAAAATCATTTTTAGAGAGAGGTTAGAGCTCCTAGAGAGAGAAAGCTTCAAGAAAGCATCTTTGACTCTCCAAACCCAAAACCCATCTCCATCTTGCATCATTCAACATCATTTGAGCATGGGTCTTCATTGTTTCATGACTAGGTAAGCAAGAACTTCTTTGAATATCATTTATTGTTCTTCTTACTCTAGATTAGGTATTTATTGCATGATTAAATACCTAGACTCTACTTTATTGCATATTTATGAGTCTTGATAACATGATTGGGTTTGTATTTTGATAGCTTAATTGATTAGGTCATTTTTGCCTAAAAGCTAGGTCATAAATATTCATGTGTGATTTATTGATAACTAGGTTGAGAAATTATGTTTTAATCAACTAGTTAACGTTCATGAATATTTGTTTGTGTTTGTTTGTGATAGCTTGCATTGTTAGGTCATATATGCCTTAATAGCTAATCCATAAATGTTCATGTATGCTTAATTGATGATTAGGTTGACTTTGTGCTTCTAGTCAAGTTTATGAATGTTTATGTGAATTTAATTAACAATTAGGTTGTTAGAATTTCTCTACAACTAATTGAGACCTCATGTGTGTACATGTAGGCATTGTTTGATAACTAGGGCGTTCAATTGCATTATAACATCTAGTTAAGCATTTTGTGTTTAGTCTTGCACATTATTGCATTGAGTATATTGTCATATACACACTTAGACTTTTATACTCTTCTTGAGTCAAAGTCTTATGGCTTCGGGGTGAAGTTGCACAAGCATTGAAGTCTTGCAACCAAGGTGTGGTTGGCAAGCATCGGTCAAGAGCCGCTATAAAAGGCCCGTTGGGTAGAGTAGGAGGTGCTCACGCCAAGAGTAGTGTATCAGGGGATATCACTAGGGACTGAACCAAGAGTGGCGAGTGGTAGTGTCCATAGCCTGAGGTTGTCGAGATTGAGAGTCTGAGTATCACTTGAGGGTGTAACTTTTTTACTCATATAGTGGATTTCTGTGATCGTCTGTGGCTAGTAGGATAGCCCGTGGTTTTTTCCTGGTTGAAGGGTTTCCACGTAAAAATCTAGTGTTCTTTATATTTCCGCACTTTTACTTGATTTTGTATGTTTGTTTTAATTGGGTTATATGTTTAATATTGACTAATCGAAAAATTTGTAATAATCGATTAACAACCCATTCACCCCCCCCCCCCCCCCCCCCCCCCCTCTAGGTTGTAGACACACGCTTAGAGTAGTATTTTCAAGGTTGATCTCCTTCCTTGAAGCTTGAATCCAAGTCTCCTAGTTGCCTTTGATTGAGTAGAGATGGTTTGGATGATAGGGAGATGTGTTTCTAGCTTAGACTACAAGTGTTGGGAGATATGGTGGTTCTTTGGTTCGTTCCCATCCTTTTCTATTTATAGAGGATGGAAAAATATGTCACTTAAGCTTGAAACCAGAAACTGTCGTGCGCAGAGTGCGGGTGGAGTGCGGGTGAATTACCTGCACTGTACCTGCACTATAAGGGTTTTCTTCATCTTCAGTTCTCTGATCTAGGCAACAGTGCGGGTGGAGTGCGGTTAAATTACCCGCACTTTACCCGCACTTTACTCGCACTGTACTTGCACTCTGGTGTCAGGTGTAAATCCACTCCTCTGTCCTGAGCAATAGTAGCGGGTGGAGTGTGGTTGGATTACCCGCACTTTAGTGTCAGGTGCAAATCAGCTCCTCTGTCTTGAGCAATAGTACGGGTGGAGTGCGGTTGGATGACCCGCACTTGACCTGCACTTTAGTGTCAGGTGCAAATCAGCTCATCTGTCTTGAGCAATAGTGCGGGTGGAGTGCGGTTGGATGACCCGCACTTTACCCACACTTTATCTTTCCTTCATGATTCAGGTCCCGGGTGTGGGAAGGAGTGCGATTGGAGTACGGTTGCGACCCACACTTGACCCGCACTGTAGAGCTGCTTATGATCCTTTGTCTTCCTTTTGCCCATTTTCTGCCGGAACCACCGCAATTAGCTTCTAACACCAGAATTACATCTATTGCCTGCAATTAGCACCAACGAGCCTATTAGACATAAAATATATAGAAAATACACATAAGAACGAGACAAAGGAATAGGAATGAGGGCCGAAATATACAACAATTTAGGCACGATCAATTGCGTCCAATAATGGTTGATTGACGCTCACCTTGGAAAGAATGTCATAGATATATATTGAAACGACTACTCAAGTTTGTTGTTCTTCAGTCTTCCCGAGAAAGGTATGGGCGGAATGTAAGGGTTTGGTGACTTATGCAATAGTGGTCTTGGTTCCGAACTTGGTACCATGATCTCCTTTTTTTCTCCAAATCTTTCTCTCCCTCGCTTTCCATTTGCTCATTTTCGTCTTCCTCGACAGTAGTCTCCTTGTTACCAGGCCCTAACACTACCACTTCGAAGGACCGCCATTACCCCTGTTTGTTCTGGTTGGTTAGGAAACCTACCTTTCTCTTTTTCTTGTAACAATTCAGCTAACTGTCAGAGCTGACCCTCGAGCCTACGTATGGAAACATCAATCCCATTTGACCTTTTATCATTCTCCCAAATGTATCCTTCCAAATTTTCTCTTGTTGCTCGTTGTGTGGCTTGGAAATCATATGTCATATATTGAGTTGTCCGCATGAAACTTCTCATTTCTCCTTCTAGTGATCTGGCATCTAGCAGATAGGTGTCAAAACACTCTTCATATGATTGGTGTGATGCTTGCAAGGCCTGCATGGTCATCTGCTGAGATGACATTATCTCCTCACTTATCTAAAAACTATTCCTCATGAAATTCCACATCTCTTCCGCATTTGCCGTATATGCAATATGAAAACAAAATTCATAAGAACCGCAACTATACACTCAAAATGTATGAAAACAAGTATGGTGGCAAGTCAGGTATCGTTCCACAGGGATCGATCTAATTAGCAATGATTAAATCAAACTCTAGCACTAAAAATTCGATAAAGTAAATTGATTGATTGGTTTGGAAAATTTGATTAACTAAAGGTAAGCCCACAATTAAACTAATTAGACTAAGTTAAACTAAATGAATGTAAATGAATGATGATGGAACCAAGGAATTGATAAATCCAACAAGCAAACAATAGGCAATCAAGAACTCTCATGAAAATACATCAATCCACTGTAAACAATAGGGTATAGAATTGGTTGTATATCCCTTATGAGTGTTCAACCTAGAGTAAAGATGTTGTTTGAGAATAATTACTTTCAGATGAAAAAACATACAAGCAATTTATCACTTGTAACTATAACTACTTTTGCATAGTGAAAGATCTTTTATCTGTCGTTACAACGACCGTGGTTTTTCCCTGTGTTAAGGGTTTTCCGCTTAAAAACATAGGTGTCCTTATTCTTTCTGCACTTATCTTTGGTCTGATATATGTTCATCAATTCACACACATATCGGAGAGGCAACCTGATCACATTTCATAAGCCATATCATGTGCCGATCTGCATACGTGTCACTGCTGACTAGATTTTCCAGAAATCAACGTCAACACTTTATATTATCATTATCATTACAATTATTAATATATACCATTATTTTTAAAATTTATTAATAATATTATTATTATTCTTTCAAAAATATATTGTTGTTGTTGTTTTGATATATTTATTATTATTTTTATTATGTTGATATATATATATATATATATATATATATATATATTATTGTTGTTATTATTATTTTGATATATTAGTTGTTATTTTTATTATGTTGATATTTTTTTTATGACTATTGCTGTTGTTGTTATTTTGATATATTTATATATTATTTTTAGCTAATACATTTTAATTGGTCTAATACAATGGATAATGTATTAGCTAATACAATGCAATGCATAGTAAAAAAACAAGTCAAACATTGTATTGTATTATCCTAATACATTTTTAACCCATAATACTATACAATACAAGGTATCAAACAAGCTCAATATATCTCATGTTGCAGTCTCCATACCCACATGTGGTATAGGCCGTATAGCAAAACCAAAATGAAGAAATTTTTTTTCTTAAAAATAAATTATAAACTTTCTCATAGTATTGTTTCCATTTTTCCTATTTTCGCTTATGGTGCTTCATATTTAATAAAATCAAGAAAAAAATAGTTGTATTCCTTACAAAATTTTCAAATTTTGTTTATGAGTTCAATGAAACCTAAAATTTTTGAATTTTTCTTCCATACAAGAACTATTTTATTTTGGGTGCGGATATTGCTACCCATAAAACTAATTAGTACACTCATGTCTAAAATTTAAAAATAAATATTATTATAAGCACACATCCTAATGCCAATAGTACCCTTACTGAATTGAATATATTCAATTTAATACATTTAATTTATAAACCCTCTTAAATTATTAACACACCCAATTTATAAAATATATATATATATATATATTATATTTTTGGAATCAAATCCTCTTCTAATGAAAGTCTCATTTACTTTTGGAAATATATAGAATATAGGAGTATTATGAAAGAAAAGATGTAGTACTGGATTGTATATGAGGTTAAGAGATTTTCAATCTTTAATTCTCTTATATATACAACTATCTTAAAAAAAAAACTCATTAATATCTACAACAATCTTTTAAAAAAATATAATTTTTTTGTTTATTGATAGAGTTCATAGCTATACATAAAAGATGGATAAAAAAAGTAAAATAATATCTACATCTGTATGATCAAGAGTCCTCTCAAAATTCTTTTTCAATTATTCTGTTATGTGATAAATATGCGATGATGAGAAAGTTTGATACTTAAAGTTTAATTATGATTTATTATAAAGATTAGGGTTTATCATAAGCTTTTATATATATATATATATATATATATATATATAAAGATACATAGTTTTAGATATGTGTGTAATTAATGAGTGTACATAGTATTTGGTTTATTTTAATTAAAGTAATATCTACTCATTGGTAAATTTCTATTGTGATATTTTTATAATTAAAAATGTCAAAAAAATATGGGTGCACTAGTTAGTTTCTGGGTAGTAATAATATCAGTACCCTTTTATTTCATTATTTAATGCTCAGATATAATATGGGATTTAAATGGAAATCGGTTGATAGTTTTCGCATCTCGACCCCCTTATTTAAGGGTGGATGTTACTGTAAAGGGTTATTAAGGGATATTCCAAGAATACTCTCTTAAATTATTCATTCATAATTTTTTATTATTATTTTATGTGGACCCCATTTATTCATTATTATTTTTGTATTAGCTGGCACTGATGCCCCCTAAACTATGCCCGAATTTGTACCTTACCTCATATACTTTTTTTTTCGCCATTAAACCCCCTGAACTTTTATAAATTGGACAATAGTTGACGAAACAGTAACGCCATCAATTTTTCTGTTATGGCAAATTGCACTAAGTTCCCCTTAATATGTACATAATTGCATCAAACCGTGAAAAATATAATAATATGACGTAAATACCCCTCTAATTAAATTTAAAATTAAAAAATATAAAAACTATTTAAAAAATGAAAAAATTAAAACTAATTAAATTTAAAATTAAAGAAATATATAAAACTATTTTAAAAATGAAAAAAACCAATTAAATTTATAATTAATTAAATTTAAAAATAAAACTAATTAAATTTATAATTAAAGATGGGCATTTAGGGTAAATACCCCTCTGACCAAATTTTAAATATCAAATTTTAAAAATAAAACTTTAAAATTTAGGGATATTATCAAAACAAATATTTATATAATATAAAAATAAAATGTTTAAATCTCTACCATCCAAATCTTAAATGGATGGTGGAGATTTATTTATTTTAAAAAAATAATTATATAAGAAAATGAAAAAAATTATTGTGTTTTTGTAAGAAAATGTTTTCAATGATGGAATTTGTTTTTCATTTTTTTTATATAATTATTTTTTTTTATTTTTTAAATAAATAAATCTCCACCATCCATTTAAGATTTGGATAGTGGAGATTTAAAACATTTTATTTTATATTATATAAATATTTTTTTGACAATATCCCTAAATTTTAAATTTTGATTTTTAAAATTTGATAATTAAAATTTTGTCAGAGAGGTATTTATCCTAAATGCTTATCTTTAATTATAAATTTAATTAGTTTTATTTTTAAATTTAATTAATTATAAATTTAATCAGTTTTTTTTCATTTTTTAAATAGTTTTATATATTTCTTTAATTTTAAATTTAATTAGAGGGTATTTACGTCATATTATTATATTTTTCAAGTTTGATGCAATTATGTACATATTAAGGAGAACTTAGTGCAATTTGCTATAACAGAAAAATGGACAGTGTTACAATTCCGTCAGCTACTGCCAATTTATTAAAGTTCAGAGAGTTTAATGGCGAAAAAAAAATATAGGTGTAAGGTGTAAATTCAGGAATAGTTCAGGGATCATCGGTGCCTTATTATTTTATATATTCATTAACTATTTTTATTTTTATTTTTATTTTATATATAGAGCTCATTTAATTAAGATAGGCCGAAACCACCGTTTGATTAAGGGAGCGAAATCCACAAAAGGAGTAAGTAAGGGGTCTCTTGGAGTAATAAATTGCAGCTCCTCCCTTTATTAAGATAAGGAGCTTGATCAGGGATCTTACGAAAAATATATAAACAAGTAGATTATAACTGAAATCGGTACAGTTGAAGATTTATCCAAATCCAAAACAGTTATGTTGTAATGTCCAGTTCTTCTGGCTCCAAATAAGGTAGTTGACAAAAATACAAAATCGTTTTTTGCATCTCACAACATTCGCATTAAAAAAAAAAAGTCATGAGTGGGTGGCAGCAGCCAAAAGCTGAGCTTTTCGAACTCAACAATGGAACCATTCGTGCAAAGATCACCAACTATGGTGCCATCATCACTTCTCTCTTTGTCCCAGACAAACAAGGTTCTCTTTTCTCTCTCCCTCTGTGTTTAATGTTTGTTTGTTTATTTGACTTCTGATGATACATGTGTTCGTGCTTTTTTTGAAGGGAATGTTGCCGACGTTGTTCTTGGATTCGACTTCATTGAATCTTATATGGTTAGTTTTACACAACCCTTTTTTGGATTTTGGTAGAGGATGGGAAAATTCTTCTTGGTTTTAGGAAATTGTTTTGCTAGGGATTGGCTATTGATGTTTGGTTGCAATGAAAATTAGTGGCAATATAATAGTTGAGAAGTATAATACAAACTTTGCTTGATATTGGAAATCTATTATTTATTTGTTATTAATCCAACAATAGCATTTAAAACATGCAATTTGATACCTTGCAAATGATGAATTCGATTGCTCATGAGTCATGACAACAATTAAGATGTGTTTTGACAAGTCTCTTGTGCTATTAGTAATAATTTGGTAGTTTGTGTTAAGTTCTATTGCCATTGAGTTGACTTATGTTTGTTGATTCATCAATGAAAATCTTCTTGTTCTCGGTTCTGATCGAAAAAGATTATTTTTTTTTTCTTTTTGTTTGTTGGCATTTGTTTGAGCAGAAAGACAATTCACCATATTTTGGTTGCATCGTGGGTCGAGTTGCGAACAGAATTAAGGAAGGGAAATTTACACTGAATGGGGTAGATTACACTTTGCCTGTAAACAATGGGCCAAACACTCTCCATGGTATGGTGATGTTGATTTTTGCAAACTTGGAAATTCTGATAAATCATTATCTTTGAATGATACTTGCATGTTAATTAGAGGGCATTTGATTCAGCAATCAAATTTATGGCTTGATCACTTGTTTTTGTTAAATTAATGAAGATTATTTTCATTTACCGTGATTAATGTGTACGAATACGATCTTAAGGTGGGAATAAGGGATTCGACAAAGTGGTGTGGGAGGTTGTGGATCGTAAAGATGGTGAACATCCTTCGATTACACTCAAGTATCAAAGTCATGATGGAGAGGAAGGTCTGCTCTTATCTTGTATCCCTGTAGCATCTCATTTCTGAATATATATCACAAATGATATTTAGGATGTTAATGAATCCAGGATATCCGGGAGATGTTACTGTGACTGCTACGTATACGCTTACTTCAAGCAGAACAATGAGGTTGGACATGGAAGCATTTCCTAAGAATAAACCCACACCAATTAACTTGGCACAACACACCTACTGGAATTTAGCAGGTCACAACTCTGGGAAAGTTTTCGATCATTCAATTCAGATATGGGGATCTCAGATTACACCTCTGGATCAGAATTCTGTACCAACAGGTGAATTCTTGCCGGTTAAAGGTACTTGTTTCGACTTTACTTCAGAAAAGAAAATCGGCATCTCTATCAATCAGGTCCCTGGCCTAGGATATGACCACAATTATGTGCTTGATTGTGGGGAAGTGAAGTCAGGCTTGAAACGTGCAGCCAAGGTTAAGGACCCATTTGGTTCTAGGGTGTTGAATGTGTGGACAGATGCACCTGGAATGCAGTTTTATACCGCGAATTATGTGAATGGTGTTGCTGGAAAAGGGGGTGCTGTTTATGAAAAGCATTCAGGGTTATGCTTGGAGACACAGGGATTCCCAAATGCCATTAACCAACCAAATTTTCCGTCAATAGTAGTTCAACCTGGTGAAAAGTACAAGCAGACCATGTTATTTGAGTTCTCAGCTGAGTGAACTTATTATCTTATAGGAACATACAGGTAACAGAACTTTTGTTTTATTTAATATAGTCTTCATTTTTCAATTTTGGATTTGTTGAGGTGTTGCATTTTTTTGGTCTCTGTGGGATCTTATTTGTATTTATCGATTGAGTGATGAGATTCTAAATAATAGTTCTTCAGCACATCGTTGGTTTAATTGAAATATTTGTTTTCACACATATTAAATCAAAATACATATATATATATATATATATATATATATATATATAGTGTTTCTCTAGAGCATATGTCCACACGTTAAAGTTCTTAAATTTCATGTTCAGACTACACTAGTTTTACTTTCAGTTCACAAAGTTATAAACTGAATGTTAAATCTGTAAATTTAACAGAGTTTTGTGACGTCTCTATTTTAACAAAGTGCCAATGTCCAGACCTCAAATAAGTAGATATGTCTGTTTAACAAATTTTTATTTTTATTTTTATTTTTGCAGGAACTGCCTTTAATTTCAGGAAAAAATGCTCTGTATTTCTGGCATTTTAAACTTATAAAGCTTTCTTGAATACATGACCACCATTTTTCCTTTCTCATTGGTTTTTCATAGCAAGGTTATGCATGTCATAAATGCTGTTTAGCTTGTATGAATTCAATATGCCAATGCTCATTTCCAGGAATGCTTTTGTTTTTTTTTTTTTTATCTTATTCTACGGATGAATTTTAGGAATCGAAAAATGTGTTTTCGTTTTCTAAATAACTTCAAACTAAGTTTCAATGATAGCAATTCAAAGACAACACACCACTGATGAATGAAAAAGACACCAGAGTAAAGATGTTTGAGAATAATTACTTCCAGATGATATGAAACTATTCAAAGGCTAGGAAAAGAGAATTATCCCTTCTTCCTCTTCCTAGACAATGAAATATCAATACTTGAAAATGACTCAAATGAGTCCCATCTGACCGTTTACCTACGCATTCACATAATGTGTACACAGTCACACACTCCCAAAATCATCTTCAACCTTTGCCAAGGAAAAGACAGTGAGGGAGATTATACTATACTGCAAAATTTGGGGTTCACGCGATTCTTTTGAAAGCCCTTAGTACACCTTTAAAGGTTTGAGCTAACCTTCGTTTTTGTTGTCTTCATGACATTCACTAACTTTAAGCAAACCAGACCAGGATCATCCCCTCCATCAAGAGTTTTCTGGAATTCTGCAGACAAAACGTAAGACTTTTGTGGGCAGTTTTAGCTAGCCTGTGCAACATGAGTGAGTTCCTTGTATCACGCAACTACGCAAGTATGCAAGTCCATCCCTCTCTTCCCTGAGAAATCTGTCTGCATTGATCGGACAAATGACTCGTAATAATTCATATATTTAGTTTCAATGTAGAGAAAGTCACCTCTTGTCTTCACTTTCGCTGTTGACTACTGTAGCTTCAGCCTGAAGTATCACCACTCATGTTCTGTACGCGGAGTTCTACAGCCCTCAGATCACGAAGATGTTGCAGGATCTCTTGGAGAAGATCCATTCCTTTGTCTCCCTTCTGTACGGAGCTCATACAATGCTTTAGAAACTCCCTGTCTGCTTCAAGAGCCTGTAGTCTCTCATAAACATGATCCACCTCCTCTTCAATGGCTAGTTTTTTGCTATCAAGTTCAGTCAAGGAAAGTGAAGACTTGTTCATTTCCACAGATTGAAATTCTACTTGTTCTTCAAAAGTCAACCATTCTGTTTCATTATCGGCTGCATCCAGAAAAGGAAGGAGTTGCTTTGCCATGTAAACCATAGTTTTTCTCTCAGGATAGAGCCTATCCTTAGAAACACCATTTGAGTCCCTGGTCTCTTTTTGACTGCTACAACAATTATCGTCAAAGTCGTTGAAAACAAGCTGCGGCGACTGCTGTATTGATTTCAAATCCTCTATGAATTCATTATCACCTAATGTGACTAGCTTATCCTCCAACATCTTAAGCTGATCTAGAATGGACAGCCTCTCCTCCTCAAATTCTGTCAATGAATCATCAAGAGCTGTCATGTTCTTCACACAATCTAGGGCCATCTCCTCCAAATTCGACACTGCATCACCTGGAGTAATATTACCGTCACTGCTTTCTGGATGGCCGAAGAGGCTACCATCTTCATCCCTTGCTTCGCGATTGAGATCAATAGATAGCTCATCACTATCCTCTGAGTTGGCGGAAGAGTTTCTGCTTCTTACACTTCCATTAATACTTCTCCTCATCATTCTAATCTTCGCTTTTGCCTCGTAATCCAAAACCACCTTGCGGTAGATTTCTAATTGTTTCTCAAGTTCTTGCTTCTCCCTCTCTCTCTTGCCCATGAGCTCATTCAGAAGTTGTAAGGCTTCCTGATCATACTCAGATTGTTCTTCCATCATTCTGTGGTATTGCAATGCTTCCATCTGCATTGCAGCCTTCTCCTCTTGAAGCCTCGTTATCATTGCCATTGTCTGGTTAGTAGCAATTGCAGATGCACTCCTTTCCTCCTCTAATTCTGCATATAAAGCACTTAAGGTTTTCCGTTCAGCTTTCAGTGCTGTTCTCAGCCGCTCAATGGTTTGGATAGGGTCACTACCTTCCATTTCGCTTACCACACTTCCATCTAAAGACTCCTCCGCTCCTGGTTCTCTTTTCTCAAATAGTAGTTGTTTCTTGAGCAAGCATTGGAGACTTTCAATAGAAGTTGGCGTGTCTGGAAATTTTTCGTCATCTCCATCTTGATTCTTATCAATTAAATTCATTTTTACCTGCATAATTTCTGTTTCTGCATGCTTTTGATCTAGTAAAAAACAAAAAACAGAAGCAAAAAATTAAATTCTTATTTCAAAATATCATCTGTATAATACAATTGACATTCAGTGGGAATCAGATATGGATTTTCTGCTTACCAAGAAAATTCTGAGCCAAATTATCTTCGGAGGTGTTATAAACTTCCGCAACAGGGTTGCTTATATCGGATTGGTCTTCCTGTATGCATGGCAATGAGGGAATTGATTCTGGAGTCTGAGTTTGTTCGGCTGCATGATCCGCTTCTTCCATACTATCCAAGTTCTTTGATTTAGTTTGATCCGCTGTAAAGTCTGATCCATTTGTTTCTTCTGTAAGAACGACTAATAATCAATTAGTAATTATCAACAAGTTTAGCATTTAGAAACCATGTCAATGGAGAAACTGAAGAAACTAGAATAGTTCCCATGTACCTGTAGAGTTATCTGGTTTGCTCATAGTTTCTGTTCCAATATTTTTGCCATCAATAGATAAAATTTGATCTGCTGGATTGATAATAACTTGTTCACATGCTTCACTGTCACTGACAAAATCTTGTGGAACTGATGGATCCTCAACTTCAACCACACCAATCTCCAAGCTTTCAGGTTCTTTGTACCTCGTCTTCTCCGTACACTCATCCATTTTTGTCAATTGTGCCTCTGCCAAGACAATGGCTTGTATTTGACTCTGTAGTTCAGAATCAAAAGTTTCACTTTCATCATCATGTGTTCTCAGAGCTTTGTCTCCTATGTTGCAGGATCCTTGATTAGCAGTAGTTGATGAATCAATCAATTCAACGGGAATTACACGATTCAAGCCTGAATCGATGTTTACTTCCGAACCCAAGTTGATGATTTCGAGGAAATCAGCTTCTCCTGAACAACATCGAACGATGGTGCTATCACAAGAATAATGAGCAAGATTTGTATCTGCTTTCTCACCTTCATAGGCTTCTTTTTCTTCATAGTGAAGGTTCGATACAGACCTTGAACAATTTTCCTCTGCAGTTTCTGTGAGACCAAAACTGTCAATATCCGAAAGTATCTGAAACTCATCTGCAACATCTTTATCATTATCACATTCTTCTCCATTGTCATTTTCACTTTGAATTTCTTGGCTTTCATTTCTCTTTTGCACTTTGCACTCACCTCCACTGTTGTCATCACCCATTGCTTCTATAATCAAATTTCCTGTCTCTGTATAATACGAAGCACCGCAAGAAGACGACTTAAAAAGCAAGCAAGGAGGGTACAATTTCCGTATCAAGCTCTCGTCGCAGCAAGAACATCTGAAAACTTCATCACCCTTTTCAAGGTGGTGTGTACTCAGCCATGAAATGAAAGCGAAAGTCTGCTGTGTCATTTCAATGCATTCATCGTCGTGCTTGATTCGAGAAACCAAGCATTGGTTGCACATATTCTGTGTTTCAGCCAACTTTTGATGACTTGAACAGTAACTCAGCCTGGAAATCTCAGTAGCATGTGTTTCACACACAAGATCTCTATATGAAGTTGTGGTGTTGTTGGCAGACTCGAAGATGTGATTGACTCTAGAACACCAGAGACAGGGTGATTTGAGGCCAAAGTAGTTGGTAAATCTTGTGATCAAGAAAGTGAAGAATGAATTGAGTAGGAGGAAGATGATGAGGATCCATTCAAGCACTGCATAGATTAGAATCACAGTGATCTTGTCTGTGTTCCTGTGCAACATAGTTGCAAAGTTGTTTGCAGCCATGGATGTCTTATGGTTATTTACAACACACAAACAGACAGAGAGATGAGAATGGAAGAGAAATGTTTTCCCCAGGTTTTGACAGATATTGAGTTGTGTTGCAACTTCCAAGAGTAGCTGAAAGACTTCACATACTGTTTGTATGCTACTTTTTTTTTTGACAGGATTTTGTATGCTAGTTTGCTACTTGGATCTTGACAGTAGATTATTACATTTTAATATGGTTAATTGGCACGATGTCCCATGAACTATGTCCGAATTTACATCTACCTCATATTTTTTTTTTGTCATTAAACCCCTGAACTTTCATAAATTTGTAATAACTGACGAAACAGTAACTCTGTCAATTTTTCAGTTATGAAAAATTACATTAAGTTCCCCTTAATATGTATATAATTGCATCGAACCTGAAAAATATATAATATGACGTAAATACCCCTCTAATTAAATTTAAAATTAAAGAAATATATAAAACTATTTAAAAAATGAAAAAAACAACTAATTAAATTTATAATTAATTAAATTTACAAATAAAACTAATTAAATTTATAATTAAAGATGGGTATATTTAGGCTAAATACCCCTTTGACCAAATTTTAAAAATCAAATTTTGAAAATAAAATTTTAAAATTTAGGGATATTATCAAAAAAATATTTATATAATATAAAAATAAAATGTTTTAAATCTCTACCATCCAAATCTTAAATGGATGGTGGAGATTTATTTATTTCAAAAAAATAATTATATCAAAAAATGAAAAAAAAAATTCCACCATTGAAAACATTTTCTTACAAAAACACAATAATTTAAAAAAATTGAGAAAAGAGAACGAAAAATATATTTTCATTACTTTTTAATTATTGTGTTTTTGTAAGAAAATGTTTTCAATGGTGGAATTTATTTTTTCATTTTTTTATATAATTAATTTTTTATTTTTAAGTAAATAAATCTCCACCATCCATTTAAGATTTGGATAGTGGAGATTTAAAGCATTTTATTTTTATATTATATAAATATTTTTTTGATAATATCCCTAAATTTTAAAATTTTATTTTTAAAATTTGATATTTAAAATTTGGTCAGAAGGGTATTTATCCTAAATACCCATCTTTAATTATAAATTTAATTAGTTTTATTTTTAAATTTAATTAGTTTTTTTTTTTCATTTTTTAAATAGTTTTATATATTTATTTAATTTTTTATTTTAATTAGTTTTTTTTCATTTTTTAAATATTTTCATTTTTTTTTAATTTTAAATTTAATTAGAGGGGTATTTACGTCATATTATTATATTTTTCAAGTTTGATGCAATTATGTACATATTAAGGGGAACTTAGTGCAATTTGCCATAACAGAAAAATGGACGGTGTTACCATTCCGTCAGCTATTGCCAATTTATGAAAGTTCATGAGGTTTAATGGCGAAAAAAAAATTTAAGGGGTAAGATGCAAATTTCGGGCATAGTTCAAGGTTTAGGTTTTATTTTCCCCTTTTTTTTTCTGCAGATCACATCACCGGCGGAGTGGGAGCTCGACGGCGATGCTGGAAGGTCGTGAAGCCCAGGCAAAACACGAGGGCACGACGGCGATGTCGCTTTGTTCGCGAAGCCAAGCGCATGACGGCGCTGTCGCGAAGAGAGAGAGAGAGGTTCGGGGAGAGAGAGAGGACTTTGGCGACGATTTGCAGAGGGGTTTTGACGGGGACGACGCCGGCGACGATTTGCAAGGTCCTATTTTGACGTCGATGTCTCTAGCGATTGAAATCATGGTTTGTTTTGACGGGGAGAGAGAGAGAGGAGAGGAGAGAGAAAGAAAGAGAGAAAAAGAGAGAGTGAGTTTTTGGGGAAGGTTTTTATATGAGGACATTCAAGTTATTCCTCAAAACAGTGGTTATTAATGATTTAATTTTCATTTGTGATTACAAACGAATTTTCTATGTTGTAGGTTGTTATTTTTAACAATTTCCACATTTTGTTATCACTACATTAAATTTATTATCAATAAAAAAAATTGGGATAAAAAATAGTACAATACACACAATAAAGTATAATTGAGACTTATTAATATAAACTCACATCACATGCCCCTTTTTCTCCATGGGGATCGTCTCACTTGCTATTTTGATTTAAAACTAATCATATTTTTGGTTCTTTTATTTTTATTATTATTTTTAATTTTTATAGTTATAAGAGCATCTCCGATGCTATTATGCATTTGGAGAAAATGGAGTGCCACATATGATAGATACTAAAAAGTTAGAAAAAACTCTCTAATTCAATTATCTAATTTGACTATGGAGATGATGTGGTAAAAAAAGTTAGAGAATATGGAGTTGAGTTTCTAATTCTAGAAACTCTTCTAGAAATGCTTGAATAAGATTTCTAACTATTTCCACAAATAATATTAAAACTCATTTAATTGTAAAATAAAAGAGGAGAGAGAATGTAATAATTGTTTTATTATAATTGGTCAGAAAATAGATACATATTTGATTTTAGATAATTATATTGGAGATATAAATATGCATTTCACTACGAAATTTTTAAAATTGAACACATTTTAAATGGAAATACTGATATGACACTATTTAGAAACTCAAAAATACATAATAGCATCGGAGATACTCTAATTTATTTTTTTTTCTTAAAAGAATTATACCGCTGCACAAAACAAGACTGTTTTAAACTTATATATCGACAACCGCATATTACTGTTCACATAGAATAAAATCAATCAAATATGCTTATATATATATATATATATATATATATATATATATATATATGATAAGGAAACTTGGGATTCTATGTTTATATATTAATAAAAGTGGAAAAGGAATGATGAAGCATAGGTGTGAACAGTGGGAGGCATAATGAAAAGGAGCCAAAAGTCTACGAAGAAAAAAGGAAAAGTAAAAGTTGAAAAAAGCGAAGAAAGAGAGATTGATTTGGCTGAAATTAGGGATCTGAGATGGTGACATGAGAAACCTTTTACATTAATTAAAAGCTTTTAATTAGTGAGATGGGTCATGGGATCATGACACATCTTTGATCTCTCTCTCTCCGCTTTTACTTTTGGGCTTCAGCTTTTAGAGCTTTTTGGAAAGTTCATTCCCAGTTTTGAGTATCAAAAGATGAATTTAGATTAATCAATCAATTAAGTGATTACTAAACCTTATTTTAAAGGATCGGGATCATCTAAAATCTACTTAATTGTACTTTTCTTCGTAATCTATTACCATGGGTATAATATAACAAATTAATTATTTAAATTATTTATATTAATTTTTATATATTTATTCAACCC
Organism: Dipteronia sinensis; assembly: GCA_033220585.1. NCBI lineage: Eukaryota > Viridiplantae > Streptophyta > Magnoliopsida > Sapindales > Sapindaceae > Dipteronia > Dipteronia sinensis. The sequence goes on along the minus strand of CM065639.1, from coordinate 28,179,974 downwards.
AAAAATAGAATTAATCAAGACCATGAATTTAGATGAGGATAAGGTAAAGTAAGAAACGGATCTAAATCATATTTTAAAAAGAGTGTTCCAATAATTCATCATCAATAAAGTTATGTTAGAGTTTTAAATATCAATGTTCTGATAAACGACGCCTATTTCGATCTATCAATGCCGTAGATTCGAGTTGCCACACCACAGGTAATATATATATATATATATATATATATATATATATATATATATATGTGTGTGTGTTTGGGTCAAACTAAATCAACTTAAATTTGTGACTTAAAATTTTAACTTTAACATCTCAACCACTCATGTACTCTTAATCAAATGGTTGAGATTTGAATGCATTTATAACTCTTGGATTAAAAGCACATAGGTGGTTGAGATGTTGAAGTCAAAATTTTAAGTTTCAAATTTAAGTTGTTTTAGCATAACTCTATATATATATATATATATATATATAGATATATATATATATATATATATATTTCAGTTTCCTAAATATTAGCCATTAAATTCAACTACTTTGACTCAGTCAACATTTACTTATACTTAATCAACGGCTTACATGCACTGCATTGATATAAATACATCAACGAGTAATGGGGTGAAAACTACACACACGTGTGTGTGTGTGTGTGTGTGTGTGTGTGTGTGTGTGTGTGTGTGTGTGTGTGTGTGTGTGTCTCATAATCTTGATGAAATCACATTGATTTTTATGAATTTTTATTGATTTTTATGAATTTTTATCTGACTTATTTTGTGGATGATAAGTTCATTGAAATTGAAATCTACCTATGAATAAAATTTGAGATTTTTTTCAAGGATTAGAACCATTTTCTTTAATTTTCCTATATTTCGCCCATTTTTCCGATGTCTTTTAACAAAACCGGGATAAATAGTTCTTATGTTTGAAAAAAATTCAAATTTTATTCATAGATAAATTTCATTGAACTTATCATAGACCAAAAAAAAATTAGATCAAAATTAATAAAAAATAGATGTGATTTCATCAAGGTCCTTACCGAAATTAAAATAAGGGATCCCTTATGAGAGATTTACTTATATCTATATCTATATAATATATAAAAACTAACCATCACGGCCACACATGTCGCCGTGAGAGAGCTTTGGATTTAAATACATTAATTTCTATCTATATTAACAAATCAGTTCTATAGGCACTCTGTATTAATACATAAGTAATAAGTTAAATAGGCACTCATGATTACAATTAATAAATACAATAAATCAATTATTTAAACCGTTAGTATATTCTCTCTCTCTCTCTCTCTCTCTAAATCATTTATGCCCTCCCATCTCCCTCAATTTTCTCTATAAAAATCATCCAAAATCTCACATTTTTTCCATCTCATTTCATCGACTTTCTCAACAAATGCAAAACAAGCGGAGAATTGGATGTTGTTGGGTGGTGAGAGGAATTTCTACAGATTTTTTTTTTAAATATTTGGTTGAATAATTTTAATCCTTTAGTTTTTGTTTTTGTTTTTTTTTAATCTCACATTTTTTTCCATTTCATCCTATTGACTCACCCTCCGGGACCGGGTCTTCTACGGCACCGGATCCCCCATGGGATCGGGTCCTCTAGCGTACTGGGTTCCGTCGGTACTTGGGTCTCTCTCTAACGGGGAAAATGCTTTCTTGGGGAGGTTGCCAACTTTTTTGGTTAATATATATAAATATATATATATATCTCTTTTCAATTTATCTCAAATATATTTTTTTAGAATTTTTAAGATTTTGTAGTTTTAATCTTCTATATATATAAAAAAATATATATGTTTGAGATATATTATATGTATATACACATACAAAATATAATTATTCGTTTCAAAAAACAAAAGAAAAAATTGATTTCCAAAAAACATCTAAAATAAATTAATGTCATCTCATTATTGACCAAAATGCCACTCATTGGATGGAATTGAATGGAATGATCGTTGGTGTAACAGTTTTCGTCAAAAATGGATATTTTGAAAAACATTCCCCATCTAATAGCCATTTTAATAGTGGTGACCTAAATTGATAGTCACCAGGGTGATTATGTCATTAATTTATCACTTGATTTGATAATATCCTCCATCGAGTTATAAAAAAAATTAATAATAGAATGAGTGTTTTTTATAAAATATATAAATATATATTATTTTCGCGTAAACTTTGGTGTATTTAGAGCTTTCAAAATTTTAATTTATCAAAATGAAATGTCTTAAAGAAAATAAATGTGAAAAAAATGGATTGTAAATAGCTAATCTCAATAGTTATTTATCTCTATATAATTATAAATATTTATAATTCTTTTTCTATTTTTTACCTTTTTGTTTTCTCTTTTTGTAGATCATGTTAATGGAAAAATCTGCTCGAGAAGTAAAATTTCAATTAACACCCTCGTCCCCTACCGATAGGTGGTAGCGGGATAGATACCTTCGATACCGGAGTTCCTTCCTATACTGAAGATTGATATGAACAAGTATGAAGGAACCAAAGAGATATAAGTAAATACGGTTTTATTGAACGGGAACTTGTATAATGGTTACAACACTCATTCTCTACTCTCTCTAGCACAAAATAGGGATGGAGAATGTCGTTTATGTCGATACGTGGATATATCCTTCCAATGATCGTCAATGGACTCTCACTGGCTTCAGAGAATTCAAAGGAAATTCTTCTAGGAATTAATTTCTCTGTCTTTCATGATGGCGAAGAACCATTCCCTTTCTTTCCCCTTCAAGGCTGTATATATAGTTCCTCCAGAAAATCCCCTCAAAATCCGGTTGTATTGATGAGGATTTTTTAGAGTCCTATTTTAGGCGTTGAAAGGCATTGCTGTGGGGCTAAAGGCGCGGGATTTGATCCCGTTAATCACTGTCGAATTCAATTACTGATTTGGTTAACTGTTTTGTCTCATTAATGGCGCTTTATTTTGGCGATGGAGTCAACTTTCCTTTTTCGTGGAGCTTGAAGGGAAATTCTGATTCTGAACTTTGGCGGAACGAGGTGCTGGTATATCAGTCTGGTCCTACTAGCATGGAGCTTGTTCTATTTCTTGCTAGAGTGGTGCTTATGTCTTCATGATGACCTTCAAATTGTTCTGCAGGTAGAGTACCTGCCCCAGATGGGCTCCGAGTGGATATCGAGGTACTAGGTACCATGTGGAAGTCGGGGTAGTATTAAAGTGGGTATCATGGTTCCAGGTATCTTGGTTGATGTCGAAGGACTTGCTGGGCATTGTTCATACAAGTTATCGTTGTACTGGTCCTTGGTCGGTATTAGGAGCTTCAATAAATGCATGGTGCATGCCTTCGTTAGTTCGCGGTAGTGGTGTTCTATCTAGGTAGATAGGTAATCGAGGTCCTGACCTTACCCAATATCGGCTCCATCTAAGTAGTGGCACTGATCTAGCTGGTCACCCGGAAGTTGGGACTGGCTCTTATCAGGTTGATACTAGTTGGAAAATTCTCATTTGATCCCTTGCCAAAAAACCCTGTTAACAGAAGTCCCCCCTGACTTGAATACCGGTACCAGGTCGGGGTTGGAGTCAGGATGGATAACACTTGGAGAATTTTTCGTAATCGTCTTGTAGAAGGGAATTTTCTCTTTACACGCTAAGCTAAAATGAGTCTTCCACGTGGCTGACCAGGGTAGGCCGCATTCAAAAAAGAAAATATTTTGGGGGCGCATGTTTCTCGAAACCGTTCCCTCCACGTCGACGATTCTCCTGCAACATTGATTACCTTCTCTGCCCATTACAAGTAGCTATCTCTATATAAACCCTGCTTCTTCATAGTGTACTCACTTAAGCATACTATCCCGAACAAGAGTTTTAAGAAAAAAGAAAAACCTATCTGTCTTCCTCTTTGTCAACCTTCAAATTTCCCCTTTTTCTGAGAAACTAAACCTTGAATCTGTGAACATGTCTTCACCAGGTGGCGACAGTATTGAGCAACTGTTTTTCGACGACGCGGCAGCTAGAGGGAGCCTCGCTCGTGGAAAGAGGGCCCGTGACGATGATAGTGGAGACGACGTCCCTCTTCTACAATGTCGCCGGTCCAACAGGAATGTCATAATTGGGACTGGTTTCACAAACGATCCCACTGCTCCGGTGGATGTCGACAAGGAGTCGAACGGAGAGTCAGGCGTTGTCAGGGTAAGTGGAGTCTCGGGCGCCATCGGGGTAGGTGGAGACAGGGCTGGTGAAGTTTCGGACACCGTGGGGAGGGTGCTCGCTCTTCCATATAAGTACAGATGCATCCCCGATTCAACCAGTACCCCGGAAACCATCAAGTGCTTACGGAGGGATTTCAAGGTCCCTAAAGATATCACGATCACTGTACCTCCTAAGGGGTATGACATATATACCCATAATCCTGGCGAGCTTCTAATTCATACGGCAGCTTTCGATAGTGTAGTCAGGCTACCCCTCCACCCTATATTGCGTAGAGCGTTGCATGCCTTACAGCTAGCTCCCCTCCAGTTAACACCAGGATTTTGGAGGCACCTGGTGGGGTTCCTCGTGTTGTGGAGGGAGCAATGTCAGAAGGATAATATCAGTCGGGAGCCAGGACCGGATGAGATCGGATACATGTTCCAGATTTCTGCCAACCCCTCGGGTCCAAAGGGGCAGTTTTATGCCCGCATCAAGAATAACCTGCAGTTTGTGGTGCCAGGGGCCAAGAAGAAATATACCTCCTGGAAGGAGGAGTGGGTCATCATTGGAGGTGAGTGAGGTAACTCAGTCCATATTGGGGGCTCTGAGTTCCTAGTTCTCACTGGTTTCAGTAGTAAGCCCGTGTTAGAGAAGAGTAAGCTCTCTGAAGAGTCGGAGAAAATCCAGAGGGCTGTTATGGCCCGGAATTGCATCAACATGAAACATCCTATCACATAGGCCTTCGAGGCAAAGAGGGTAGATTGCTACCTTCGAATTTCCGGTGCTTCCCCAGGTAGAGAAATTTCTAACTTTGCTTCTATTATATTGCTTCATTAATCATGTAGACACTACATTTTTGCTATCTCGGCAGTGCCTCCATTGGTATCGGAGGTGAAACTCCACCCCGCCGGTGGGATAAATGATTCGGCTCCGACCTCCCCTACTCCTGTTGCTGCTGATCTCGCTGTAGGGGTTGGCATGCCTGCTGGATCTGGTAGGACCCCGGTCGAGGTATCTGGGTCACCAGCTCCCTCTCCCCCTATCTCGGCTAGGTCGTTGGAGGCTTTTACAGCTATAATGGGGAGGTACCGAGGTGCTCCTAGTCGGATGCAGGATGCGCCACCCATTGAAATAGTAACGGCTGTAGCTACTATTGATGCTGATGCGTCAGCTCCCTCTGCCTCTCCCGTTGTGGCAACCTGTCGATCTAACCCAGTCGAGAGAGATTCTAATCCTGCTACTGCTAGCCGGGTGGTACCTCGGGATAGCCCGCGATCGAGGTCAAAAGATAGAAGCCAAGACGAAGTCTTGGCCAAGTTTGCAGCTTCCTGCCTAGGTGGGGGCTTGGAGGCCATGACTTCCATGCCTGTTGATTATTTGATCTCTAAGGGATCTGCTCTTCTGGCTGAGGTAAGCTGTCTCGTTTAGTCTTCCATCTCGATTCCATAATCGACGGTATTCCATCTTAAGCTTTGTATTTGGCATGCCTTCAAGTTTAATGTGGCGATGAACCATCAAGTCAGCTCTCTCTAGGCACAGGTCAAGGATGATACCACTGAGTTGGAGAAATCTAAAGAAGAGCTTGCCAAAACTGCTAGGGGGGTGGCAGCTTTGAACCAGTCCCTGAATAACGCGAAGAAGGAAGCAGATGAAGCAAAGGTTTATAGGGAGAAGATGCAGCATGCTTTGGATACCGAAATACTAAGATCCCTTCGTCGCAGGGAGGAGAGGGAGATTGCGAAGGATAGAGTAGTGAAGCTGGAGAAGGAGATTCAGTCCCTTCGTGATAGCGTAGCCAGCCTTGATGCTCAAGTAGACACCGCCTTTAGGGATGGCTACTTTTTCGCTGGCTACTAGGTGGCTTTAGCTTTCCCTCCTTCATTTGACCTAAGTGTCATCGCTGGGTGGAATCAGGAGGAAGATTATGGCAAAAGCCACAGAACTTGCTGGAGCAGCTCCTTCTGATATTAGCCGGTCCTTCTCAGGTTGCTGGAGTTGGTAGAGTAGTAGGTGGTGAGGAGCAGAAACATGCCTCCCTTCTTCCTCTCAGTAATGTTGAAGCAGGTTCCAATCCAAAAGCCCCTGAAGTTGGAATGGCTCAGGCCGAAGGAGGGGTCTTTGAACCACCAGCACCTCTGGCCAAGTCAGTTGAAGATGCAGGAGATCAGTCTCCTTCAATAGAGATCAGGCTTGCTTCCTTCTTCCAACAATCCTACCCAAGTAATGGAGGACCAAGCTGTCCTAACCGAGGAGGTGGGTAAAACGTATGATGCGGTAGTGGAGGAGCTTCAGTTTGGACCTGTTCCAGTAGAGGCCCTAGTGGGAGCAGGTATTGAAGCGGTTAGAAGGGTTCCATATGGTCAGGGAGATGATATCCGGATCAGTGGAACTGGAGGAGAGGTGACCAGCCAGGAGCAAGTAGAGGCATGACTCGGTTTAGCTATTTTAAGCTCCCTCTCTTCCTTTTTTTTTTGTAGCCCGTAAATGAGGGGATGGGCTCCCTGATTTAAATTAATGGAACAGTCCTTTTCTTTAGCCTCTTGCATCTTGCTTATAGATCTCTCTGGTTGCATTCCACCTCGACCTGAAGGAAAAGTCTCCAGTGTAAACCCGACTTAACTAATATTCTGGTTAACTTCAAAATTTGGCGGGACTAAATTTTGTAGCATAGCTAGATGCTAGTGCGAGGGTCTCCCAAAACTTAACAGTTGATTTTGTTTGGGGGAGGAATTGGAGTACCAGGTATTCTCGCTCCAAGAACCCTGGCACTTAGGCGAGATTGCAGTTGGAAGAGCCTAGGTACCGCAGATATTCATTTTCGGAGGAATCTGGGTACCTAGGTGCGGACTTGGCAATCTATCCCCCATTGAAAACTGATAGATATATGGCCGTCGGGGTGATCGGTCTCGGAGTGGTGCTAGGGTACTAGATGGATCAGGAACCGCAGTCCTTAGCGATCGAGATATTCCAGGTATATACTCCGTTCGAGGTTGTCCACAGAACTTCCTTTCTGGCATTCTGGCGTGAGAGTCTATGATTCATGCACTATATTTAATTATTCCATTATGTGTCAAACTGGCATAGGTTGGTTTGCTTCAAACATTAAACCTTGGTGGCACGCGTTTCACGAGTTATCTTTTCCCATACATCGAGTGTTGTGCGTCATTAACAACCCTATCCTCTTGTCCCCGATATTCACCTTTCTATTCTATAAATAACCCGATCTACTAGCGTTTCTTCACCTTATTCTTCGAAGTGACAAATTTTAGCAGGTTGACTAATGATCGTCGCGATGGTTACTACTGTGAGGGGATGGAACACAATCTTTCTGATTAGTAGGATGTTTGGTATTATGGATAGAGAGGTGCGAATTGGACTTAATTACTAGGGAACCACAACCGGTTGCGGTCCCTTGGATCAAAAGGAATGGTGGATCACGGTGTTGCACCTTTGCCAATGGTGTAGATCTTACCTAGGAAAGTCGCAGCTTCGTATCCAGTCTCATCTTGGATATGGAGGGTTCCAAGGTTACCCTCATATGCTCAATGACTCCAACACGGCCTCTGTTCCTACCTTCGGAGGTCATTGTAGTATCGTCGACATCGGTCTTGGTTGAGATCAATGTCGCTAAAAGCGTAGGTCAAGAAAGTAAGCAGGAAGCCGAAAAGGAAGCCGGCTTGCTTGAGCCTCCAATTTACTTCCTGTTGTTTTTCTTTCTTGTTTCTTGTTTCTTGTATGTAGCCTGAAGTAAGGATTGGGCTCTCTGATTTGATCAATGAAGAAACCTCCCTTTTTTTATTCTTGTTGATTGAATTTCGTTGCAGGCTTCTAACTGTAACGCAGACTTGAGTAAAAGTCCCTAGCATAAAAGTGACTTAACCAATATCTGGTAATAGAAAGATCTGACGGTGTATCGTGGCTCATAACCAATACAATGGTCTCTTGATTGACCCTATCTGGGCAAAGCCTGGGTACCGGCTGTCTAGGCAAAGCCTGGGTACCTTGATTAATCCTGGTACGTTGTTGGTAATGCGGGTGGCTCATGGTACCTAGCCTTCCTGTTTCGGGGAATCTAGGTACATGGTTGACGGTGCTGGCAGATAAACTTGATAAATTCAGGTACCTCGCATTCCTGTTCTAGGAATCTTGGTTCCTTGGCGATAGCGAACGTACTAGAGAATGATCTCACGATCTAGGTACCTTACATTCCTACTCTAGGAATCTTGGTACCATGGTGAATATACTGACGAATCTGGGTACCTCACATTCCTGTTTTAGGAATCTTGGTACCATGGCGAATATAGTGGCGAATCTGGGTACCTTGGATTCCTGTTTTAGGAATCTTGGTACCGTGGCAAATATACTGGCGAAAAATCTGGTACCTAGCTTTCTTGTTTCAAGGAACCTAGGTCTATCGGTGAATAACCTGGCGAACTCGGGTACCTTGCATTCCTGTTTGTAGGAATCTTGGTACCTTGGTGAATAATCTGGGTACCTCGCATTCCTGTTTGTATGAATCTTTGTACCTTGGCGAATATGATGGCGAACATATTGGTAGCAAGATCCTAGTAGGCGACTAAGGCCACTTTAGCACCAAGTCTTTCTTAGCGGGGGGTGGTACCCAGGTCAAGGCCTTGATCTGGCAAGCAACTATAATCTTACTATCCAGACCCTTCTCAGCGGGGGGTGGTGCCCGGTCAAGGTCTGACCTGTCTGGCAACTATGATCTTACGATCCAGACCCTTCTTAGTGGGGGGTGGTGCCCGGCCAAGGCAGCATGAAAGCCATGTGGCCTTTCCTGATCTCGAGGAGATCCTCCTAGAGAGATTAACCGGGTCCAGGGCATCAAGAACGTTATGTGACTGTCCTGGTATTTCAGGCGATCCTTCTGGAGGGATTAACCTAGTTCAGGGCATCAGAAGAGCCATCTAGCTTTCCTGGTCTTTAAGGCGACCATGACGGATTCAATTGGCGACATAGAGTAGATAGATATAGATAAACGTAGACAAAGGTAGATGGAGAAAGAAACCTTCTTTATTGATGATCGAAAAAGAGAATACAAGCACTCATGATTACTAACATCTTCTAATATTCGTTTCGGGGCGATTCTGACTGATTTCTACTGCATGGCCTATGGGTAGAACCTCTTGAGGTGATCATCATTTCAAGTGTGGCTACAGGATGTCCATCCATATCGTCCAACTTGTAGGCCCCACCCTGGATCACCATTCTAATTAGGTTGGGACCTTCCCAATTAGGTGACAGTACCCCGTATGACCTCTTCTAGGTATTTTGAGTAACCTTCTTGAGAACCAAGTCCCCTTCCTTAAAGCTCTGGTTCCTGACTCTTCTGTTGAAATAGTAGGCAATTCGGCCTTGGTAGACTGCTACCCTTTCTGCAACCATGTCATGTTTCTCTTCTAGGAGGTCTAGGGTTGGCTCTTAATTTATCATTGTTTCATACTGGGTCAAAGTGTTGAACCCGAAAGGAAGTGAGCTTATGCTCGATAGGAAGGACAGCTTCTACCCCGAAAGTTAGTGAGTAGGGGGTTGATCGTGCCTAAATTGTTGTATATTTCGGCCCTCATTCCTATTCCTTTGTCTCGTTCTTGTGTGTATTTTTTGTATATTTTATGTCTAATAGGCTCGTTGGTGCTAATTGCAGGCAATAGATGTAATTCTGGTGTTATAAGCTAACTGCAGTGGTTCCGGCAGAAAAGGGGCAAAAGGAAAGACAAAGGATCATAAGCAGCTCTACAATGCGGGTCGCAACCGCACTCCTTCCCACAGCCGAGACCTGAATCATGAAGGAAAGATAAAGTGCGGGTCAAGTACGGGTCATCCAACCGCACTTCACCCGCACTGTTGCCAAGACAGAGGAGCTGATTTGCACCTGACACTAAAGTTCGGGTAAAGTGTGAGTAATCCAACCGCACTCCACCCGCACTGTTGCTCAAAACAGAGGAGTGGATTTACACCTGACCCGAGAGTGCGAGTACAGTGCGAGTAAAGTGCGGGTAATCCAACCGCACTCCAACCGCACTCCACCCGCACTATTGCCCAGATCAGAGAACTGAAGATGAAGACAACCCATATAGTGCGGGTACAGTGCGGGTAATTCACCCGCACTCCACCCGCACTCTAGCGCGCGACAGCTTCTGTTTTCAAGCTTAAGTGACCTATTTTTCCATCCTCTATAATAGAAAAGGATGGGAACGAACCAAAACAACACCATATCTCGCAACACTTGTAGTCTAAGCTAGAAACACATCTCTCTATCATCCAAACCATCTCTACTCAATCAAAGGCAACTAGGAGACTTGGATTCAAGCTTCAAGGAAAGAGATCAATCTTCAAGGGTTGTCTCTTTACACTCTATCTTAGTTTATTGGTTTGTAATAGAACATGAGTAGCTAAAATAGCCCACTATGGGGTTGATGTTCTTTGTTTGATGGATATTTGGGCTTTGTAAATAAACTCTAAGTGTTATATTTATTCTATCTCTATGTTTTATTCCATTGCTTGAATTGATTTCCATTATTGATTTGCTTGGATACACCCTCTTTGCATGATTGATTTGGATTACTTGAGTAGGCAATTAGGTTGTCTAATGCTCCATTGAATGGAAGGATTTCCGAAAATCCGACTCTACAACCATGCTCTTAATCTAATCTCGAATTAGTGGCTTTCACTATACACCCTAGGTTAGCCACTTGTGAGAGAATTAGAAGCCTCCACTATACACCCTAGGTTGGCTACTTTAGTGATTTTACGAGAACTAACCTTCGAGTAGAATTCGGTTGATAACCTCGAGCATCATCCAATCCCAAACGGGTGGCCTTTACTATACATCCTAGGTCGGCCACTTGTGAGGGAATTGGAAGTCATCACTATACACCCTAGGATTTCTACATTAGTAATAGGTTGAGCCATAGCTAGATAGATGAGCATTCATGGAACAAGTCCTAATTGAGTAACTAGCCATTGTTGGTTGCTTAAGAGGGATTAATCGCTAGTAGGAGGTCTTCGTTATACACCCTAGGTTGACCTCTTGCTAGAGATATATACCAACACTATACACCCTAGGTTGGTTACATTTGTCAAAACGTGCTTAATTGAGAGTTTGTTACAATTGCCCCAATATTCACTTACGAGTCCATCAACTCCGTAGTTCCATCATCATTCATTCATCACTCCATTGTCATCCCATTTTATTTGCTTTCATAGTTTAGTTTATATTGTATTTTCATTCACCATCATTTTACTTTTATGCATACTAGTTATATTAATCCTAATCTTATCACCGCTACCCCGATCTCAGTGGACGACACCCGCGCTTACCGTTTTACTTGTATTTATACTTGTGAACGTATCGCATAGGTTTTATAAATTGTTTTGAATGACGGTTTTCTGACGGCAAAAACCTTCTCATCAGGGGTCTCTCCAGTAGCGGTCCTTTTGGTGGTGTGGTAAGCCCATAGCACACTTGAAAACTCATCTGCCCATCTGCCCATCTACCTTTCTTGGCTAGAACTTCCTTTTTAGAAGCCTCTTGATAGTTTTGTTTGTGGCTTCTACCAGGCCGTTAGTCTGAGGTGTGCTACTGATGCAAAGTGAAGCTCGATTCCTAGATTCTGGCAGAATTCCTGGAATTTGGCATTATCAAATTGCTTACCCAGATCTGTGATGATGACCATCGGGGTCCCAAACCGGCAAACTACATTTTTCTTGATTAATTCTGTTGTATTTGCTTCGGTGATTCTAGAGAGGAGTTCTGCTTCCACCCACCTAGTGAAATAATCAATAGCCACGATCGCATGCTTCTGCTGACCTGGCGCGGTTGGGAGAGGTCCAATCAGATCTACTCCCCATAAGGTAAACGGATATGGCGAGCTGATGGTAGATAGTCGTTCTTGAGGCAGGTGGTGCAGGTTGGCCATTTTCTGACACGGTTCGTAAGACTGTAGGAATCTTTGCATCGTGGTGCAAGGTTGGCCAGTAGTATCCCATGCGCAACACCTGGTAAGCTAGCGCTTCTCCCCCGGTATGATTTCCACAGTCCCCTGAATGTACTTCCCTGAGTGCCCAGCCTGCATCTTCAGGGTGTAGACACCTGAGTAAGGGGAGCGATCGCTCTCTACGGTAAAAGTGTCCCTCTACCAGACAGTATCAGACTGAGGTTCTCTTGATCTTGCGGGCTTGATCAGGATCTTCAGAGAGCCTTTCTTCTTGGAGATTGTTGATGGTGATTTTTAGTCGTCACTATCAACGAACTTGTATCAAGCGAAAATAAGAACAGATAAGTGTAATACCGCAAGAAAACAATAAATCAAGAGATACGAATACGTGGTAAAAACTCCTTTTAACTGGAGAAAAATCCACGGGTTGTTGCTTGAGCAACACAGTCAAATCCACTATCAAAAATTTAATTACAAAGTATTTCTCTCTGACTTATCCTGCTAATTCACACCTGCCTCCATTATGTTTCTTACTGGGGTATTTATACATGTTATTTGCTAGGGTTTATGGTTGTGCTAGGGTTTGGTGTTGTGATACCCGTATTTTGTGTGATTTCCTAGTTCTAATTGAAGTCTGTCTCTTTATGGAGTTTATCCTGTTTCCTATTTTGGCTGAGTTCGAATCTGCGTCGGATTCCTCACCCTTTATCTGCGGGAAATCTATTTGTCTTTCAATTGAACTCTGATAGTCGTATCGTTGCTTATTGTGGAGTTGCTTGCTTCTGATTCTATCCATATGTTTATGAAGTACTTGTCTTCATTATCTGATCCCGAGTATGCCCGAGTATGTCCGAGTATGCCCGAGCCGGTTTCTTCGTCTGTGGTCGGGTTGCTTTACTCTTTGCCGAGTAAATTCCCTTGGGAATTTCTGCCCTTTAACGCTTGACTTTTCTCGACGTTGCTTACGTGGCCCCTTACTGTAATGACGTTTCCTTAATGATGATTTTTACATATAACAATACCCCCTTAAATATTTGAACCGAATGTATCCTGCTTACTCGGGATAAATATTTAACTCTTTCATGACTTTTTCTCGTTTATCGTCTTCTTCATCAATGTCGGATTTCAAATTCCTCGTTCGCTTCGAAACGTTAATGGCGTGTCTTAATTACGCCTGCACGCGTTTGATTCTTTTCTTATTTGAAGATCTTTTGATGGTGACTGACTGTCTCTTCGATGGCTCGGTGCCTCTCTTTACTGCCACCTGTCTTCTTTTGTTTGGCCGTGGTACGTGGCATTTATGAGATGCGACCCTTCTGTTCGTGCCCGTACAGCTCACGTCATGATTCTTATCCCAATCTTTCCCGCTTCTCCTCACCTACCCTTTCTAGGGTTTCGTGTCTTGGGACCGGTGGCATGCTTATATATAGGAGTATTGCTTCAAAGGGGAAAACCCCTATTCAAGTTTTTACCATTACTTCCCAGATTTCAGCCACCGTTTTCCAGATTTCTGCCATTGTTTCCTAGATTTCTGCCATCATTTCCCTGCCTATAATTCTCGTCCTGCGAAGATTTACTTCTCTCGGTTTCCAAACCTTTTCTCGACCTTCTCGAAGATCCTGCTGTACCTCACGTTTCTTCAATCCTTTAAGGTTAGTTCTCATGGATCCCTCTGCTAGACATCGTCTCTTTACTGTTGCTATGATTGCCATTGAGCAAGGTGATACTTGTACTGTTGCGGCTGTCCACAGGTTGCTTGGTGATCCAATTCCCGATCAGCCCCGATTTATAGACGCTGACGTCTCCGGACTTAACTTATCTGGACTGCGTCGTGAAGTTTCACCAGCTTCTTCCAGTTCGTCACAGCCTGAATCCTATCAGCCTTAAACCGATTCCAGTTCTGCTTCTGTGGCTTGTGATAATTCTCGGTCGTGGAAAAGAATGGGGAAGAAACAAAGCAATCGCGACATCAACAAAGGTTCCTTTGTTCGGGAAATTCGAGTCGGGCCCCAAAGGGTGGTCGATAAAGACATTGAGGACGAGCATAGGGAGGCTCGTATCGTCTTCTCTCCCGAGAGAGTTTGCGCTTACGACGTTGAGCCAAATGTGGTCGGCCCGGAAGAAGTCATTAAATATATGAACCGTTTTGATCTGGGCAGCGACACCATCTCATTAAACCCTGCTAACGGTCGGGCTGCGTGGAACCCCCCGCCCGGTCAAGTGGCGATTTATGGGGCGATGCTTTCTTGCGGGGTGACGCTTCCGCTGCAACCCTTCATTACGTGGTTTTTGGCCGAAGCTCAGCTCGCCCCCGCTTAACTAACTCAGAATAGCTATCGGATCTTGATGTGCATGTGGCACATGTGGCATAGGATGGGACGACCACCCCCAACCCCTCGGGAAATTAGTCACTTCTATTCTTTGAGGCCTCTGGGAAAGACTGGGATTTACTTCCTGCTTTCAACTCAGCCCGAGAGTTGGGTCCCCAAGGACGTGATCGTAAAGAACAGGGTGATACCGACCGCTGATGAGAAGATGAAAGGGTTTGTTTGGGGCTTCCCCACCTCAAACAAGTTCTGGAAGAATAGTTGGTTCTTCGTGGGTGGAGACTCGGGGACGGTCAATTTCTTTTGACATTGAGGGTTCCGAGATGACTCGCCGGGTGCCTCGGTACTTCTGCACACCCCAGTGGAACCACATAACTTCGTCTTTTACGGATGAAGAGCTCAAAACCATGACTCGGGCGGCCTTCCGTCCCGTGGAAAAGAGGGGCAGACCTTACCTCTTCGATGAGAAGAAGATGATAACGGCTCGCCTCTTCCCTCAACTTTCTGCACGCCGGCGTCGCTGTAAGTTCTTTATTTCTTCCTTGCTATTTAGTTGCTTTATCTGTTTGGCTTTCAGCTTCCTAAAATTTTTTTTTTTTTTTAAGTGTACGACATAGATGTAGTGTGCGATGCCCAAGCCAGCCGAATGAAAGGCATTGTGGAGGCGAGCCGGAGGGAAGTTAAACGTCAACAGGATGCGGGGATAGCCCCTCCTCAAGGTGACTCTGATGGGAATTCTTCCGAAAACATTCCCGAGGGGGGTGCAGACGACGTGCCAGATTATATGCCTGAGGAAACTCAGGATCAAGAGTTGGCCGCCCACGCAACTGATGAAGGCAATCAAGCAGGTCCTTCGACAAAGGGGAAGGAGAAGGTTGGGGAGTCTTCCGAGCCAACTGCCTTCTCCTGCGGAACAAGATCTCCTCGGCCTGCTGTAGTCGAGCCGAATACCACTTCCCCGGATGCGGAAATTGCCAGGGAGCATCCGGACGTGACAGTTCCGGAGATTCTGATTTCTGCCGAACTGAACACTGCGCCGTCTGGAAGTGGTGCTGAAATGGGGCGTTCCGATCCAGATTTTGAGGACCCCACAGCAGACCTGAATACTCGTGGGAGGCAACCCTGAAAAAGAAAAGCCTCGTTCTCACCTGGTCGTCCGGCCCCCAAGATTCCTCGAGCAGTGGCTTTCGTCGAGTCATCCTCGGATGAGGAGGGGGTAGCGGAGGCTGCTGAGAATGAAAGAACAATAGAGAACTCTCCTCCACGGGATCAGATGAGGGACGAACCTGGCATCCCCCTTAGTTCCCCTCAGGCAGTACCTACTGCTAGGTTCCCCGAGGCTAATCTTGGCAGCCCTGACCCTTCAACCCAGTCTGGCGTACCTACCCCCGAGGCCATGTTGAAGGCTATGGCTTCGGGCCAAGCATATATAGGGGAGGATCGTTGGAGCGATCTCAGGGTCGGTTCGATATCTGATCGGCTCTGCCATTTCTTCAACAGCGCTTCTTATGTGAGTAAATCTTAAGACTTTCATATTTATCTCCTTTATTGCTTACTTCATTTTTGTCACTTGTTATCGGCTAGTTGCAGATGGTAGCCGAGATGACTGAAGTCTGCCAGACTAGTGATGGTCAGACGGAGAAAATAAGGAGGCTTGAAGCTCAGTTGAAGGAGAGTGAAGATCGCCGTGCTTGGGCCGAACTGGCTTGTCAGGAAAGGGCCAGGTCGGGTCAGGTGCTTCTGGACCAGTGCTTAGCGCGTCAACTAGAGGCTGAACAGAAGGCATCTTTCGCTTCTGAAGAGGCCCAAACCTTAAAAAACCAGTTATTATCTACTCAGGAGGCTCTACTCCAGGCCGAGCAGATAGCTGAAGATGCCAAGTCCTCCTACGAGCGCCGGATTCAGGACTTGGAACGTCAAGCCTTGACGGTCAAGTCCCTGTCGAAGGAAGCTAGGCTGGAGTTGGAGATTTAGGGGGTCGATTGCTTCAAAAGATCTCCAGCCTATGATGCTTTACTTCTCCGGGAATTTCAGAGGGGAATGGTCTCGGCCGGAGAGTTTTTCAAGAAGAAGAACAGAGCAACTGATCGGGCCAGGGCCAACTGGAACCCCTCTGTCAGAAAGCATGTGGATGCCTCTCTGGAATCCCTTCGGCTCCAGATGAAGACGTGGCGAGCATATTGCAGAAGTAAGGGAAAAGAGCCACACCTCATGCACCTGGAAGTTCCCACTGCTGATTCCTTCTCAACTTTCCATGCTTGTGGGAAAGTGGGGATCGACGGTGAGGCTTCTGACGTTGGGCCCGTTCCCGGGGTAGATTATAGCGCTTGGATAGATGACGACGCCCCGGAAGATGTGATTGTCTGGCCTTCTGATGACAGTCTCCTGAATGAGTACGTGATGGAACCGGACCCGAGCATTGGTGGAAGTAGTTCCCAACCGCCGGCATCTTCTTGATTAATTTTCTTTTTCTTTTTTGTAACAACCGTTGTATATTCTTTCGCTCATATATAAGAAATCTATTCACTATTCTGCCTGTCCAGTTCCCTGCATGATAAACGTATAAACAAAAGAAAAACAAATGAAGCATAATTTGTTCGGTCACCTATACTCGGCTCATAGATCTTAAGAATTTATGGAACTCTTAATTTCAACCAAGTGCTTGGCGACCACCAAAGTTAACCGAGTATCTTATTCAACTGGCAACTCGTTTATTAAGCCGAGTATCTCATTAAACTAGCCGTTGATTCATTGGACCAAGTATCTTATTTAACTGGCAATTTTTCTTTTAAAGTCGAGTATCTTATTTAACTGACAACTTTTTTAAGCCGAGTATCTTATTTAACTGGCAATTAATTTCTCCGATCTTGTGAAGATCGTTTTACCCTAACGTTTCGTCGAGGCTCACCACAACCATACGTCAAGGTCCTTACACAAGTCACCTAGGACGTCTCCCGGTTTTGTCTGTGCAAGGTTTCGTCGAATCGTTGGTGGTTATGTTGACCAGCCAACACGACTACGCATCTCACCAGTCTTCCTGGCGGCACTCCGAGCAGTTTTCCAGTTATCCTGGTGCCTCGGTTTTGCCTTTTGGTTAAGAAGTGCGTTTGCACTGCTTAAACCAGGCGGGCGCGCTATTCCAGCTTCTCAGCCCTTCAAGAACTACTTGTCCGCTCTCCCGCGGCCTCGTAGCGCATGATTATTTTTGAACGAGATTTGCTCGGACCGGTTTGTTTTAGGTGACTAAATTTAGTCTGCTTGTTCTCGGACGAAGTGGCCACTGTTGTTTTTGCTTTATTTGAACATTCTTTATCGTGGATTTCATCGTCTTCAATGAATAACCTCTTTATTAGCAAACGGACTTTATTAGATAACAATAAGAATTAGAAACCTCTTAACTTGACTATAAGTTAAAGCAAAGCTAAAATAACGTTAAACATGAGTGAGTTTGTCAGGGGTAGAAAATCTTGAGATACTGAGCGTTGCATGGTCGGGGTACTAAGCTGCCTTCTGGGTGAGCTATCAGGTAAGCTCCATGCCCTACAACTCCCTTGATGATATACGGGCCTTCCCATTTGTCGGCGAGAGATCCTGCCGACTTGTCCTTAGTGTTCGGGGATACCCTTCTTAGCACTAAATCTCCGAGCTGGAATCTACGCACACGAACATGGGAATTATAGTACCTTGCAGCCCTCTGCTGATACGCTGCGTTTCTCACTTGAGCTGCGTCCCTGATTTCTTCAAGCTCGTCTAAGTTCCGCTGCAACATGTTGACGTTGTGCTCGGGGCTGTATAGTTGCACCCTGGGTGACGTAAAGGTTGTTTCCGTCGGGATTACGGCCTCTGTTCCGAATGCTAGTGCAAAAGGGGTCTCCCCTGTAGATGACCTGACAGTCGTTCGGTATGCCCATAACACCTCTGGTAGTTTGTCTGCCCAACTGCCTTTCTTTGATTCCAGCTTTGCTTTCAGTGTGTGCTTGATCACCTTGTTCACAGCTTCAGTTTGGCCATTGGTTTGAGGATGTGCAGGTGATGCATAATAGTTTGCAATCTTGTACTCCTCGCACATTTCCCTGAACTTGCTGTTGTCGAACTGAGTTTCGTTATCCGTTATAATGATGCTCGGGATTCCGAACCTATATATGATGTTCTTCCTGACAAAGCTAGTGGTGTTCGCCTCCGTGATGTGCACCAATGCCTCTGCTTCTGCCCACTTGGTAAAGTAGTCTACTGCCACAATTGCGTACTTTGCTCCTCCCCTTGTTCCTGTGGGCATTGGACCAATCAGGTCGAGGCCCCACATGGCAAAAGGCCAAGGGGAAGTTAAGCTTCTGAGTAACTCCGGGGGTTGCCGAATGTCGTTTGCTATCCTTTGACATGTCTTGCAACTTTCCGCGAATCGTTGCGCTTCGGCAAATAAAGTCGGCCAATAAAAACCCTGCCGAAGTACCTTGTGTGCTAGGCTCTTACCTCCAGTGTGGTTTCCACACACCCCACTGTGAACATCTTTCAGAATCTTGTAGGTTTCTTCTCCGGCAACACATCTTTGTAACACCTTTGAGAACCCTCTTCTGTATAGTTCTCCCCTTAGAATCGTGTACCGAGTTGACCTGTACTTGTCGCGTTTTGCCTCCACAGCATCCTCCGGTAATATGTTTCTCTCCAAATATTCTCTAAGATGAGTCGTCCAATCACTTGGACCTAGCCGGATTTCTGACACCATGACCTCTTCAGATTCTGCCGTACTTGGTTTGGTCAGGTGCGCCACTGGTATTGCTTTCGACCTAATACTCATGGTGGCTGAGGCTAATTTAGACAAAGCATCTGCTTTTTCGTTCTCCTCCCGAGGGATTTGAAGGATCCTGTACGCCTTAAACTTTTTAAGCAAGCTCTTTGCAATGTCTAAGTAAGCTATCATATGCTCCTCCCTCGCCTGGTATTCATCCAGCACCTGGTTAACCACAACCTGGGAATCGCTGTATACCGCCAACTCATCTGCCCCCAATGCTATGCAAACTCTCAAACCAGCCAACAAAGCTTCATACTCTGCTTGGTTATTAGTTGCTTTGAAGTCGAATCTCATGGCGCATTCCACAGCATCCCCTTCTGGTGTTGTTATGACTATTCCGGCCCCACTGCCATGAGTATTTGACGATCCATCCACATGCAACTTCCATTGGAACTTACTCACTTGTTCGCCTTCTATCATCCTTTGCACTTCCATATCTGGCTCGGTGAACTCTGCTATGAAATCGGACACCGCTTGTCCCTTAACTGCAGCTTTTGGGGTATATTTGATGTCAAATTCACTTAGCTCAACCGCCCATTTAGTCAATCTTCCCGACAGTTCTGGCTTTTGCAGGATGAGTTTTAGCGGGCAGTCGGTGTACACCTCTATTGCATGCGCTTGGAAGTACGGCCTTAGTTTTCTGGCTGCCGCGACCAGGGCGAGTGCGACCTTTTCGGCCGGTGAGTATCTAGTTTCTACTGGCAGCAACGCCTTGCTGGTGTAATATACCGATTTTTGCACTCCTTCCTCCATTCGAATCAACACCGAACTTGTCGCTACCTCTGTGACTGAGAGGTACAAGTACAACGTTTCCCCGACCACCGGCTTTGAGAGGATGGGTGCTCGCCCTAAATACTCTTTCAATTTCTGAAAAGCAGCTTCGCATTCTTCACTCCATTCAAGGCCTTTTCCTTTCTTTATTGCCCTGAAGAATGGGGCGCATTTGTCTGTCGACTTCGCTATGAATCGGTTAAGTGACGCAAGACATCCCGTTAGCCTCTGTACATCCCTCAGCGTCCTTGGCGAAGCCATATCTTCCAACGCTTTGATCTTCTCGGGGTTCACCTCAATCCCTCTTTGATGCACCTGAAAACCAAGAAATCTCCCTGATGGCACTCCGAACACACACTTGCTCGGGTTAAGCTTCATTTTATATCTCCTCAGCACTTCGAAGGTCTCCCTTAAGTCTTCTGAATGCCTCTCCGTTGTGACACTCTTGGTCAACATATCATCCACATCCATGTTCCTCCCGATTTACTGGGCAAAAATCCTGTTTACCAGTCTCTGGTAGGTTGCCCCAGCGTTTTTCAAGCCGAAAGGCATCACCTTATAGCAGTACAAACCCTGATCTGTGGTGAAGGCTGTCTTTTCTTTATCCGCTTTATTCATTCTGATGTGATTGTATCCTGAATAAGCATCCATGAAGCTCAACAATTCGTGCCCAGCTGTTGCATCCACCAGTTGGTCTATTCTCGGCAATGGGAAGCTATCTTTCGGGCAGGCCTTATTCAAATCGGTGAAGTCTACACACATTCTCCACTGATTATTTTTCTTCTTAACCAGCACCACATTGGCCACCCATTCTGGGTATTTGACTTCCCTTATCGATCCTGCAGAAAGCAACTTGCCTACTTCATCCTTAATGGCCACACTCCTCTCTGGATTGAACAGCCGTCTCTTTTGCACTACCGGGCGGAACTCTGGATTGATAGAGAGGCAATGTGATATCACTTTTGGATCTATCCCGGGCATATCTTCGTGGCTCTAAGCAAAAACATCCTTGTAATCCCTTAGTAGTGAGACAAGTTGGGCTTTTATACATTCACTCAAATTTGCCCCGACTTTCACCGTCCTGCCTGGATCTTCTGGGTCCAATGCCACCTCTTCGGTCGGCTCATCTTTCTTAGCTTCGGGCTCCTCTCTGGGATCCAACTCAAAATCCTTCGATACTTCTGATTCTTCAGTTTCATCGGTTATCAGCTTGGTTGTCACATCATATACCTGGTTTACTTCCCTGTCCTTGTATACTGATAAATTTGCCCTTCGAGCCATTTCTTGCGATCCTTTGACCATTCCAACTTTAAACTCCATTGGGAACTTCATCATTAAAGCATAAGTCGCCGTCACCGCCTTAGCTTTATTCAAGAACGGTCGGCCCAATAGGGCGTTGTACGGCCAATTTTCTGTGTCGACGACTACAAAGTCGAGTAACACTGTCTTTTGGCAAGGAGCCTTCCCGACCTTCACCGGTAATTTTACTGTGCCGAGCGACCTTACCTCCACCCCGCCAAATCCTCTAAGAGGTGTAGGAAAAGGCTGCAGGTCTTTCCTGTCCAGCCTCAGCTGGTCAAAAACTTCTACACTCAAAATATCCGCTGAACTTCCATTGTCGATCAAAATCCGATGGACCTCCCTATGGCCAATATGTGCGCTGATTACCAGTGCATCGTTTGGTCTTACATCTACTCCATGTGAGTCAGCCTCTGTGAATATGATGGGATCCCAGCCTCCCTTGATCTTTTTTGGGTCGGGTTCAATGGAATTGACACCTAGATCTCTTCTAGCCTCTACGGCTTCCCGAATTTCCTGGGTCCTCTCCCTATTACTTTTGCCCGTTGATGGTCCACCAAAAATCGTGTTGATCGCTCCTTCATCCTCAGCTTTCTTGGGGCTAAGTTTTCTTGCCCGACCATCCTGTCGGTTATTTCTCTGTCCGTCTACCTTGTCGGTTTTCCTCAAGACGATATCTTTCAAGTGTCCTTCCCTGATGAGGGTCTCTATGTGATCCCTAAGTTGAAAACACTTGGAAGTTTCGTGTCCATTCTCCTTATGGAACCTACAATACTTGGTGGCGTCCCTCCGGGCATAGGATGACTGCCTAGGAGGTTCTTTAGACATGTTCTTCTCCTCCAGGATTGCCAGAATTTCCTCTTGATCCTTCCTCAGTGGGGTATAGTTTGTATATCTGCCTTGGAACTTCTGCCGCGGTTGATCCGTCTTTGGATCATATGCCCGACGACCATCCTGACTATCCCGTGTCTTATTCTTTTGTTTATCACCTTTCGCATCGGGTGTCTTCGCTTGGTCCTTGGCTTTAGACCCTTCCGGGCGTCCGCCATGCACGAAGTATCCTCCCGTGGTGATTTCTTCTTCCTCTGCCAAGGCATAGCCCCCAGCCATATCCATCATGTCAGCGTAACTGGTCAGACGGGCTCTTCTCAGGTCAAATGACAGCTGACCATTCTGGAGGTTATTGATGAACGCTGCAATTATAGCCTCGTCGTTTGCACTTCCAATCTCAGACACTTCTTGACTGAACCTTCCCAAATATTTCTTAAGTGACTCATCCTTTCCTTGCTTAAGTTGAGACAAGTGAGCCACCGACTTCTTTCTGTGCACATTCCCGAGGAACTGCCTTGAGAAAGCCTTACTCAGCTCGCTGAAGTTACTTATGCTGGCCGTTGGTAACCTGCCGAACCACCTAGAGCCCAGATCCCCAAGATTAGCCTCAGGGAACCTAGCAGTAGGTACTGCCTGAGGGGAACTAAGGGGGATGCCAGGTTCGTCCCTCATCTGATCTCGTGGAGGAGAGTTCTCTATTGTTCTTTCATTCTCAGCAGCCTCCGCTACCCCCTTCTTCTAGCGCCAATTGTAGATGGTGATTTTTCGTCGTCACTATCAACGAACTTGTATCAAGCGAAAATAAGAACAGATAAGTGTAATACCGCAAGAAAACAATAAATCAAGAGATACGAATACGTGGTAAAAACTCCTTTTAACTGGAGAAAAATCCACGGGTTGTTGCTTGAGCAACACAGTCAAATCCACTATCAAAAATTCAATTACAAAGTATTTCTCTCTGACTTATCCTGCTAATTCACACCTGCCTCCATTATGTTTCTTACTGGGGTATTTATACATGTTATTTGCTAGGGTGTATGGTTGTGCTAGGGTTTGGTGTTGTGATACCCGTATTTTGTGTGATTTCCCAGTTCTAATTGAAGTCTGTCTCTTTATGGAGTTTATCCTGTTTCCTATTTTGGCTGAGTCCGAATCTGCGTCGGATTCCTCACCCTTTATCTGCGGGAAATCTATTTGCCTTTCAATTGAACTCTGATAGTCGTATCGTTGCTTATTGTGGAGTTGCTTGCTTCTGATTCTATCCATATGTTTATGAAGTACTTGTCTTCATTATCTGATCCCGAGTATGCCCGAGTATGTCCGAGTATGCCCGAGCCGGTTTCTTCGTCTGTGGTCGGGTTGCTTTACTCTTTGCCGAGTAAATTCCCTTGGGAATTTCTGCCCTTTAACGCTTGACTTTCTCGACTTTGCTTACGTGGCCCCTTACTGTAATGACGTTTCCTTAATGATGATTTTTACATATAACAGAGATAATCCACGATGGGATCCATCCAGCATGGAAGTCGGTCCACAAGGTTGACTTCATTCCCTTTAGCTATGCTTGATATAGTGATTATCTGGAGCGGTACTCTTTTCGGCAGTGCCTGTCCTCCACTTGCAGCTATTTTGGCTAGGACATCGGCTCGATGATTCTGCTGCTTGGGTATTTGCTCGATCTTGAATCCTTTAAATCTGGACACAAGCTCTAGGACCTTCCCTAGGTAAGCTGACATGTTATCTCCTTTGGCTTGATATAGGCCTGCTACTTGGTTGACTATCAGCTGCGAGTCACATTTAACAAAGCTTCATACTCATCTTTGTTGTTGGTGGTGTTAAACTCAAACCTGAAACAATGACAGCATTCGACCTTGTCTGGGTCGGTCAAAACGATTCCGCCCCCACTCCCTGCTTGATTAGATGCCTCATCAGTATATAAAATCCAAATCCCTTGATTTGTGGACCAATCTGCGGGTTCTTGTTCCTTCTGAGGGGTGGAATCCGAGGTTAGAGAGGTGCCATGGCTAGGCATCGTGCTAAATTCTACCACGAAATCTACCAAAGCTTGGGCCTTAATGGTAGTTCTGGCCTTATACTTGATGTCGAATTGGGTGAGTTCAAGGGCCTACAGTACAAGTCTTTCTGACACGTCTGGCCTTTGGAGAAATTGGCGCAGAGGTTGATTTGTGACCACTACGATTGTATGAGCTAGGAAATAGGGGCGGAGCTTCCTGGCAGTGGCTACTAGTGCAAACGGGAGCTTCTCCAGGGGAGTGTAGTTCTTTTCTGACTTGGTCAGGGCATGGTTCACATAATAGATAGGCTGTTGAATCCCGTCTCCACACTCTTTTACCAAGGCTCCGCTAACAGCCATCTCGGATACAGCCAGGTATAGTTGTAGCTCTTCTCCTAGTACCGGGCTAGCTAGTAATGGGGGGCTAGCCAGGTATTTCTTCAATGATTGGAAGGCTGACTCACTGTCTTGGTCCCACTTCATATTCTTCCCCTGTTTGATGGCTTTGAAGAAGGGAATACACTTATCAGTTGACCATGATATGAAGCGGTTTCAAGGCTGCTATCCGTCCGGTCAAACCTTGCACTTGTTTGAGCGAGGTGGGTGATTCGAGGTCCAGAATGGCTTTGATTTTCTCTGGATTGGCTTCGATCCCTCTTTCATGAACCATGAACCTGAGGAATTTTTTGGCTGCTACCCCGAAAGCACACTTAGTAGGGTTTAACCGCATTTGATTTTTTCTGACTATCTGGAAAGTCTGGCGGAGGTGGTATTGGTGTTGTTCAACTACCTGAGACTTAGTGATCATATCATCAATGTACACCTCCATCGATTTTCCTATCAGATCTTTGAACAGACGGTTGACTAGACGCTGGTAGGTGGACCCTTCCTTCTTGAGCTCGAAAGGCATAACTTTGTAGCAGTACAGGCCTTGTCCGGTTATGAAGTTGGTTTTATCTTGATCAGCAGGGTGCATCATGATTTGGTTGTACCCCGAGAAAGCATTCATGAAGCTTAGGAGCTTGTTACCCGCAGTCGAATCTACTAGCTGATCAATTTTGGTAACCGGAAGCTATCCTTCAGACAGTCGCGGTTGAGATCGGTGTAATCAACGCACATACTCCATTTCCCATTCGCTTTGGTTACCATGACCACGTTGGCAATCCATTCATGGTATCGGGACTCCCTGATGAACTTTGCCCTTAGTAGTTTGTCCACTTCCTCTTGTATCGCGGCATTTCTTTCGAGGTTGAAATGCCTCATTTTCTGCTTAACTAGCTTGAAGGTAGGATCCATGGCTAACCTATGAGCTACCAAGGTAACTGGTATTCCTGGCATCTTCTCATGACTCCATGCAAAAATATCACTATATTCTTGTAAGAGTTTTACCAGATCTTCCTTCACTCCCGCCTCTAGTGTCGAACCTATCCTGACTGTCTTGGAAGGGTTATCCTTCCTAATAGATATTTCCTCTATCTCGTCTGCAGGATGACCATCGACCCATCCTTTGTCTTCTTCTTCCCTGACCTCCATACTTGGGGACTCTACCTCAAGCTCCTTCTCTAATAAATCCGTTTCTCCTTCAAAATCCTCCTCTGAGAACTGGTGATCTTGATTAATGGTTATTTGTACACATTGCTTAACCAGCGCTGCTGGGTTGGTAGATACTGCATAGCACTTGCGTGCAGCCTGCTGGTCCCCTCGCACTTCGCCCACCTTGTCTCATACTGGGAATTTCAAGACGTTATGGTATATCAAGAGGACCCCCTTGAGGGCAGATAGGCAAGGTCTTCCCAGGATAGCGTTGTATGCGGACGGGGTGTCTACCACAATGAAGTTTGTCATCAGGTTCTGCTGGAGCAGTGCTGTCCCTACTATCACTGGTAGGATCATAGATCCGGTGGGAATCAGCAAGTCTCCTGTGAACCCGTATAATGGGGTAGTGCAGCTGTTGTAACAAGGTCTCTTTAAGTTGAATTGCTCTAAAGCACTCTTGAAGAGAATATCAACGCTGCTACCCGTGTCAATCAAGACACGATGGACCAAATTGTTAGCTATTTGCACAGTGATGACCATGGGATCGTCATGGGGCTGCATGGTGTTGTACACGTCCTCTTCTATGAAGATAATTTGTGCAGCAGGAGAAAACCGGGGTGATCCCCTGGTAACCTTGAAGACATTTTGGCCCGCTTCTACCCTAGGCACTTTCCTAGCATGGTTCTTTCGAGAATTGTTAGAGGTTCCTGCCAGGGTGGGACCCCCACTAATGGTGTTGACTATGTGGATCTGCTCTATCAGATCATTCCCTTTCGTTTTCCTTCCTTCTTCAAATGCTTTAATGTCTGCCTGCACCTCCTTCCCGGTGCGAATGTTGTCGTGCACTTATTGAAGGAATTCCTCCAAGCAACCTCCCCTTACCAGGGCTTCAATCTGGTTACGCAGACTATAGCATTCCTAGGTATTATGACCTACATCCTCATGGAAGTCATAATACTTGTAGCAGTTCTGTTGATCGACTGGTGCCTTTATTAGACCCGACTTCCTGAGCAGTCTTTTGTCATGGATGGCGAGGTAAATAGTCTCACGAGATGCGTTCAGGGTGGGAGTACCCCATTTCCTCTCTATCTACCTGCGCTACCTCCTTGGGTGGAGGTGTAGCTCGGGGAGGAGTCTGCCCAACTAGGTAACGGTTCAGCGGAGGCTGGTATAGTGGCGACCGGTATTTAGACTTTTTGGGAGGTTTATTCTGATTTTTTTGAATAGGTGCTGGTTTAGGCATCTCCTTCTTTTGGCGCATGGTAGTTCTCATATCATCGTGCTCCATCTTAACTCGGAGCTGCTCATCTATTTCCACCTGCTCTAGAGCTCTATCGTAGGCATGCTGGTAGGTTCCCAGAGGACGCTTGGCGAAGGATCTGAACAACCTGCCTGCCCATAGATTTCTTCTGAAATTGGCCAAGGTCTCCTTCTCCGTGAAGACCCCCATCTGGATAACTTCGTTGTGGAATCTCTCCACATAAGCTCTGAGTGATTCACCCCACTCTTAGATCATGTATTGGAGGTGAATATGATCCTTGGGGCGAGGTTTGATGCCCTGGAACTGAGCGCAGAAGTCGGTGGTCAACTTAGTAAATGAGTCGACACTTCCTACAGGTAGTTTTCTAAACCATGTCTTGGCATAGTCAGTTAGCGTGGTGCATAGTCAATTAGCGTGGTAGGGAACATCCTACACATGGCGGCCCTGGTAGCATTTTGGACCTCCATCTGTTGAACAAAACTCTCTAGGTGGCTTAAAGGATCTTCAGTTTTAGAGTACTTGTTGTTAATAGCCAAAATTGGCTAAGGACCAAAGGGAAATTTTCCACCTCCTAGACTTGGCTCCATACCCGAAAGTTTCACCTAGAGACCTCTATATCTAGAGCCAAGCTACGATACCACCCCAGGCACAAGGGCAGGCTCCAGAAACATCTGAGATAAAGCCCGGACCCGAGAGCTTCCACCAGGAGACCTCTCTATCTAGGGCCGAACTGTGATACCACCCCAGGCACAAGGGCGGGCTTCAGAAACATCTGGGATAAAGCCCGAACCCGAGAGCTTCCACCAGGAGACCTCTCTATCCAGGGCCGAACTGTGATACCACCCCAAGAACAAGGGCGGGCTCCGAAAACATCCGGGATAGAGCCTGGAACGATCAGATTTAGCCCGCATCACCAAAACTAGAAGCTCCCCGAAGTCAAGGTCATCTTGCAAATGCTCAAGAAACTCGTCTGTGCCTCGATTGACACAGAAGAAAGTCCCTAGAAGGCCGCGAGGTCAGTCGAGGCCATACCTGGCTCCGAAAAAGTCAAGGGAAGCCAGATCTGGCTCTAAGCTGAATGAAACTTCTCGGACATCAAGATCGATATACTAATCAACCTCTCTGATTGACATATCACACCATATCGTCATATCCCACGACCTCTATAAGGATCATACCTGGAAACGTTACCTACATGCAGAACAAGTAATAAAATCCAAAAAGGAAACAGACTGATCTCCACCACTGATACTCTCAATTCGGGCGTCAATCCAAAAGTCAATGATATAAACGCAAGAAATCCCGCGATATAAGGAAGAGACTGAGACAATCACTGAGACAATCAAGGGAGAACCAGTCTGTTGACCTACAAACCATGTATAAATAGAACAAAAAAGAAATGAAAAAGAGGAGACTACTATTCGACAGACATACGACTAGCAATCGACCATTCACCAAAGAGAGTTGAGAGAAAAGAGAGAAGAATCTTTGTATTCATGTACCATGCATGCTAAATATAAACGTTAACAGAGATTTCTCATCCCGAGCAAAATTTCCGTTAACACTTTCTGGCGCCGTCTGTGGGAAAAAATCCTACACCCAACTAACCAATCGTTTGTATTTATATTTTCATTGTTTTATAGGAATTATAAGGCTCCGCTCCTCCCAAGGCCAACACAGAGTCCCGGAGCAATCTCCGGCAAGGCCAACTAGAAAAGCTCCAGGAAGGGGGAGAAAGTCTGGATATAGTAGTCAAGCTCCAGTCCAGACAACCAATACACGGACTGCTGGCCACCCCATAGTGAGACCGGCAGCGCTCGACCAACAAGCGACGGCCTTCGTAGAATCCATCCGCGTCCGCCTCCTTGTTAAAGGCATCACAGTCCAGCCGACCAACCTGAATGATTAGGGAGAGCCGAGCAGGCTCGGAGCTAGACCACCCGCTTTCGATCGCCTAGGCCCTCCTCCTCCCGAGCCGGCTCGAGATAGATCAGGGCCACAACGTTCGATCCGGGATAGGCTGGGACCCATGCCCCCAGTTCCTAAAAAACTTTCACAATATCAACCCCGGCTAGTTAAGTATGCCGCGGATGTTTTTACCCGGAAGCCGCGAGGGCTATCTCATCCAACTACATCTAGGAGAACTACCCGGGCCCTAGAGGAGGAAAGTAGACAAACTCCCCGAATGGATCATGTCCAGGAGGAGGACCGGATAGAAATTGCCAGTTCATCAGAAAGGTTCGACAGTGAGGAATCTGAGGCTAACTCGAAGAGACCTGGAAATAAGCGACTGAGGGATCAGCTGGCAAAGCTACAAAAAGAGGTCCAGCAGATAAGGAAAGGAAAGAGTAAGGAGGACAAAAAGAATCCCCTGAGCGAGATGAACGCTCCCTTCATTAGGAGGATCCGGGAAGTAGAGCTCCCCCCAAAATTCAAAATGCCAGCAGATAAGTTCTCTGGAACGGAAGATCCTCTAAGCCATTTAGAGAGCTTCGTTCAACAGATGGAGGTCCAGAACACTACCAGAGCAGCTATGTGCAGAATGTTTCCAACAACCTTGACCGACTATGCGAAAACCTGGTTCAGGAAACTGCCCGTTGGTAGCGTGGATTCTTTCACAAAATTGTCAACCGATTTTTGCTCACAATTCCAGGGAGTTAAACCTCGCCCGAAAGATCCCATACACCTCCAATATGTGATCCAGGAACAGAGTAAAACTCTTCGATCATACGTGGAGCGGTTTCACAAGGAGGTCATACAGATGGGAGTTTTCACTGAAAAAGAAACCCTCGCCAACTTCAGACGAAACCTCTGGGCAGGAAAGCTTTTCCATTCTTTTGCCAAAAGACCTCCCGAGACTTACCAGGAGGCCTATGACCGGGCTCTTGAGCAGGTCGAGATCGACGAACAACTCAAGGTCAAGATAGAACATGACGACATGAGAACGGCAAAACGTTTGAAGAAAGAAGCCCCCAAATTTGAGTCGGTGCAGAGAGCTCAGAATAAACCTCCCAACAGGTCGACCTATCGCCCCCCTGCTCCTCCGCATAGGTAAGAAAGATATCCAGCAAAACGAACCCCTCCCCGGGCTTCGCCGCTTCCCAGGACCGTGGCTCCTAGTAATGCAAGGGGAAAAAGGGTTTGACCACTATACCCCATTGAATGCATCCAGGGAAACGGTCTACCTTGCCATACGGGATAAAGGGTTGCTCCAAAAGCCCGCTCCCATAAAGGCCCCAGCTGACAGGAGAAACCGGTACAAGTCGTGCGACTTTCACGAAGATGTGGGCCACAACACTTCGGAGTGCTATAACTTGCGTAACCAGATTGAGGCCCTGATAAGGGGAGGATGCCTGATTGAATTTTTACAACAGGTCAGAGATAATATCAGAACTGGAAGGGAGGTACAAGCTGAAATCCACGAGGACGCAGAAAAGAGGAAAGGGGAGCAAGCTGACTTAATGCAACAGATCCAGGTGATACACACTATCAGCGGAGGTCCTACATTGGCCGGCGTTTCCAATAACTCCCGAAAAACCACGCAAGAAAGGTTCCCCACCTTGGAGAGAGCCGGGGGATCTTCGAAGTCAGCCAGAGCCTGACAGAGCCCGTCCAGTCAGCTCAGATCGTGTTTACCGAAGCAGATGAATTCAACACTGTGCAACCTCATGATGATCCTATGGTCATCACGATACAGATCACCAACTGTCTGGTCCTTCTCATGCTCGTGGATACAGGAAGCAGTGTAGATATCCTCTTCAAAGATACCCTGGAAAAACTGAACCTGAAGCAACATTGCTACAACAGTTGTACCACTCCACTTTACGGTTTCACTAGGGACTCGATCATACCAGTGGGGTCAATGATCCTCCTAGTAATCATCGGGGTCACCCCGCTCCAACAGAACGTAATGACCGACTTTGTTGTGGTGGAAACCCCGTCGGCCTACAACGCCATCTTAGGAAGACCTTTCCTGTCCTCTTTGAAGGAAGTCTTGTCCATATACCACAACGTTTTGAAATTCCCTGTTGGAACCAAGGTAGGAGAGGTACGCGGAGACCAGCAGGCAGCCAGGAGATGCTACGCAGTATCTGCCAATCCTACAGCCCTAGCAAAGCAGTGTGTACAGGTGACAGTAATCCAGGAAGACATGGATACATCCCAGATAATATAGGAGGAGAAGGAGCCCGCAGAACATACTGGGCATCCGGAGGATGAACCTATCATGCCCTACGAGGAAGAAAGGGGTAAGGAATGGGCCAGTGGGCAGCCCGTGGATAAACTAGAAGAGATATCTGTCAAGACTGACGATCCCTCCAAGGTCATCAAGGTCGGAGCCGCCCTTGATCCAGAAGTAAAAAAGGACTGATTGATCTTCTCAGGGAATTCAGCGACATCTTCGCCTGGAACCATAATGAAATGCCTGGAATCTCGGCATCGTTGGCCACCCACCGGCTAGCAGTATATCCAACAGTCAAGCCCGTCAAGCAGAAGAGGCGTCATTTCAACACTGATAGGAACGCGGCGGTACAGGAAGAGGTTGATAAATTGATCAAAGCGGGGTTCGTCAGAGAGGTACGTTACCCCGAATGGATCGCCAACGTAGTCATGGTCATGAAGGCGAATGGAAAATGGCATATGTGTATCGACTACACCGACCTCAACCGGGCCTGTCCAAAAGACAGTTTTCCTTTGCCAAAGATCGACCAGCTAGTTGACTCCACATCCGGAAATAAACTTTTGAGTTTTATAGACGCATTCTCAGGATACAACCAAATTAAAATGCACCCGGCTGACCAAGATAAGACCAGTTTCATTACTGGGCAGGGCTTATACTGCTACAAGGTGATGCCGTTTGGTTTGAAAAATGGAGGGTCACATACCAGCGGCTGGTTAACAAATTGTTCAAGCCTGAGATAGGAAGGACGATGGAAGTATATATCGACGACATGATCACGAAATCCCCAACCACAAAGGGACATCAAGAAGACCTTCGCAAAACCTTCCTCATACTGAGGGAAAACCAAATGCGTTTGAACCCCTTCAAATGTGCTTTTGGGGTAACGGCAGGAAAGTTCCTGGGCTTCATGGTTCATGAGAGAGGTATCGAAGCCAACCCAGAAAAAATCAAAGCTATCTTGGACTTGGAATCCCCGACCTCGCTCAAGCAAGTACAGATTCTGACTGGACGGGTGGCAGCACTCAACAGGTTTATCTCTCGCTCCACCGATAAATGCCTCCCTTTCTTCAAGGCCATCAAACAAGGAAAGAACATGAAATGGAGCCAGGAAAGCGAGCAGGCGTTTCAAGCTTTGAAGGAATACCTAACAAGCCCCCCTTTTGTTAGTCAAGCCGGTTCTCGGAGATGAGCTGCAGATTTACCTGGCTGTATCAGAAACTGCAGTAAGCGGGGCTTTGGCCAAGGATTGTAGCGACGGTTTTCAAAGACCCATATACTATGTGAGTCATGCCTTGACCAAGTCAGAAAGGAACTACGTTCTCCTGGAGAAGCTCGCTTATGCTCTGGTGATCTCAGCGAGGAAACTCCGTCCCTGTTTTCAAGCTCACACAATAGCAGTGGTGACAGACCAACCCCTCCGTCAATTCTTGCAAAGACCAGATGTGTCAGGAAGGTTAGTTCTATGGGCACTAGAGCTCACTCAGTTCGACTTAAAGTATAAGCCCCGGATTACGATTAAGGCACAGGCTTTAGCCGACTTCGTGGCAGAATTCTCAGCGATCCCAGATCCAGCTGATCCCTCAGTATCAAACGAGGTCCCTGAGAAGATATCCGAGGTCGAAAATTGGCCGGAGGGCTGCAAGCCATGGATCCTCTTTTCAGACGGAGCATCCGGACGAGCTGGGGGAGGAGCTGGCATAGTTTTGATAGATCCGAAGGGGACTGAATTCTGTCACTGTTTCAGATTCGAGTTTAAAGCTACCAACAACGAAGCGGAATATGAAGCCCTCCTAGCCGGGATGAAAGTAGCCATCGAGCTAAAGGCCGACTACCTGCAGGTCAAGAGCGATTCGTTGCTTGTTGTAAACCAGGTGACTGGGGTCTACCAGGCAAAGGGAGATAATATGGTTGCCTACTTAAATCTAGCTCGGTTGCTGAAAAGCAAATTTAAGGGACTCAAGATCGATCAGGTGCCTCGACACCAAAACCATCGCGCAGATGTTCTGGATAAAATAGCGGCGAACGGAGGCCAATCCCTACCAAGGGGAACTCCCCTCCAAGTAATCACCCAGCCAAGCATAGCCACAAATGGAGAAATTTGTTCCCTAGATCGCCTACCTTGCTGGATGGACCCAATTGTCACCTATCTCCTTGAAGGAGAGCTTTCTGAAGAGTCCGACCAAGCCCGAAGAGTTAAGAGACTCTCAGTTCGATACTGTATGGTAGACGGATACCTCTACAGGAGGGGCAGATCCCTCCCCTTACTTAGGTGCTTGCATCCCGATGATGCTAAGTGGGCATTGAGAGAGGTCTATTCTAGGGGACTGTGGGAACCACATAGGTGGGGAAGCTCTAGCCTATCAGGTGCTTCGTATGGGGTACTACTAGCCGACCATCCATCAAGATGCAAAAAGTTTTGTGCAATCCTGCGAACCTTGTCAAAGAACCTCAAACTTGAGCCACCAGCCACCCGAGCGACTGTCGTCCCTCAGCTCACCTTACCCCTTTGCCATGTGGGGAGTCGACCTAATTGGGCCACTTCCTACCGATCCTGGACAGATGAAACATGCTATCGTGGCTATTGACTACTTCACAAGATGGGTCGAGGCAGGGCCTCTTGCTCGAATATTAGAAAAGAATACAACCAAGTTCATCAAGACTAACGTGGTATCAAGTTCGGGACCCCTCTCATCATTATAGCCGACCTAGGAAAGCAATTCGACAACACACGATTCAAAGACCTCTGCAAGGGATTGAGGATCGACCTCAGGCTCGCTTCAGTGGCTCATCCCCAGACTAACGGGCTGGTGGAATCCACCAACAAGACAATCAAGAAACTTCTGAAGAAGAAGCTTCAGCAGAGGAAAGGTAAATGGGCCGAAGAGCTACCAGAAGTCCTTTGGGCATACCGGACTACAAAAAGAACAGCTACTAGGAGAAACACCTTACTCCCTGGCCTTCGGGGTTGAAGCAGTCCTCCCCATCGAGCATAAATTGACCTCGTTCAGGGTACATCACTTTGAGCCCGAAAGTAACGAAGTCAAGCTCCGGGCTAGTCTAGACCTCTAAGAAGAAAAGCAAGACTGGGTAGCAGAGAAAGTAGCGATCTACCAGAGCAGGATCGCTAGATACTTCAACCAAAAGGTCAAAGCCTAAAAATTCAATGAAGGGGATTTGGTACTTAGGAAAGTAACAATGAATACTCGGAAAAGGTCGGATGGAGTCTTAAGTCCAAATTGGGAAGGGCCATATTTGATAAAGCTAGTTGTTCGCAATGGAGCTTATAAACTCGAAGACATGGACGGACGACTCATCAACCACACTTGGAATGCAGACCATTTGAAGAAATTCTAGCCTTGAAAGGAGTTCTCAAGCAGACTACCCCCACTTAGTTTTCATTACAGGTCCTAATAAAGATGTACTACATCTCAATCATCAATAAAGTCATTTTCCTTTTCTCTTCCATCTTTGTCTCCAACTATGTTCAACGTTAGTGACTATACACTTGTATGGGAATTCGACATAAACCTCTCGAGACCAGGAAATAGCTCGATAGCCCTCCTGATGCCTTGGTCGGGCTACCACCCCCAAGAAGGATCTGAGTGTAAGAGCATAGTTGCCTTCCAGATCTCGAGACCAGGAAATAGCTCGATAGCCCTCCTGATGCCTTGGTCGGGCTACCACCCCCAAGAAGGATCTGAGTGTAAGAGCATAGTTGCCTTCCAGATCTCAAGACCAGGAAATAGCTCGATAGCCCTCCTGATGCCTTGGTCGGGCTACCACCCCCAAGAAGGATCTGAGTGTAAGAGCATAGTTGCCTTCCAGATCTCGAGACCAGGAAATAGCTCGATAGCCCACCTGATGCCATGGTCGGGCTACCACCCCCAAGAAGGGTCTGAGTGTAAGAGCATAGTTGCCCTCCAGATCTCGAGACCAGGAAATAGCCCGATAGCCCTCCTGATGCCTTGGTCGGGCTACCACCCCCAAGAAGGGTCTGAGTATAAGAGCATAGTTGCCCTCCAGATCTCGAGACCAGGAAATAGCTCGATAGCCCTCCTGATGCCTTGGTCGGGCTACCACCCCCAAGAAGGATCTGAGTGTAAAGGCATAATTGCCCGCCAGATCTCAAATACTAGGAAATAGCTAAGTAGCCCTCCTGATGTCTTGGTTGGGTTATCGCCCCATATATATAATGTTTGCTCTCGTGTGCAGGATCAAAATCATCATAATTGCCTACACGAATCTTAATTGATGCTACAGATGCTACTCTGGATACCATTCAAGACCAGAAACAGAATAAAGTTCTCAAAAAGGCGCGTCAATTTATCATTAAGGGCAAGGGGAGCCTATCCCCCGATAAGGCCATATCCAAATGGGGAGCCCAACCCCTGAACTCGGACTACAAAATGAAGAAGGAAAAATAAAAAACTGACAATGGCAAAGCAGGGTGCCCACGCTTTTTCCGGGCAATCAGAAACAAGTCATCCGCTTCAAGCTTTGGGATTATCATGGCTCCCCTCCGCTGGCCCTCCTCCTTCCTGCTGATCCTGCGGCATCAACCCCCTCTACAGGTAGCTGTCCATCTGGGTTATCCTCGCCGACCGCTCCTCTATTTAGAGGCTTCATCGAATAATCAGCTGGATCTTCCTCCAAAACTTCATTGATTACGTCCATAACTTCAGGAGGGATAGCCGCTTCAAGAAGAGCAGCCAAGGGCCCAGACTGGCTTCTGTCGACTTCCATCTCTGTTAAAGCTGGATCACCATATGGGCTCCTAACCTCTTCACCAGATCCTGATTGGTCCTCCTCGGATCGAGAAGACATCACTTTGCTGGAAGACTCCTCAGGACCTGAGGGGATAAAGGAAGGAAGATGGAATGAGGGATCTGACTGAGCGGGCTGCTTCCCAGTTCCTGCCGAGCTAGAGGGGACCACCTTGTCACCCTCAGGGCGAGATAACTCGGCAGCTTTGAGCATTATTTCCTGTCTGTCCCAGCCAGTAATAGATGATAAATCAAAGGGAGGAGGAAGAGCTTCCGCGGCCTGAAAAGAAGCTGTTAACGGAAATTTTACTCGGGATGAGAAATCTCTGTTAACGCCCTCGAGACCACTACCACTGTAGATGGTGGCCAAAATTATTTGTATATGTGACAATGGTTTATCTAGTGACAAATAAACAAGAAAGTTTTTATTTAGCATGCATGGTACACGAGTACAAAGATTTTTCTCATCTTTTCTCTCAATTCTCTTTGGTAAATGGTCGATTGCTAGTCGTATGCCTGTCGAATAGTAGTCTCTGTATAATAGTAGTCTCTGTCGAATAGTAGTCTCTTTTTTCTTTTCTTTTTATACATGGTTTGTAGGTCAACAGACTGATTCTCCATTGATTGTCTCAGTGATTGTCTCAGTCTCTTCCTTATCGGGCGGGATTTTTAGATTGACGCCCGAATTGAGAGTATCGTGGTGGAGATCAGCTTGTTTCCTTTTGGATTTCATTACTTATTCTGCATGTAGATAACGCTTCCAGGTACGATTTAATTCATTCCTCGTATCCTTTCAGTATGATCCTTATAGGAGTCGTGGGACATGACGATATGGTATGATGCATCAACCAGGGAGGTTGTTTAGTATTTCGACCTTGATGTCTGAGAATTTTCATCCAGCTTGGAGCCAGATCTGGCTTCTCATGACTTTTCTGAAGCTAGACGTGGCCTTGACTGACCTTTTTGAAGCTAGGTGTGGCTTGGACTGACCTCGCGGCCTTCTAGGGACATTCTTCTGTGTCAATCGAGGTACAGACGGGGTTCTTGAGCATTTGCAAGATTACCTTAACTTCGGGGAGCTTCTAGTTTTGATGATGCGGGCTAAGCCCGATCATTCCGGGCTCTATCCCGGATGTTTCTGGAGCCAGCCCTTGTTCTTGGGGTGGTATCACAGTTCGGCCCTGGATAGAAAGGTCTCCTGGTGGAAGTTCTCGGGTCCGGGCTTTATCCCAGATGTTTCTGGAGCCCGCCCTTGTACCTGGGGCGGCATCATAGCTTGGCTCTGGATATAGAGGTCTTTAGGTGAAACTTTCGGGTATGGAACCCGGTCTAGGAAGTGGAAAATTTCCCTTTGGTCCTTAGCCAATTTTGGCTATTAACAGAAGCATAAAAATACCCATCGCTGAAGGAGGTCTCCGCATCAGCTTGTAGCTTGGCCACCTGAGTGATCAGAGACCGGTTCTCTAGGTCCAGCTTCTTAGCCTCAGATCTCCAGGAATCCCGCTGCCTAGCCCGCCGGAGAGATTGAAGACGCTCCTGATCGAAAGATTACTTCATCCTCTCATGATCGCAGCGAAGCTCAGCCATCTCGAGCTCGATTTTTCCCTGGCTGGAAATCGCCTCTTCCACTAAAAACCGATCCTGTTTGAGCAGTTCCCCGACTTTCTCGGCTTCAGCTTCGGCTTTTGCAGCCCGATCACGGAGAAGGGCTACCTGCTGGCCCATCGCAACATTAACCTTAAAGGCCTACAAATACAAAACCCGAGTTAGAAACTGAACGAATTAACAAAAAAAAAAAGCGTGAAGGAAATACAATTACCTCAGCTAAGATAGCAGACCCCTTGGTTATAAGGACATCCACAGGCATAGAAGCCATCTTGGAGATCCCGCCACCCGGACATGAAGCTATGAACTGCTCCAGGACCTCATCCCGCCCTGTCGAGCTCGACTGAGGCTGGGAACGGTTGGAAGGAGCCTTCGCGACACCTTTCCCAAGAGCGACATCTTTCGCAGAAACCTCCGAGGCTTTGGTTGTTGGAAGCGCAGATGAATCAGATGTTTGAGTCGAAGGGATAGCGACTTTAGCGGCCATGGCCGAGGGGGCAGAAACAGCCGGGCCAACCACCTGGGGAGCTTTACCCAAAGCCCGAAAAGCCCGCGAAGCCAGAGTGGCCATCTTAGACCCAACCGGAGAGACAGTAGAAGCCAGGGCAGGCTCGACCCCAGAGGAGGGAAGAGAAGCTCCACCTTGAGGAGAACGCGAGACGTGTCGGGTGGCTGGCTCCACGACAAAGACTGTGAATAAACAGATAAAAAAATGTTAGAACCAAGCTAAGTAATAAGAAGAAGCGACACAAGGATACTTACGAGGAATAGCGTCTGAAATCCGTAGATATTTGTTCACCCTACGAGGGTCAAAAGCTTCAGCGGTAGGGAATTTCGGATTCAGGTTATTCCGGGCTAGAATAGCCTTGAAGACGGCTTCGGACTCGGCAGGCAGGGAGTCCCGGTCCCAGGAGGGCTTGTCACTGAAAGCCGTAGGAACCTCGAATTCATGCCCTCCGATGAAAATCAAGCTCCCCCAGTCATCCCCCGCCAGGATCCATTCTTCTTTCCATGCGGTATCCTTCTTCGAAGCACCAGGAATAATGAAATTAAGCTTATTCTCGGCCTTGGCGTAGAACTGACCCCGAGGAGCCCCAGACAAGCTCCCAATCTGAAAAAGATACGCCAGCTCCTCTGCACCTGGCTCCCTTGTCACTTTACTCATCTGGCATTGTTCCCTCCATAACATAAGGAAGCCAATCAAATGCCTCCAGAAGCCCGGCGTTAACTGGAGGGGAGCGAGCTGGATGGCGTTTGGAGCCCGCCGAAGGGTCGGATGGAGGGGAAGCCTGACCCCGTTCTCAAGAGCGGCCACATGGATCGGAAGCACGCCTTTAGGGGGGGTTGAAAAACTCACAATTCTTGGGAGGCACCGAGATGGATACACTGTCGGGGATGCCAAACTTTGATCTCAAGCGGTCAATCGACACAGGGTCAACGGTGGAATCTGGGATAACCCGGAAATCGTAGGGAGGGAGCCTCTCCCCAAAAGGACGAGGAGCCGAGACCCGACGCTCCCCCGCAGCACCACCGACCATTTCTTTATCGGAATCATCATCGATGATGTCTAAAGGGTGGTCGGGATGGTTGGAGAACCCAGTCCCGATATATACATTCCTACTGGACCGCCGAAATTGTGAGGTGGGCGAGGAATCATCGCCGTCAAAACTCCTCCTAGCCCGCTTCCCCAGACTAAGACTGACGACCTCCTCGCCGTCGAATGTGGAATCACTTGAATCACGACTATTTTTCGACATTATAGAAAACGAAGAGTGAAGAAAGAATAGAAGACAAAGAATGAAGAAAGAAGCAAGCTTGGAGGAAAAGCTGTGGAAATATTTCTCAACAAAAAGTACTTTTAGCTCGAGAAGATGTGAGGAAGATGAGGAGGGAAACAGACATATATATAGGCAGGAGGGCAACAGCACAAGTTACCGAGATACTCGCTTGGTAACGGTAAAAAATCGACTCAGTAACGTAACCGGATTAAGCTCGAAAGCGGGCTAATCATCTCGTGCCACATCACTTACGCAGTTAAGAGGAAGATCTCCCCAAGATCTTGGTAACGGTAAAAAAAGAAAAAAAATCTCGGGGACTGCCGTAACGTGATCAGATTAATTCAAAGATAAATTAGTCGGTTCACAACATGTCACTCAAATGAAGAAATTTCCCAGAATTTCGGTAACGGTAAAAAGAGGAAGATTTCCCAAATAAAGTGAGAATCTGACCTCAACCCCGAGCTCGACATCTGGTGTTCAAGTCAGAGGGGACTTCTGTTAATAGCCAAAATTGGCTAAGGACCAAAGGGAAATTTTCCACCTCCTAGACCTGGCTCCATACCCGAAAGTTTCACCTGGAGACCTCTATATCCAGAGCCAAGCTACGATACCACCCCAGGCACAAGGGTGGACTCCAGAAACATCTGGGATAAAGCCCGGACCCGAGAGCTTCCACCAAGAGACCTCTCTATCCAGGGCCGAACTGTGATACCACCCCAAGAACAAGGGCGGGCTCCGGAAACATCCGGGATAGTGCCCGGAACGATCAGATTTAGCCCGCATCACCAAAACTAGAAGCTCCCCGAAGTCAAGGTCATCTCGCAAATGCTCAAGAAACTCGTTTGTGCCTCGATTGACACAGAAGAAAGTCCCTAGAAGGCCGCGAGGTCAGTCGAGGCCATACCTGGCTCCGAAAAAGTCAAAGGAAGCCAGATCTGGCTCCAAGCTGAACGAAACTTCTGGGACATCAAGATCGATATACTAATCAACCTCTCTGATTGACATATCACACCATATCGTCATATCCCACGACCTCTATAAGGATCATACCTGGAAACGTTACCTACATGCAGAACAAGCAATAAAATCCAAAAAGGAAACAGACTGATCTCCACCACGATACTCTCAATTCGGGCGTCAATCCAAAAGTCAATGATATAAACGCAAGAAATCCCGCCCGATAAGGAAGAGACTGAGACAATCACTGAGACAATCAAGGGAGAACCAGTCTGTTGACCTACAAACCATGTATAAATAGAAAAAAAAAAGAAATGAAAAAGAGGAGACTACTATTCGACAGACATACGACTAGCAATCGACCATTCACCAAAGAGAGTTGAGAGAAAAGAGAGAAGAATCTGTGTATTCGTGTACCATGCATGCTAAATAAAAACGTTCTTGTTTATTTTTCACTATATAAACCACCGTCACATATATAAAGAATTTTGGCCACCACCTACGTGGTAGTGGTCTCGAGGGCGTTAACAGAGATTTCTCATCCCGAGTAAAATTTCTGTTAACACTTGTCGGTTGGCATCTTGAACTTGGGGGGTAACTCTGCTTCCCTGATCCTTCTAGAGAAAGGAACATTCATCTCTCCCAAGGGGTCTTTCCGGTTATCCCGGTGCTTACCCTTCTTCAACTCTTGGATCTCTTTCGCCATTCTGGCAACCTGGTCCCTGAGATGTTTGTTGCCATTATTTCTGGATTCCACTTCAGATTCTCTGTCACCAGATTCTTCTGATGTTGCGGAAGCTTCATCCTGGTTCTCTTCCTAAAGAAGGTCCTCTCCAGCACCTCTATCGCTACCTCCCGCTATTGATCGAGGTCGTCTCCTGGTTACTTCTTGCTGAGGCTGTCTAGAAGAAGCTTCTGGTTGGACCGGGTGGTAGCGCTCCCTAGGCGGGAGATCGATGGCGGATCTCACTCGTCGAGGTTGGTAGTTTACAGGTTGTCTTGGAGCCAGGGGCATGGGCCTGAGTCGGTCGTGGACCGATGGTATCGGAGGTACGGGTCCGAGTCTGTCATGGACCGGTACGGGAGGTGGTGGTCCCAATCTATCGAAAGAGGCACCCTGGTACCTTGTTGATTGATATCTCCCCTGGTATCTGGTACCGCGGGCTGGCTGGCACCATCTTCCATGACCATTTAGAGGCGAATATTTTCAATAAAGGTCGTGACCTGTTGGTTTACACTGGCGAGGCCAGCTGCTAGGGTGGTAGGTGCCTGGGGGTCCGCCTGCACTGTAACAGATGGCTTCGGAGCAGGTTTACGACCCTTTCCCCCTTTATTTGGCTTCTGAATCTTTCGAGTTGTAGCGTTTGATTGATGTCCCGATGGGTCAGGATGATCTTGAGATGATCGGAGCTTCATTCTGATAATGCAGTAAGAAAACGAGACACTCAGGCTTTCTTATAGTGTGGTGTCCCCACAGACAGCGCCAAAAAGTGTTAACGGAAAAATCTGCTCGGGGAGCAAAATTTCAATTAACACCCTCGTCACCTACCGATAGGTGGTACCGAGGTTCCTTCATATACTGAAGATTGATACGGATAAGTATGAAGGAACCAAAGAGATATAAGTAAATACTGTTTTATTGAACGGGAACTTGTATAATGGTTACAACACCTATTCTCTACTCTCTCTAACACAAAATGGGGATGGAGAATGTCGTTTATGTCGATAAGTGGATATATCCTCCCAATGATCGTCAATGGACTCTCACTGGCTTTAGAGAATTCAAAGGATATTCTTCTGGGAATTAATCTCTCTGTCTTTCGTGATGGCGAAGAACCATTCCCTTTCTTTCCCCTTCAAGGCTGTATATATAATTCCTCCAGAAAATCCCCTCAAAATCCAATTGTATTGATGAGGATTTTTGAGAGTCCTATTTTAGGCGTTGAAAGGCATTGTGTGAGGCTGAAGGCGCGGGATTTGATCCTGTTAATCATTGTCGAATTCAATTGCTGATTTGGTTGACCGTTTGGTCTCATTAATAGCGCTTTATTTTGGAGATGGAGTCAACTTTCCTTCTTCGTGGAGCTTGGAGGGAAATTCTGATTCTGAACTTTGGCGGAATGAGGTGCTGATATATCAGTCTGGTCCTACTGGCATGGAGCTTGTTCTACTTCTTGCTAGGAGTGGTGCTTATGTCTTCATGATCTCCTTCATATTGTTCGGAAGGTAGAGTACCTGCCCCGGATGGACTCCTGAGTGGATATCGAAGTACTAGGTACTAGGTGGAAGTTGGGGTAGTATGAAGGTGGGTATCGTGGTTCCAGGTATCTTGGTTGATGTCGAAGGACTTGTTGGGCGTTGGGCATACAAGTAATCATTGTACTGGTCCTTGGTCGGTATTAGGAGCTTCAATAAATGCGTGGTGCATGCCTTCGTTAGTTCGTGGTACTGGTGTTCTATCTAGGTAGATAGGTAATCGAGGTCCTGACCTTACCCAGTATCGGCTCCATCTAGGTAGTGGCACTGATCTAGCTGGTCAGCCGGAAGCTGGGATTGGCTCCTATCAGGTTGATACTATTTGGAAAATTCTCTTTTGATCCCTTGCTAAAAAACCTTGTTAACAGATCATTTAGAATGTATTAACTATACATTAAATACAATATGATTATTTCCAAAAATAAGTTTTTATTGCTAAAGAGATAGAGGGCTTTTCAATTAATAAACTAAATAATTTTTAATTAACCTATATAATAAATTAAATAATCCTTAAGGAATCTGTTCATCTAAACTGGAATGGTGGTGATAGAAATGGAGAGTCTTTGTTTAATAATGATATTGGAGACCTAAGAGTATCCTCAACAGATTATTAGAGACAATAACCATCATTATAATTGACAATGATTTAATTAAAATCAGATTCATTAACTACTTAAGAAAACTTGTCGCTTGGTTGTTTTATAATTAGTTTTTTTTTATCATAATATAATTAGTTATTTATTAATAATATCGATAATTCAATTATTAATGAATTTAACATTTATTGGATAGAAAAAGTTTTTTTTTTATATCTTTTTGTTTTTTTATCAAAATGTAATTAGTATTCTTAATTCATTAATTATTATTAATATTCATAAATAATGAATTTAACATTTACTATTGGATAGGAAAGGGTTTTTTTTTTTTTACACTATGTTTGGATTGGTGGAATATGAGAGAAAAGAAATGGAAGGCAAATGAAAAGAAATGAAAGGAAATGAAAGGAAATGAGAGTACTTTTAATGATTGTTATTTGGATGGTTATAAATATAAAAGAAATGAAAGGAAACCAATCTTGTTTGGAAGGGAGAAATAAATGAATTCATTTTATTCTATTTACGAAAATACCATATTTTTCAACAATATGAATGCCTAATATTAATAGGGTTAGTTTTGGGATATAAATGCCCATTTTTTTTATCATAAACTCATACAATTACAAGACAAACGAAGGACTCAAATCAATCCGAATACACTCCCTCACAGAAGAGAAGGCAGACGAAGCAAGGTTATGTGCCAGGACATTTCTGAATTTGGAAACGAAAAGGCACTTACAGGACCCACCTCGGACAATTGAGCCTTGATATCACTATAATAAATCTAGCCTCTTAAAATGGAGGCACTTGAGAGTTCAAGGAATCGACAACCTTACGAGAGTTGACCTCGACAAACCTAACCTGCAGATTGTAGAACTTGGCCAGCATGAGACCATTCCGAAGAGCCACGAACTGGCCGATATCATTATTGAAAGAACCAAATAAAAGCTTGGACCGTGCAACCAAAACTCTCCTTTTATCATCCCTGACTGAAGCCCCTAACCCAATCAACTCCAAGGCTTTGCGCATATCAGTGCCAATATTAAGCTTCAATAGACCAGGAGGAAGGGCTAACTAGTCCACAGAATCCCTGGTGACATGAGGGGACACATGGGGGTTGAACGCTAGCCTGCTGTTCTGGAATTCCTCAACCAGGTCAGTCGCCCTAGAAACCACCATGTCAGGAGCTGAGGCTTTACCACAGTTAGAAAGGGAATTTCGATCCTCCCAAACTGCCCAAGTAACCATACAAAAGAGGTTGAAAGCATCCTGAGACACCTAAGAAGCAATGGAATGAAACACAGCCAAAACAGGTATGTTGCGGAGACTAACTAACCTCAAACCGAAACAGGTCCCCTTCCAAATTTGACGAACAGCCTTACAGCCAAACAGGGCGTGGCTGATAGTTTCAAAAAAAAACAGCTGCATCTGTCTCAGCGAGAAACCCCCACAACTTTCCTCTTCCATAGATTGTCCAGGGATAGGAGGGCATTCAGACATGCCCTCCAGATAAAGACCTTCACCTTTGGAGAGAGGTTCAAGCACCAAAGAGAATTCCACCATTTCTGCTGGAGAGAGGGATTGGAAGCTGAAGCCCGAATCTTCTCTGATAATGCCACCTTGTAGCCACTTTTCACCTTAAATTCTCCATTTTTGTCGAAATACCACCTGAT
The DNA here is from genome assembly GCA_033220585.1 of Dipteronia sinensis. NCBI lineage: Eukaryota > Viridiplantae > Streptophyta > Magnoliopsida > Sapindales > Sapindaceae > Dipteronia > Dipteronia sinensis. The sequence goes on along the minus strand of CM065639.1, from coordinate 28,135,206 downwards.
GCAATCCTGTCCCCCCGTCCAACTCACTGGGATAGGGAGGATTACTTCCCTGTCAGCTGGAAGTAAGAGGTATGCCATCTTTTCCATATTCCAACCTCTCCGTGACCCATCAATAAGGTCGGCCACTCTGACATCATGCCCAGGATCACTGGTAATTGGCTTGAAAGTACCTGGTCTTGGTCTCCAATGGTCCTTGAAGACCCTAATACTCCTCCCATCACCCACCGTCGAAACCAGATCCTTAGCCAGCAGCTCTCTCCCCCAAAGAAGGCTTCTCTAGGTACAAGAACAGCCAGATATCATATTGACATCTAGGAACGCTTCATTCCTGAAGTACTTCGCCTTAAGGACCTGAGCAGCTTAGGATCCCAGATCCAACAAACTCCTACACGCTTGTTTTGCCAGAAGCGCATGATTGAAGAGAAGAGGTCTTTAAACCCCAGACCACCATTGCACTTGGGAAGGCAGATTTTTTTTCCCAACTTACCCAGCTGATTTTACGATTGCCGTTTTTCGACCCCCACCAAAATTTCGAAGCCATGGCACTGAGCTCCTTACATAAACTAACAGGGAGTTTGAAAATGCTCATAGGGTAGGTGGGAATGGCTTGGACCACAGCCTTGATGAGAACCTCCTTCCCAAAAAAAGAGAAGAAACTATCCTTCCAACCCCTCATCTTTTTCCAGACTCTCTCTTTGATATCATTAAAAAGAAACCTTTTATTTCTTCCAACCATAGAAGGGAGGCTGAGGTAACTGTCTTGTGAATTACAGTCGTTAATTCCAAACAAGTGTTGAATAACCTGCCTGGCTGACTCCTCCACATTCGGACTAAAGGTGATCTTGGATTTTCTCAGATTTATCTGTTGGCCTGAGGCCCTCTCATAGATACCAAGAATCTTCTGAATATGAAGGCGACTAATACTGGAAGCCTTACTGAAGAGAATACTATCGTCCGTAAACAGTAAATGGCTGATAAGAGGCCCACCTCTGGCACTGCGAGTTCTTAGAACCCTCCCACCTCTCTCCAAACTAGACACAAGACAAGAAAACGCCTCTACACAGAGGAGAAAGAGATAGGGGGACAACAAGCAACCTTGCCTCAACCCTTTGGATGGGGTCACTGAACACACGGCCTGTCCATTCAATAAGAAAGCGAGGTTTGAGGAGGAGATGTAGTCCATAATCAAGCTGATCCACGCCGGAGGGAAATTCAGTTTCTCCATGACTGCTTTGAGGAAGGTCCACTCGACCCTGTCGTAGGCCTTGCTCATATCCAGTTTCAGCGCCATCTGGCACCTTTTTCCCGACATTTTCCTGCCAAGAGAATGGAGGGATTCAAAGACAACCAACACATTGTCATAAATTTGTCTTCCTGGGACAAAGGCCGACTAGTAAGGGGAGATGATATCCGGGGGACAAGGCTTCATTCTTGCAGCAATAACCTTTGTAACAATTTTATAAATGGTGTTGCACAGAGAGATGAGACGGAAGTCTCTCAGATCAACATGTTTGTTTACTTTAGGTATCAAAACAACATTTGTTGCATTGAAGTGCCTTATAGAAATCTCCCCATTCAAGATACGAAGACAAACCCTGGTGACACCATTCCCCACTAATCCCCAAAAATTTTGGAAAAAGATGGCTTGGAAACCATCGGGGCCGGGAGCCTTGGTTGGATTGAGACTGAAGACCGCCACTTTAATTTCATCTGCTGAAATAACCGCACCCAAACTCCTAGTCTGGTCATCGCTCAGCCTATACCTGACAGGAGCTGAGACCTTTCTGATATCCTCCATAGGAGGGTTCACAGACTTAAAAAGGGAGGCAAAGAAGTCGCTAACCACCACAGCCATGCCCTCCTCAGTCTCTTGAGTCCTCCCAGCTGTATCAAGGAGGCTAGAAATATGATTCTTTTTCTTCCTAGCCGTTGCTTTAGCGTGGAAATACCTGGAATTACGATCCCCCGCTCCAAGCCAATCCACTCTGGACCTCTGCTTCCAGTAAATTTCATCACAATAAAGAAGTCCTTCAACATCCTTTTCAATAGTTCTGATCATCTGCATAGCCCCATGTTTCCCACAGTTCTTATATAGCCTCTCAATTTCAGAGTTTTTCAAACTAATCTGCTTCTGAACATTGCCAAACCTACTCTTGCTCCAGTTACATGATTCAGAGGCACACCACTCCAGCTTAACCTTAAATCCTTCGTCGAGAGGGGAGGCCCCTTATCAAGCCAAGTTGTCTCCACCACTCTACCAATATTAGTTTTCTTGAGCCAAAACTGTTCAAACCGAAAATTTCTCCCCCTATTTTGCCTGTGACGGGTGACGGGAGAAACACACAAGGAGAATTAGCCATGAACCTATCCAACCTCTCCTGAATGTTGGCCATTCTGTCTCTCCTGTTATTCCAAGTGAAGCTCGGACCCGAGAAACCCAAATCAACGAGATCGTAGTCATCTATTGCTCTCATAAACTGAAGCATACCTGACAGAAACTTTTCAGATCCCCCCCATCTTCTCACTTCTGGAAAGAAGCTCGTTAAAATCGCCCCCACACACCTAAGAGAGATTATCTATACTTCTTAGACGTCTAAGCACGTCCTAGGAGAAGCTTCTATTACTCACATTCGGCTCCCCGTGAACCTTCAAAGAAACCCGTCCTCTATACAAAAACGAACGTCTATATGATCTGTCGAGAAAGAGAGAACCGTTACCACTAAGCTATCCTTCCACAGGAGCATCATACCCCCACTATTACCATTACTATCGACACTAACACCATCTGTAAAGCCCAGAAGGCATTTTAGTTTATCCGCTTTACTCCCTAACAATTTCATCTCCGAGAGAAAAACAAAGTCTGGGGAATGTTTTCTCAACAACCTCTTCAAGGCTGCGAACGCACGCGGGTTCCCCAACCCCCGCACGTTCCAGCTAAGGCCAATCATTACTCCCAGCGGGCCTGACACTCAGGCTCCACCGATCTAGAAGTGCCCACTTATGCACATGTAATTCTTCCTTTCTTTAGTTCTCTGGCTACATCTGGCTGTTCAAAAATGACCTTCCTTTTGCAACCCTGGACACCCCCTCCAGACTTAGAACTAGGAGACAGAAGGGGCGATCTAGTTTCGGCCTTTGACCCCCCTTTTTCGGGACTTTTCATGGTAATCGAGGGAGATAGAGTCTGAGATTTAGAAGCTTTCCTCGCCACCATTCCTACATCCAGCATCCTTTGGAGCGGGCTAGATACCTTCCTTACCAACTGATTTTGTTCCCTTCCACGCGCTGATCTTTTCCATCTCCTAGTCACTTTCCTTTCTGAAGTACTCTACTGCTCACTCTTCCCTGATTTCAGTGGTACTTTGGGTGCCGAGACTTGGCTTAATTCCCTGGTCCAACCTCTACCGTACTCAGCAGTCGTTTGTTTAATTGTTTAAATACTGAATAGTCCTGAATTTTTATGAAGACTGAATAGTGTTTGAAATCTGAACCTGAATGACATGTTTGTTTTTTTTTTCTCACATCTGAATGTACTGTCAACATATTTATTTTTTAAAAATAAAATTATCTGAAATATATAATTTTATATTTATACCTATACTAATTAAAAGAAGTAATTTAATATGTATCATTATTTATAACATTTTGTATTTTATTTTTTTTGTAAACAAAGTTCAATTTAACAAAAAAAAAATTAATCAAAGATTATAATTTTACATGTTCTGCAAACAAAGTTTAAGTTAAATTTATTGTAAAAAAAGTTACAGTTCAAGTTCAATTTTGTATGTTATCCACGCTTTCAGTGAATATAATTCATGAAACCATTTTTGTTTCTTTAGTTTCCTGGATCAGATGCACCGGAAACCAAATAAAAAAAAAATTGAATTTTTTACATACAATAATTCTATAACATCTTCAAGCCACGAAATTTACTCAATATGATAGACAAATTTATTGAGCACTATTCGAATAGTTAGATAAAAAAATAAAGAGTTCTTACCGGGACTTAACAGGAGAGAAATTCAATTGTTCAATCTCAGAAAAAATTCATTATGAGAAGTAATTATGGTTTTTTTTTTCTTTTCTAAAACCTGTGTAAATAAGAAATATGTTAAAAGATAAAAATTTATACCATATCAAATTAAGATAAATTTGAAAATATATCTTTTTTTGGAATATAAACTTGAAAGAGAATATTTTAATTGCAATCCAGTGATTTGAAATTAAGTTAAAAGTCAGGATTTCTTACTTTTTATTTTAAGTTGTTTGTTGATATTTTTAAGTTGTTTGACTACTTAAAAAAACAAACAAAACAACTTAATGAGTTCAATTCAGACCCAGTAAGTCTTAAGTGAAAAAAACAAACGACCCCTTAGACCAGACTCACATCCAATTGGCTCCACTGGTTCCTCTACAGGTCCAAGACCGGTTTCACCAAGCCTACAGTCTGGTACTGTTGTGCTTGAATCAGGCCCATACCTTGGCCCATCAATACTCATCTTATCCGCTTGTGGTGGCCCAAACCCACCCCCCACTTTTAGGGTTCCCGATCTAGTCTCCGTTGTCACCTCCCTCACCCCCACCCCAGCACTAGCAGACTCGTTGTTGTGCGATGACATAGATCCCGGCCGGATGTTATTGAGCCTGTCCCCTGACATTTCATGCTCCTTATCTAGAGATCTATCTTTCTCTGACGAGTTTCCACTAATTTGTCCCTGAAACCTTGATCTCAGTCTCTCCGTTCCCGGAGCTTTAAGCCACTGGCCATACTTTGTGGCCGATCCATCCGTAGCTCCCTTTCTGGCTTCTTCATATGTACACTCCTTGATTACGTGCCCTAAACGCCCACAGGCATAGCAGAAGTCCGGTAACCTTTCATATTTCAATCCCGCTACTACAATCTTGTCCGATTTACCCAGCTTAAGTCTGAGCCACCGCTTTAGCGGTTTTGTTATATCGATTTGGACTTTGACCCTCATAAACTTGCCCCAACTTTCCTTAGATTCCGACGGGATTTCAATTAGCACACCTATCTGTTCAGCCAGCCACCTTGCGGTTCTACGATTCATACACATGATTGGGATGTCATGTATCTGGATCCAGAACTCAGTTTTGTTAAAACGCAATTTTGAAACATCTCCAGATCCCACCGGAGAAACCTTTTACATTAATAAAAGCTTTTAATTAGTGAGATGGGTCATGGGATCATGACACATCTTTGATCTCTCTCTGCTTTTACTTTTGGGCCTCAGCTTTTAGAGCTTTTTGGAAAGTTTATTCCTAGTTACGAGTATCAAAAGATGAATTTAAATTAATCAATCAAAAAAGTGATTACTAAACCTTATTTTAAAGGATCGGGATTATCATGGGTCTAATATAACAAATTAATTATCTGAATTATTTCTTTTAATTTTTATGTTTTTATTCGACCAAAAGATAAGATGTGCATCCAAATCTTATTTTAAAAAGGGTGTTCCAGTAATTCATCATCAATACAGTTATGTTAGAGTTGTAAATATCAATGTTCTGATAAATGACGCCCATTCGATTTATCAATGTCACAAATTTGAGTTGCTACACCACAGGTAATATATATATGTGGGTCAAGATAAATCAACTTAAATTTGTGATTTAAAATTTTGACTATAACATCTCAATCACTCATGTGCTCTTAATCCAATAGTTGAGATTTGAATACATTTATAACTCTTGGATTAAAAGCACATAGGTGGTTGAGATGTTGAAGTCAAAATTTTAAGTCTCAAATTTAAGTTGTTTTAGCATAACTATATATATATATATAGTCATTTTCTCCTCAGTACGTACTGATATATATATATATATATATATATATATATATATATATATTTCAGTTTCCTAAATATTAGCCATTAAATTCAACTTCTTTGACTCAATCAATATTCACTTATACTTAATCAACGGTTCACATGCAATGCATTGATATAAATACATCAATGAGTAACGGGGTGAACACTACTGTGTGTGTGTATTGAATCTTTCATAAGAAATCTCTTATTTTAATTTCAATAAGAATCTTGATGAAATCACATCGATTTTTATGAATTTTTATCTGAATTATATTTGTGGATAATAAGTTCATTGAAATTGAAATCTACATGTGAATAAAATTTGAGATTTTTTCAAGGATTAGAATTATTTTTTCTTTAATTTTCCGATATTTCGCCCATTTTTCCAATGCCTTTTAACAAAACCGGGATAAATAGTTCTAGTGTTTGAAAAAAATTCAAATTTTATTCATTGGTAAATTTCATTGAACTTATCACAGACAAAATAAAAAATTAGATCAAAATTAATTAAAAAAAATATATATGCGATTTCATCAAGGTCCTTACCGAAATTAAAATAATGGATTCCTTATGAGAGATTTACTTATATCTATATCTATATAATTTATAAAAACTAACCATCACGCTCACACGTGTCACCTTGAGAGAGTTTTGGATTTAAATACATTAATTTATATCTATATTAACAAATCAGTTCAATAGGCACTTTATATTAATACATAAGTAATAAGTTAAATAGGCCTTCATGATTACAATTAATAAATACAATAAATCAATTATTTAAACCATTAGTATATTCTCTCTCTCTCTCTCTCTCTAAACCATTTATGCCCTCCCATCTTCCTCAATTTTCTCTATAAAAATCATCTAAAATCTCACATTTTTCCATCTCATTTCATCGACTTTCTCAGCAAACTCAAAACAAGCGAAGAATTGGATGATGTTGGGTGGTGAGAGGAATTTCTACAGATTTTTTTTTAATATTTGGTTGAATAATTTTAATCCTTTAGTTTTTGTTTTTTTTTAATCTCACGTTGTTTCCATCTCATCTTATTGACTCACCCTCCGGGACCGGGTTTTCTGGGGTACCGGATCCCCCCTGGGATCGGGTCTTCTAGCGTACTGGGTTCCGTCGGTACTTGGGTCTCTCTCTAGAGGGAAAAATGCTTTCTTGGGGAGGTTGCCAACTTTTTTGGTTAACATATATATATATATATATATATATATATTTCTTTTCAATTTATCTCAAATATATTTTTTTTAGAATTTTTAAGATTTTGTAGCTTTAATCTTCTATATATGTATATATAAATATATGTTTGAGATATACTATATATATATATATATATACACAGTAAATATAATTATTCGTTTCAAAAAACAAAAGAAAACATTGATTTCCAAAAAACATCTAAAATAAATTAATGTCATCCCCTTATTTACCAAAACACCAATCATTTGATGAAATTAAATGGAATGATCATTGGTATAACCGTTTTCATCAAAAATGGTCATTTTGAAACAAATTTCCCATCTAATGGTCATTTTGATAGTGATGACCTAAATTGATGGTCACCAGGGTACTTATCCCATTAATTTATCACTTGATTTGATAATATCCTCCATAGAGTTACAAAAAAAAAAATTAATACTAGAATGAGCGTTTTTTTTATAAAAATATATATATATAGTATTTTCATGTAAATTGGGGTGTATTTAAAGCTTTCAAAAATTTAATTTATCAAAATGAAATGTCTTAAAGAAAATAAATGTGAAACAAATGGATTGTAAATAGCTTATCTCAATAGTTATTTATCTCTATATAATTATAAATATTTATAATTCTTTTTCTATTTTTACCTTTTTATTTTCTTTTTTTGTAGATCATTTAGAATGTATTAACTATACATTAAATACAATATGATTATTTCCAAAAATAAGTTTTTTTTTTAATTTTAATTATTCTTATAAATGGCAATAAATAAATAGTTTACAAATCAAATTAAATTATTAATTGTATTACCAAATCAATGGTAATCTGTCTTTTATGGAATTAATGGTAAATTTTAAAAGCATATCAATGGAAATATATTAATGATAACATAACAAAAATTAATAATTTGTTATAACATATATATATATATATATATTGCTAAAGAGATAGAGAGTTTTTCAATTAATAAACTAAATAATTTTCAACCTATATAATAAATTAAATAATCCTTAAGGAATCTGTTCATCTAAACTGGAATGGTGGTGATAGAATTGGAGAGTCTCTATTTATTAATGATATTGGAGACTTAAGAGTTTCCTTAACAGATTATTAGAGACAATAACCATCATTATAATTTAAAATGATTTAATTAAAATCAGATTTATTAACTACTTAAGAAAACCTGTTCATATTTGTTTTATAATTAGTTTTTTTTATCATAATATAATTAGTTCTTTATTAATAATATCGATAATTCAATTATTAATGAATTTAACATTTATTGGATAGAAAAAGTTTTTTTTATATCTTTTTTTTTATCAAAATGTAATTAGTATTCTTAATTCATTAATTATTATTAATATTCATAAATAATGAATTTAACATTTACTATTGGATAGGAAAGGGTTTTTTTTTTACACTATGTTTGGATTGGTTGAATATGAGAGAAAAGAAATGGAAGGTAAATGAGGAAAGGAAAGGAAAAGAAAGTGTTTTTAATGATTGTTGTTTGGATGATTATAAATATAAAAGAAATGAAAGGAAACCAATCTCATTTGGAGGGGAGAAATAAATGAATTCATTTTACTCTATTTATGAAAATACCATTTTTTTTTCAACAATATGAATGCCCAATATTAATAGGGTTAGTTTTGGGATATTGAAAAAAATCATTAATTTTGGATTATTTTCCCTCTGTGTCCTCCCAAATTTGGGTGGAAACCAAATTTGGTGGAACAAGACGAAATTATTCCCTTATTTTCCTTCCATTTTCATCCATTTTCTTTGTCTTCTCTCTCATTTAACAATCCAAACAAGATATTAGAAATCAATCCAAATCATTTTCTTTCATTTCTCTCATATTCCATCAAATCAAACACAATTAGTCTTTTTGTTTTTTATATTTGAATATAATTAATATTTTTAATTAATTGAATGGTGCTATTAACACCCCTCTATTGACCTAATAGTACCCTTCTTTTTTCTAAAATTGGACTGACCTAAGAAAAAACCTTAGGCAGTATCTGGATATATAAGAGACGTCCAATGCATTAATAATTATTCTACAAAGAGATTTATAATCAAACCCCATATCCACAAACAATATCTTTACTTGAAAAGAGTTTTTTTTTAAAAAAAAAAACGTATAAATCATAAAATTCATATATTTTTTTACATACAACTTTTTTTATGAAAAAAATTGAGAAATACATCATACATTTAGAACACGGTTATTTGTTATTTAAAAGTAAGCTGAGAGAGAGAGATAGTGTGTTTTTATTATGTGTTTGAAGTTACCTTGAGTTCCTTATATTGATACAGTGAATTTGAATTAGTATGTTTTTTAATTTTTATTTTACAATGCTCGTGCATCGTGTGGGCTGCATACTAGGAATATATAAAAAGTTTACCATTACAGTGTGATGTGTTGCCACGAGGGAGTTTTGATATTAAATTCTATATAATCATCTATATTAGTAATATTGACTGATTGTTTTTTTTTAATAAATTTTAAAAACTATATAATTCTATATTAACAAAACCAGTTGAATAAGCATTCTGGCATAATTGCATGATTTTTTAATTAAATACAAAGATTATCTTTTCTTTGCAAATTAAAACTAAAATTATAAAAATAGTGAAATTACAGATGGAACATTTGGAATTTTCCTTCCACGTTTTTTAATACTCTATAATGGAGTCCTATGTGCCGCATGTCGTCCTCATAGGCATTGGAATAATCTTTCATCAATATTCATATCAATTACAATTAACTGTGATTAATCTTCCCATGAATAATTTAGAATCAACTCAAAAACTGCTTTGGAATAATCTTCCATTGATATTTATTTCAATTACAATTAAACTATGATTAATCTTTCCGTTAATTTAGAATCAACTCAAAAACCGTTCAAATTCTCTTTGGAACAATTAACCTATTATTAATCTTCACATTAATCATCTAGAATTATCTCAAAAACCATTCAAATTCTCTTATAACACCAATCAATCATATAATTATCCACTCATGTGAAGGATCATGGCATCTCCTATTCCTCAATAGTTCTATAAATAGCTATCTAAAAAATGTGTTGGTCATAATTTTGGCCTTCACTTGCAGACTTGCTTCATTGCAAGTGGAACTGCAACAGTAAGTCGGGCTCCAATGTTAAAGCAAGTGGAACTACAACAGGAAGCCAGACTCTAATCTTAAAGCAACGCTCAAAGCCAGTGGAGGCCTAGCCGAGTGCTGAACAGCATTGATGGAGTTGAAAGTTGTGTCTGGCACATTCAAATGACATCATCCATTATTTAAATTAAATTGTGGAGGCAAGGTGAGGCATGTCTTTAATTTATCTATTTTATTATGTGTTTTAGCCATATACATATATACTTTTGATGTATTAATCTCTTCTTATAGTTTTATGAAATTGCTAAGCACAAATATCTGCAGTATTTTTTTTTCTTTTCTACCGCTTAATTATCTGATTGTATGAATTATTTTTTGTATGTGGCAGATGCCATTTAGATCTTGGGCATCTATCCTAATGATGATATGACATATATAATATGGAGGCACAAAAATTGTTGGTTTAGATATTAACCTCTTTAATCTCAATCTTAGATTTGTTAATCTAAAATTTATTTTTCTGTATTAATTCATAGTTCTCATGAAAATGTGTGAATATATCAGTTCAAAAATAATTTTTACAAATTGCACACAGGATCACTGGCTTCATGCATCGATCAAACTTCATTTCCATATAATTTGATGAGAATCTATGCAAAAAGTGAGTGAGTGAGAGATGGAAAAAGAGAAAAATATGTTACTTGATGGAAAAATTTTAGTGTTTCCTGAGTTAGACAATGTACATGGTGTTGTGGCATATGTCGATGTCAAGTGGAGCCTTCTTTGTGCCTTAAGTCACCATTAAATTTAGAGTCATAAGAACAAGTGGTGATTTATATAAGAATGTATATTCTGATGTAATTTGTAATGGATGGTGCTTATCTGCTCGCTCTGTCTTTTGTTATGGTAGAGTTGGACATTACACACGAGGTGTGATTATTTCCTTCATCTGGTATAGTTTCTAACATAGTGTATTTAATTGTTTTTGTGATAATTATTTCTATAATCATTTGTTCTTCAAAAAAAAAAAAAAACTTACAAAGTTTTTTATTTTTATTTTTTTGGTATATAGTTTTTGGATGTTTTCTAAAAAAATGATGACTTCAAAAGACATTGTTATTAATAAATTACATGAAATGTAAATAGCGATTATGATCGATTTGATAGAAAAGAAGGAATATTGTGTATTTTTCGTTGGGGATTTTCTGAAAAAAAAATTGCCACATCTTTTTTGCGATTCATTATGAAAGATATAATCATTATTAATAAATTATTTACATAATTAATAAAAAAACTAATTAATTAATTTCCTTGGTAGTTTCAAAAGATTGACAATAATTAATCATATTTGGTTATTTTTATTACACTGGACATCTCTTCTCTTGCTTCTGAAAACATCAAGTCATCAGGTTCCATCTTATGGATATATATAGGAGACGATTCATATCTTAGAACAATGAATTTAAGTTGACATATTAAGTGAACATATGAGATAATATTTTAAGTGTTTCAAGTGTTTGCAAGAAGGGGTTCATTTGTACCCAATTTTTTTTAGTGCCTTTTTTATTTCTAACGTATGTTAATTCCATTTGTATGATTATATCTATTATATTACATCATTAGTTTACTAAAAGAGAGTTGTTTTATGTGTTTTGTTTTTTATTTTTATTCTACTTCTTCCCCTTTCACAAAATCAATAGTAAACACCATAAATTATAAATGAAAGGATCAAAAAATGTCATAATCCGAGTTGAAAAGTTTGATAACATTGAAAGCATAATTAATTGAAAGAATGCGTAAAAATTTTAAAATATAAAACTGATGATGATTACGTTATATTTTACGATGCATGCACATCATGCAGGTTGCAAACTAGTATATATATGTATATATATATATATATATGTATATATATATATATATATATATTTATACAGAAATTTTCAAGTCAGTACGCATTAATATAACTTCATCAGTGTGTTGGATGTGGACAATTAGATTTACATATTTTGACTGAAAATGTATACACTTATCAAAACTTCTCCATAATCAGTGGTCCACATGCAACGCACTGATATAAGTTATATCAGTGCGCATTGATATAAGTTATATCAGTGCGCATTGAGGAGAAAATGACTGTATATATATATATATATATATATATATAAAGAGAATTAGATTAATTAATTAATGACGAGATGAGATTGGTCTGATGGTATACCCTTCACACCTGGGGGTGGGCATAGATCGGTTTGGCTCAGTTTTGACTAAAACCGTATTGAACTGACATATTTTCGGTTTTTGAAAATGTGAATGATTTGAACCGTTTTGAACCTAAAATCCGAATTGAACCGAACACCTTTATCTTGGTTCGATTCGGTTTTAGAACTATTGGACTTTGAAGGTTTTTTATAATTTTTTTTTAATTTTGTTGGCCTTTTAGCTGTTTGTTTTTTAGTATTTGCCTATTTGGGCGTAAACTTTATTTAAACAAAATAAAACACTATTTTCAATCCAAATCTAAAGTTTCAATCATATTTAGTCTATATACTCAACGAAAATATAAAATTTTCATAATTTCTATAAAATAGAAGTCCAAAAATGCAGTATATAATGTAGTCTAAAATAAAATATCATCAACAAGCAGTCCATAATAAATTAAAGCTTTACAAAATAATTATTAAGACAATTCGGTTTATCCAGTTCGGTTCGGTTTTGTATGTTCAAAACCGAAACCGAACCGAATTCAATTTGGCTTTCAAATTTCAAATCGGTTTGAACCGAATAGAAGCTATGAATCGAACCAAACACCATTTTTCGGCTCGGTTCGGTTCAATTCTGTTCGGTTTTTATGCCCATCCTTACTCACACATATACCACGAGATTGTGGGTTTAAAGTCTTCCCCTTTCCTAAACCTCGAATCATACAATGATTAATCAAGGGAACAAGATTACCAAAGGAAATGCTAAAAGTAGATATTTGTTAAATGTCTGTAGTCCACTTTTGAAGGAATTTAGGTGTAGTGAATACCCACCATTTTTGTGGGCCTAATTTACGACTTAAGAGTGTTAGACATAACAACTTGAGCTGAATTGGGGATTTTTGGGGCCACTGTCATGTGGGAGTTTGAAAGAAGTATGAGACTGAGATTTTTGGATTACAATTTGGAAAAGTTTTGGTTTAATTCATGAACCAACTTATACACATTATTGAGTTCTTTAAAGTAGGTGTTGTGTTGTGGAGTCCAGCAACTTTCATTGGTCTTAGATTCAATATTAATATAAATTATTTATTACAATTGTTTGCACTATTGTAAAACATGCATGTATTATGTATACATGTTTGAACATGGTGTATGTATCTGTCCCAAATTGAATATATATAAGTTGAATCCTAATCTTATAAGGAAGGGTTAGGATCGATACTCTTACAAAATTTCATCCATTAAATATGTTGAACACCAATTTCGCACCATATATACACAAGGCCTCCACCCATAAGGTGTTTTCCGCTTAGGCTCATTGAACCTCACGGTTTAGCCCTTAAAATGGCTCTCATGGAGTCCTGGGATTGAGACTAATATTGGCTTACACCACATACTAGTCTAGATTTCAACCAATGTGAGAGAACGATCTACAACTTGCTTCATGTAACAAAGTATAATTAGATGGAAGTTAGGGAGGTTCAAGAAAAAAAAAAAGATGGAAGTTAGGGATAATATGGTAGTCTTACCTACACAATCAGAAGATTAAAATGCCATACATCAAACCCAACTTTTGACTCTTTAAAGACAGACATATTTATTAAGGTCTTATGAAAAAAGTAAACAGATTCAAATACCCTCAAACATTGAAAACTCGTAAAATATATTAATAAAATAGTGAGTCAGAACATTTGAGAATGATTAAAAGACCCTCTTCTTTTCATCAGCACTCATCACTTCCTGTTATTAAGTGGTTTGTTCTATTAGATATTCAAAGTCAGTCCTCCCTTGGAGAATGGAAACCACTATTTTGGTGAACTTTACCTACATGTAGATATTTACAGTATAATAATGTTCCAACTATCCTCAGTTTGTATTTGCGTTATCATTTTCTTCAGTATCCGATGGCTTTAGATTCATTGTAAATCTCCAGCTATCTCCTTCCTCTATTTCCCACTGTTTCTTCAGTTCATAGATTGCTTTGGATGCGGCAGCAGCAACTGCAGGATTGCTATCTTCAGCCAGTCTCTGTATTGGGAACTGATGTTAACTTACTGCTCAATCGAAAAGCTTGAGCTTATAGATAAGAGCTCTAACGGTAGTATTAATCTCTAATAAACAAGAACCAAAGTTGCAGCAAGTACCTGTAATGCCCCCATGCCTGCATTACCAAGAGTCCACATCGATGGAGCAGCTGCCAATGCATTGGCCAATGCTTGTCTACGCCACAGAGAAACAAAGCAAAACCGATTGAATCAGAGGAGAGTGATTCCATAATTCAAAATAGATATTAATCAGGAACATCCAAAGTTGTTACAAAAGCTCTCGTAGGTTTCGTGTTGGTATCCTTTGTCAGATTATCAGTATTTTCTTCTCCAATTAATGTAGAAATCCATCTTCCAAGTCAATAAGTATAGCTACTAATGACTGCTGCAAGTGTCGCATACTATTCAACTAAACAAGACACACAAATATTATGAAGTCGATAGGGATTGCGACTTAAAGAGAGAAAAAAAAAATCGTGCTTCAACAGCTTGTAGCACTGCCAAATATGGCCTAATGATTCATTTTATTGCCCTCCAAATAAATAGACAAGTTTGGCTTTAGTGGTTTATTTTATTGGTCCTAAATGCAACTCACAAAATGCCCACAAGATAAATTAAAAAACCTTTTGAAAGTATCAAGCAGAGGAAATTTTCTCTAAAATAAATTCTTACAAGCTCTAAGAGGCTTACAAGTTCTTCCTTGAAGAAAAATACACACCAGAAGATGTTTACACATGGAGAAAATTAATTAAAGGTACTATATTTCTTAATTTGAATAAATAGCTTACCTAGTATTGACATCAGGAGAACTAGAACACTCCGCTAACAGCGAGACACTACTTTTGCCATCCATTGCATCAAGATCTATAAGAGTTGTCACCAACAACTCAAGCTGTTCCAGAAAGAGAAAGAGCAAGTATTTAAATTAACAATGAAAATCTTAATTAGATCACTTCTTTACTAGACAATATGAATGCATGTATCTGAACCTCTTCAGGATCAGTATAGTCAATTCCATCCGCTTCAGAAAGTGCAGATGCCATACTCCAGTAAGCTTCCTGTACGTTGTCAAATGAAATGGAATTAATTTTTATTATTCCCGATGCAGTTGATAAGAAATAATATAAAGATTGGCATAGAAAAGGACCTGAATAGCATTAATACGATCGGTAGACACTTCCCCAAGGAAGAAATCAAGAGGTTTCCCATTTTTCTCAAGCATTATATGTTCGATCATCTCAGAGGCTGACGGAGAAACTTTTTCCCTACGCAAAGGGCTGAAAGCCAATAACATGTCAGACCTTTATGATTCCAACACTGAAAACTTACAACATTCCAAAGAAAAAGGAGGAGAATTTAAAGAGAAGGAGAGGCATACTATCACCAAAGAAACTTACAATTTGTACATCTTCCTCACCATCATGTCATGGATATTTTTGACCAACTGCGAAATCACAAAATGGAATTTATTTTATAAAATCATAAAAACAAAAACTACATAATACCTTTTTGTGAGATGGAAAAAGTGAAATGAGAAAAGGAAAGATGATGAATAGTCAGCCAATGCTGAACATGAAACTAAATTGCAGGTAAAATCCCATAAATTGATAATGTGATGTGTAGATTTTGCAAAAATGAATAGGCAAAAGACTCACTTCTAAAGCCATTAAGGCATCTTCCATTGCACGTTGCTTGGCTCGGAAGTCTGCAAGGCGCAGATCAGCCTGAAAATAGTCAAAGAGAGTGTCAGGATATATTACAACACACTATTCTGACATAAACTCACATATATAGGCATGATTCTTGAATAAATTAAAGTAGTAGTTCAAACAGAAGATTGCCATTCCGGTCCTTTTTTCCTTTTCATCTTTTCAATATTTTGACATCAAACCCAAACCTGTTCTCTTCCTCTATTTGACATACCTTTGATCATAGATTCCTCCATCAATCAATGCATTAAATAAGTTCATGTTTTCTTCTGCCACTTTTTTCTTAAATTAGAAACAATTTCGCTAGACTATGCTTCATATTTCCTGTGTTACAAGAAGCCAAGTGCTCATATTGGTTCTAACCAAATGAAACAAAATAAGAGCTCAAGTTGGGCATGTGCTGAATATTGTGACACCCAGTTGTTAACTTGAAGTAGATCTAAATTGTCCAGTAAATGTAAACATGACAGTTGTAAAAGGTAAATGGAAACGTTAACTACATGTAAACACATAACCCAGGTTCATCACGCAGAACTCTTATTTTTCTCAGTTTTATTGGCTCACTCATCAATTTTGTTTTACCACTCCTTAAGGATTTTCTAGTAATACAACATGCATCCAGGGACCCAAATAGATAGATGTAAATTTTAAGAAGACAGATGAAGGTACATCCAAGGCTCCATCGCTCCAGTGCTTATCAGCAGCATTTTTCAATCTGGACTCAGCTTTATCTTTCAAGATCTGCAAGTGAAAATAAAATTCACAAAGGCATTCAACACTAATTAACCTAATTTGCTTATCTTTGTCGCTAAGTAAATCAAAGTTTTGAACATCTAGATGTACATACAGTAGCTATATGATGAAGGCGCTCAGCTTTTCGCTTCACATTACGGTCAATTTTCTCTGTATCCTCTCTTGCCCGAGCTACCCAACACAAAGTCAAAATAACAAAAGCCATCAGTTTGCATGTGATGAAGATAAAACAAATGAAGCCTTCACCAAAGTTTCAGATAAGTCAATGCAGTCTCTGGACATTTTTAGATGATTATATGCAAGCGAGAATATAGACCTCTTCAAAATTGCAAATTCGTTTAAATTAAGTCGTGGTCTCCAGGTTCTCATGGTAACATAAATATGGCATTTAGAAAGCCACATTGGAAGAGCTCACAACATTGAAACCCAGAGGTAAGAGTTTACCATCAAGCTTAAGGAACTCGGACCCAAGAATAGCAACATCTTGACGCGCACGGGCATCCAGCCTCATTATGCCACTGAAGATTATTGGAAAAGAATTAATAAAGAACTCCATGGAATTTTATTTTAAAATAGTGGAACATAAAGAAATGTGCATAAAACTATTAATCTTATCTACTGCCAACAAATAATTGTTTAGGTCACCTAAATAAAATCATTACGGTAAACTTCATCTTCTGGTAAAAATTTGAATTATAATAAGATTTTTCACTTAACCATGCTTATCATGATTAATAGATGATGAAGATTTTGCATTCAATTGCTAAAACCTTCAAAACTCTTCTGAATTCTAAATGAGATTGTATTCTTTCAGAAAATAAGTTTGATGATACTAAAGCAACCACTTTTAACTAAATCATTAGGCACATGGTAGGATTCTTGATATTACCGAGAGAGCAAGACAATGTCATTACGAGCCCTTTCGTTAACAAACTTTGCATCATTGAATACAAATTTACAAGCTTCAGCTAAGCCTGGACTTGAGTGAAGGGTTCTACCAGGCATGACGGGATTCTTATCTTCCTCTTCTCCAATTTGCGCACTGATGCACAACAGAATATTTGTAAATGTAATATGCAAGATAGTTGTTAGAAATCTTGATATTATTAACTGAGCATAATGTACATTATGTGCCAATATCAAGAAACAAAAAACAGTAAAATCATCAGGCAAATAAGCATTTTTGCCACTTCTAGACACAACCATGTTGATCATAAAAGCAAGTGAATCATTTATTAGAATTTAAAGAAAGTCCCGTAACAGCTATAGTGAAACAATAAAGAGAAGGTTTCTTCTGAAGATAGTATTCACGCACCCTTGTACCTTCTACTTATATAAATGGTGAATAAATTTAAGATTTCTTGTAACTGTTGACATAGGTAGTAAGCCTAATGATGTGTGAAAAAAAATTAGTCGAACTTTAATTCTAATATTGGAATTATTTGTTTAACCAAAAAACTATAGGCCTACCTTCTAATCCTTCATATCCAGGAACATTATGTTAATGCCAGTATTATCATGCATTCGCATGTTAAAACTTTCAAGCCAGACAAATCATAAGCTTCATATAAAGCAATTTTTAAAATCTGTGATAAGTGCTTCACAACATCATGCTGTATATAAATGTTGAAACTTGATTAGTTTCGAGCATTATAAAATCTACAATCAATTAGATATTTATTTATGGATCTGCCATGTTTGTTTCCTTATATGAAACAAGCAAACTCATATATTTCAATATAATACAGTCATGAAAAATGAGAACCCATCAATTGTGTAGGCCAAGATGATATGCATCTGTCATGTCCATGAGAAAAACCCTATGTCTCCATGAACCATACCCAATGATCCATTCTCTTGGGAAACCTGACATATATTCAACATGGTAAGAAAAAATAGTTATTGAACTTCATTACCTAGATACATCAGAGCAATCACCATAAGGTCTAATACGTTCTTTTTCTTTGGTTTTCCGTGATCCTGTTGAAAGGCATAATGTGGAAGATCTTCGAGAGACATTGAAACTAAGAGGTTTGCCACGAATACTTGACAACCTCTCATTGGAAAAACTCACTTTATTCACTTGCCAAATCTCGACTCCTTGATTTGTATAGTGTAAATTACTGTGCAGTGCTGACTTGGCAGAAGAAAATAAAATTCCATGCGATCTAGAGGTGGTAACCCCCTTTGTTACAATAGGACTACTTGAAACCTTACTTGCAGTAAGCGCCATGGAAAGGATTACAATAAAAATAAAATAACCCCAATCAGCATTTCCCCTGAAACAACATATAGCAGCAGGAAAACATTAAAGGTGTAAGATATCCAATATTCAGCTAACGATATCCAAGCAAAGTGAATAATTCATTGGTACAAGAGGTTCCAAACATCAAGCAAATGAATACTCCATGCTAGTTTGTATAATGAAGTATCAAATTCATGATTTTCATCCCTATAAGGGGCCAATCAGCCTGTTGAATCAAAGTCATTGGTTTGGCCCTGCTCAGTGAGATTAGCCGGCAGGAACTTTGAAAGAAGGGACTATAGCTATCTATATATCAGAATATATAAACACATAGAGATGCCTTAAATAACAGGGCAGCTATGGCAAGCTGTCATCGCACTCTATGCATTCAATGGTCAAAACTATTAACATGCAAGAAATTTAAATGTTAACCCACATCAAGACATAATTTCAAGATTCTCTCACATAAGCCCATGAGACAATGGTCTGGTTCAAAATACTTCTTATTTGATTAACCACTCTCTTCCAGTCATATAACACTCTTGCACAAATTATTTTTTAAAATGGGCACATGGTCTAATATTCGAGTCCAAGTAGCTATCACAACTATCATGACACATGGTCTAATATTCGAGTCCAAGTAGCTATCACAACTATCATGACATTTCACATATGTGAACTCAAAATACTTTGCATCCTTTATGTCAACAAATTAGCTATAAAACATTAGTTAGAACATGTGAACAAGACAACAAGTTCAATCCGATGCCAGTAACTCAAGGGGATATCTAAATACATTTGAATTTCGACCCATCAAGAAATTTGTGAAGTTTCAAAATCATTGTATTTACATATCCTCATCAGATTATATAAGGCATCAAATAACCAATACAAACCAAACCCATCAAGAATCAGAATTACACCACAGAAAAAAGATCAAAAAACAATAACTTCAGAGCAAAAGAAAAGAGTGGTCACTGATTTTCACTTTATGAACCAACTAGAAACAAGTAAATAAATCAAACAATAAATCAAAATGAAGAGGAACCCACTTGGGAGAAAGCAAGAAACTATGACTTGAGCAAAGTAACAAACCTGTTAAGAAGCTCAAAAGCTTCACTGAGAGAGTGAGGAAGGTGAGAGAGAGAGAGAGAGAGAGGTGGAGGAAAAACTAGTTTTGGTTGAGGAAAACCGGGAAGAGAAATGTCAACCACAAGCTAGACCTGTGGCCCAGTACATGCCACAACTAACCAACTAAAGTCTTTAAATTTATGGGGAATTATCAATTTAGTACCTAATTGTTTTTGAAATATCAATTTTTTAAACGAGTTTGTTTTTTTTCAACCCTTGGTCCCTTACTTTTTAAAAATACATTTAATTAGTTCATCTGTGAGTTTTAGTCAAATTTAACGGTTTCAGAGGTATTTTTGTCTTTAAACAGTTCACTTGCCAAATGTCAGCACACACAAAAAATTAAAAAAGAAACAACTCAAAATCTATTTATAAAAAAGAAAAATAAATATTTTTTTTCATAGAATATAATTGAAAAATTTAATTTGCTTTCAATAAATAATTTTTTTTAAAAAAGAAAGATTGATCTCTACCGTCCATCACCATAATGGACGTTGGAGATCAAAAAATTTTTTTTTTTAAGAAAACGAAATTAAAAAAAAAAATCATATCATAGATCACAAATCAATTCATATCATTCAAACCAAGATGATTCATCAACACAACACAACACAACACAAAACCTAGATTCATCTCCACCAAATTAACACAAAACCAAAATCCATGCAATATTACCACTCTCTCACACCCCGAAAATCACACCACCATCCTATCATCAAACCCAGAAAATCAGAACAAATCATCATCATCAATTAGAAACCTAGGAAACTGAAACCTTGAATTCCCCATTCGGATCATCAGCAACCAGCGTATGCCCCACTTCGATACCCATAAACAGCGACTCGTCAAGTTGCAATAACAACCTAAAAAAAATCGAAACAAATCAACAAAAAAGCATAAAGTGTATTGAAAATGAAGGGATTAACAAGAGAAACTTGAGAGTAGTGATTAAAAGAAGCGATTTGGTGATGTGGGTAGAGTAAATTGGGTAGTGAGAATGAGAGGAGATGCCGACTGTGTGATCTTTGTGAGCGTGTGTCCACTGCAAAAGGCAACCCTTTGGGCATCTCTATCGGCATATCTTCTGGTGGGTGGATGTGTGATTGTTGTTGCGATGAGAAAGTGAGAGAATTTTGTGGTGAAAATACTATATAGCGTGTGTCTACTAACCTAGAGGGGGAGGGGGGGCGGGGTGAACAGGTTTTAGTTGATTTATTACCAACTTTTCGACTTAATCAATTTTAAAAGTCATACCCTATATAACAATCAACCAATCCAACATAAACATGTGGAAAACAATAAAAACACAAGGATTGATTTTTGTGAGAAAACCCTCCAACTGGGCAAAAACTCACGGGCTATCCTTCTAGCCATATACGGCCCTCAAATCCACTATTTGAATGAAAGTTTACAACCTAGGTTGACCTTATGTCACACCTACTTGGTCACTAACCCTTTCACTCTAGACCACAAGCTTGTGCACTAATCCACTTAGTCACAAAGCTTAACAATCAATGAAAAGGTTAAACAACCTATGTGAATATGTAAAAATATTCTAACATGTAATTAATGCTAGGCAACACAAAATGCTTATCTAAGGATTTAAAGATGTCAATGAGTGCAAATCCTAGATATCAATATCTAAATGCAAATGCATAAAGATTTAGCTAGAAGGGTAAAATCGTCATAAATGCAAGCTATCAATGAACATACAATCTCAACCAACAAACATAATCACAAGCATGTTTTTAATTAAATTGTTTAATTTAAAAACATGGTTGATCGTAATTTTTTATTTCTAAGGATTATTGGAGCTCAAAATACTGTGGGTCCATTAGGTCCCCTTGCTAGCCCGATCGATTTAGGTAACAAGGGTCACGATTAATTAATTGGATTGTCCAATTAATTGTGTTACGAAAGTGACACGTATTTAATTCGGGAGTTAATTGAATAATGAGATTATTTAATTAATGAATATTGGTGATTAAATAAGTTAAATAATAAGATTATTTAATTATGTTGTTAATCACTAAATGGAGGGTGTTAGTTGATATTTGATTTTGAATAAAATAAAATAATATGATTATTTTATTTTATTAAATTAAATATTTGAATTTGAATTTGAAAAGTTTGAATTCAAAAATAAATATTTAATTATTTAAAAAAAAGATATGAGATATCTTTATAAAATTTTTAAAAATCAAATATAAGATTTTAGTTTGTTTATTTTTTAAATATATATGAGATATATATTTAATTGAATAAATAAGAGAACCGAATGAATGAGAGACTGACATAGCAAAAGAAAAATTGAAAAGAAAAGAAAAGAAAAATTGAAAAGAAAAGAAACAAGTGTGATCGTCACATAGAAAAACACATAGCAAACATAAAAGAAAAAAATTGGGTGTGGTGAGAACAACAAGTTCTGCATTTCTATTTGTGTGTGTGTTCTTCTCTTCTTCCTCCATACAGGTCCTGAATATCGTGACGCCCCACACGTTGTACCAGTTCCGGGAGATAGCGAGGAAGATCACGTGGTTCAAATCAGGAGCAGTTCGTATCAAAGTGAAGGAGCCTCCTACGTATGTATGAAAAATAAATTCCTTCACTTTATTATTGTATTTGATTATTACTGTACAAATAGGTTAGTTTAATGATTGCATGAAAAAATTTTAAAACCTTCCGCTGCGCAATCTGTAACCCTAGGGTCCAACAATTGGTATCAGAGCCAATTTTTGTACAGTATAATCGAATTCGATTACTCCTGATATGTATGAATGTGTAGGCACATATTTTTTTTATGAGTGTATGATGTTTTTAATTAAATTGTTTAATTTAAAAACATGGTTGATCGTAATTTTTTATGATGTTGTGGATTTAGAGTGTTTCTGGGTTGTATAATTTTTTTTATTTTTTTATTTTTATTGTTGTATTATTAAAAAAAAAATTTGTAATTGCAACAAGACCTGGTCGCTCAACGAAGACTGCGAGCATGCATGCAGCAGAGCATGCCACCAGTGCCTCCAGCGCACTGCCTTCCCACGCAGCGCCTACCAGCGCGCAACAGCGCGCGTCCAGCGCAGCCCCAGCGCGCGACCAACGCAGCCTACCAGCGTGCACCTGCAGACCAGCACATCCCATGTGATGCCTGCCACCAGCGAGCGCATGACGTGCGCATCCCCACCTGCACAAGCCTATCAGCGCGCACCAACCAGCGAGCAGCATGCAGACCAGCGCATATTTTCCAGCGATGCCTACCCGCACATGCTACCAGCACACATGACCTGAAGAGATTGGAAGTCTTAAAAATTACAAGAAGACCAAGGGATGCCTTGGAACTATTTTTTGTAATTAGATTCCAATTTTTAGGTTAAATAATCCACAACACTCGGTCAACTCATGTATGTTTTAATTATTTGATGATTAAGCATTGCCATGTGTATACATGTCATTTAAATTAGTTGAGCCTACATATATATATATATATATATATTGATATATCATACATGCATTATAGCCATCTATATTATGTGTTTAATTTTTTTTAATTTGATTAAAATGGGTTATTCACATAATTGGCTATTTTTAATGGGATTAGTTTTTAGGAGTAAAAACTTGGTAAATCTCATTAATTACTAATCTTTTTATTAAAGATTTTAAATACTTAGATCAGTAGGGTCCTTATAATATTTATTAGGATTAATTTGATTAAGCTCCTAATAATTATTGGACCTAATAATGTGTTTAGTTTTAATAGTTAAAACTTGGTAAATGCACATTTAATAATAATTCTAGTCTTAGTAAACAGTTTACATAGATTTGAATTATCACTAATGAACTAAATTTTTTAAGTGTTAAAAATCAATTTAGTTTATTAATTATTGGAATAGGATTCTAATAATTTATGATTAATGCACTTGACGCTTAGATTAAAATTAGCCGTTTAATCTAGTTTTATCTAGGTGCATTAATATTAATAGAAAACCCTTAATATAAAATAGTGAGTGGGAGAGGGATATATGACATTATATCCCGCGGTCTCAATCATTAGTTCAACACCGTGAGATTCGAGTGGGGCCTCGTGACGGCTTTGTTTTCGTCCTCCCTAAGGAGGGTTTCCATAAGAATCAATACCAAGGTTGACTTCCTAACAGATAGAATTTCGGAGGGGATTTCGGGATTGACCGACCCTAAGGCGGCAATTCTCGAGTTAAGCTCTTGAGATCTGAAATGATGGGTTACACTCACAAGGTTTTAATTAAATTGGTTAATTAAAAACCTGACCTAATAAACGATGGTTGAATGATATTGGCATAAGAGTTATTCTGGTATATCCTTTGACTGAGAAGGTCTCGATCCAACATACAAAAATTTGACCGACCCTAAGGCGGGACTTGCTTGTGGTATGTTGGATTGTCGTGGCATAGAAACATTGTTTTTAGGGTTGTTCTTGTTCATTAAACATTTTCATGCATCATGTTTAATTTTATGCCGAACATTAGCACATGTTTAGAATGTATGACTGAATGAATCTTTAATTTATGTTTTTTCAGCCATGTCACCTGCACTA
Source organism: Dipteronia sinensis (assembly GCA_033220585.1). Taxonomy (NCBI): domain Eukaryota; kingdom Viridiplantae; phylum Streptophyta; class Magnoliopsida; order Sapindales; family Sapindaceae; genus Dipteronia; species Dipteronia sinensis. The sequence goes on along the minus strand of CM065639.1, from coordinate 28,110,378 downwards.
TTACAAATACTTGCAAACGATAAATTAACTGGTGATAACTACACAAAATGGAAACTTAACATTAATGCAATACTGGTCACCAAAGACCTCAAGTTTGTGCTTACGGAGGAATGTTCTCCGGTGCCTACTGCCAATGCCACACGAATTGTTCGTGAGGCATACCAGCGATGGGTCTCATCTGATGAGAAGGCCCGAACATATCTGTTAGCTTCTATGACAGACGTGCTTGTCACAAAGCACGAAGCAATGACTACAGCATTCGAAATTATGGAGTCATTGCAAGCTATGTTCGGGCAGCCCTCCGAGCAAAAGCGACACGAAGCTGTTCGTTCCGCTATGCTCGCTCGCATGAAGGAAGGTACATTAGTTCGGGAACATGTCCTGAGCATGATGTCCTACTTCAACACGGCAGAAGTCAATGGCGGGGCCATTGACGAACCCAGTCAAGTGAGCATCATACTGACGACTCTTCCGAAGAGTTTCGATCAGTTTAAGAACAACTACGGGATGAACAAGTTAAGATTTAGTCTCACACAGTTGCTCAATGAGCTCGCTACTTTTGAGTCCATAACCAAGGACAGCAAAAGTAAGACCGGTGAGGCAAATGTTACCGAACCATCTTCCTCCAATAATAAGAAGAGGAAGAGGTCTGCTGGAAAGGCGAAGGGTAAGCCCAAACCCAAGAAGGCCCAAAGCAAAAAGAAGGGCAACTCCACCGACCAAGACAAAGGAAAATGTTTCCATTGAAACAAGGTCTGGCACTGGAAGAGGAACTGTCCTCAGTACCTAGAAGAGGTAGCCAAGAAGAAGAAGAAAGGTAAATATGATTTACTTGTTCTTGAATCTTGTTTAGTGGAAGATGATTCTTCACCTTGGATTGTTGATTCGGGGGCCACTAACCATGTTTGTTCTTCTTTGCAGTGGACTGATTCTTGGACACAGCTAGAGGAGGGAGCCTTCTCCATACGTGTGGGGTCAGGGGATGTCGTGTCAGCCAAAGCAGCGGGAGCAATAAGATTGTAATTTTGTAATAATAATAGTTTTTTATTATTGAACAATGTTTTTTATATTCCTGGATTTACACGGAATTTGATTTCCGTTTCTAAGTTGTAAGAACAATTGTATTCTGTTTCTTTTAATAATAAGTTTGTTATTATTGGAAAGAATGGTCTGAATATTTGTTCAGGAATTAATGAAAACAATTTGTATGTGTTAAGACCGTTAATACATACTACACTGCTTAACACCGAAATGTTTAAGGTTGAAAAACCAAAAACTAAACGACATAAGATTTCTCCAGAAAACGAAACATATCTCTGGCATCTAAGGCTTGGACATATTAACCTTGACCAGATAAACAGACTAGTACAAAGCGGATCTTTAAATGAGTTAAAGGTTGGCACCTTACCCGTTTGTGAATCTTGTCTGGAAGGTAAGATGACTAAGAGACCTTTTACTGGTAAAGAGCTTAGAGCTGAACAACCACTAGAGCTTATACATTCAGACGTCTATAGACCAATGAATGTTAAAGCAAGGGGTGGTTATGAGTATTATGTCACCTTTATAGATGACTACTCGAGATACGGATATGTCTACCTAATGCAACGGAAGTCGGAAACATTTGAAAAGTTCAAAGAATTCCGAGCTGAAGTTGAGAACCAGTTAGGAAAGACTATCAAGTCTCTACGATCAGATCGTGGAGGTGAGTACCTTGACCAAGAGTTTGAAGACTTTATGGTCGAGTATGGGATAGTGTCCCAACTCACAGCTCCTGGTACACCTCAGTAGAATGGTGTCGCGGAGAGGAGAAATAGAACCCTAATGGAAATGGTGAGATCTATGATTAGTTTCTCATCATTACCAAATTCCTTTTGGGGATATGCGTTACAAACAGCGGCATACATTTTGAATGTAGTGCCATCCAAATCTGTTCCTGAAACTCCCCTAGAGTTGTGGAATGGTCGTAAAGCTAGTTTACGACATTTTCACATATGGGGGTGTCCAGCACATGTGCTGAAGAACAGAACTGGAAAGCTAGATCCCAAGTCTGTGGTCTGCTTGTTTGTAGGATACTCCAAGGAGACCATATGTGGATACTTCTATAGTCATGAAGATAACAAAATATTTGTATCGACAAATGCAACGTTTCTTGAGGATAACTATATAAGTGATCATAAACCTCGTTCTAAAATTGTATTAAATGAGTTGGAGCCTGGTGAGACCAGTGCTCAGTCAACTAGAGTTTTTAATCCATTAACATCTGAAAGTCAGATAATTCCTAGTCAGGATACACTACCACCTAGACGTAGTGAGAGGGTTGTGAGACAGCCTGAACGCTATTTAGGTGTAAGTGAGGGACAAGATCTTGTCTCTGCTGATAGCGTGGATGATCCATTGACATTTAAGAATGCAATGGAAGATCCTGATAAAGAGGAATGGCTTAAAGCCATGAATCTCGAGATGGAGTCTATGTACTCTAACTCAGTCTGGGAACTTGTAGACTTACCGAATGGGGTAAAACCCATAGGATGTAAGTGGATCTACAAGAGGAAGAGAGGAGTAGACGGGAAGGTAGAGACCTTCAAGGCAAGGCTAGTGGCCAATGGTTATACCTAGAAAGAGGGGGTCGATTATGAAGAGACCTTCTCGCCAGTAGCCATGTTTAAGTCTATTCAGATTCTCTTATCCATTGCTGCCTATTTAGATTATGAAATTTGGCAAATGGACGTCAAGACTGCATTCTTGAATGGCAATCTTGATGAAAGCATATACATGATGCAACCAGAGGGATTTGTGTCTCCCGATCAAGAGCAAAAGGTTTGCAAGTTGCAAAGGTCCATTTATGGACTTAAGCAAGCATCTAGATCTTGGAACATAAGGTTTGATGATGTGATCAAAACCTATGGCTTCGAGCAAAACGTTGATGAGCCTTGTGTCTACAAGCGCATCATTGACAAGAACGTAGTTTTCTTGGTCCTATACGTAGATGACATCCTACTCATTGGGAATGTTGTAGGAGTGTTGTCTGATGTAAAGGGCTGGCTGGCTAGCCAATTCCAAATGAAAGATTTGGGAGATGCGAGTTATGTTCTAGGGATCCAACTTATAAGGGATCCAACTTATAAGGGATCGTAAGAACAAACTCATAGCATTGTCTCAGGCATCATATATCGACAAGATTTTTATGCGATTTTCAATGCAGAACTCCAAGAAAGGTAATTTACCTTCTAGACATGGGGTTCACTTGTCTAAGGAACAGTGTCCTAAGACACCTCAAGAAGTTGAGGATATGAGACGTGTGCCATATGCATCAGCAATAGGTAGTCTCATGTATGTTATGTTATGCACGAGACCGGACATCTGCTATGCAGTGGGAGTAGTCAGCAGGTACCAGTCCAACCCAGGATTAGATCATTGGGTTGCTGTCAAGACTATTCTCAAGTATCTTCGGAGAACGAGAAACTATATGCTAGTGTATTCCGGACAGGATTTGATCCCGTTAGGATACACAGATTCTGATTTTCAGTCAGACAGGGATTCTAGAAAATCCACGTCTGGATCAGTATTCACCCTAAGTGGTGGAGCCATTGTGTGGAGAAGTATAAAGCAATCTTGCATTGCTGACTCCACCATGGAAGCCGAATATGCAGCCGCTTGTGAACCTGCTAAAGAGGCTGTATGGCTCCGTAAGTTCTTGAGTGATCTGGAAGTTGTTCCAGATCTGGATAAGCCCATCACACTTTATTGTGATAACAGTGTTGCTGTGGCTAATTCCAAAGAACCAAGAAGCCACAAGAGAGGGAAGCATATAGAGAGAAAGTATCATCTCATTAGAGAGATAGTGCAGAGAGGAGATGTGATCGTCACCAAGATAGCCTCACAAGACAATCATTCTGATCCATTTACGAAGACCTTACCGGCTAAAGTGTTTGAAGGTCACCTAGAAGGTCTAAGGTTACTAGACATGACTCACATGCTTTAGTGCAAGTGGGAGATTGTTGGGGTTTTTGCCATAAAGCTTGTAATATGTAAATAGAATTTGAACATAAATAAAAGAAGTATATTCATTCATTTTGTGTCATACTTTATATAACATGTGCACTTAACATCCAAAATTGCCAGAGGTAATTTCGAACTGAGTATATGAGTGTCATATATAGATGGATTCAGTTTGAAACGAGCAATTTAAAGAGTCTGTAGATAGCAAATAAAGCTGGGTACTTTATTTGTGGTTAATCTACAGCTGCGGTCCGTTTCGTAGTGTACGGTGATCCTATCCTGGATCATTCATATGTAGATATGAGAATGGAGGCACCTTGTATGATGTGATCATATAGGATTGGGCCATGATCTATATGAATCTCTCACTAAGATCCGTTTAACGATGAGATTCATATATATCAACTAATGATGGCTATATGTGGGTGATCTTAATCCTGAGTGTCTTATCGACTCCTTCAGGTTAGATCGTGGTCTTTGATATACTATGGGTGAGGTCGGAGTTGCATTCCTGATCAATATACTCCGTATGTTGGGATCGCGGTTTGGCTTGTGGCTGGGAAGGTTTGTACACAATAGTGGAATCCACTCCTTCTTGTGAGAAGTAGATGGTAGTTCCCTTAAGGGTTGATTCGGGGGTTGAACAATATGAGCGCTCTCCTAATTTCGTAAGGAATGTAGGATTTATTGTTCATTAGAGAATCAATGGTACTTAATGGAAAGATATGATTAGAGGGGTATAACGGACATTATGACCCATCTCTAATTATGAACTACTTGTGGAGGATTATACCATATGTAATAGCTATATCGATGGACACCGAGAGTTATTGGTTTGTGTAAAAACGTCTACAGTTGAGAGAGTGCAGCTTCGGGTTTTTAGTGGAATAACACCGAAGTTAATAATCATGAAATATTAATTAAAGAGTTTAGTTAATAATTTCTAAGGATTATTGGAGCTCAAAATACTGTGGGTCCATTAGGTCCCCTTGCTAGCCCGATCGATTTAGGTAACAAGGGTCACGCTTAATTAATTGGATTGTCCAATTAATTGTGTTACGAAAGTGACACGTATTTAATTCGGGAGTTAATTGAATAATGAGATTTATTTAATTAATGAATATTGGTGATTAAATAAGTTAAATAATAAGATATTTAATTATGTTGTTAATCACTAAATGGAGGGTGTTAGTTGATATTTGATTTTGAATAAAATAAGATAATATGATTATTTTATTTTATTAAATTAAATATTTGAATTTGAATTTGAAATGTTTGAATTCAAAAATAAATATTTAATTATTTTAAAAAAAAGATATGAGATATCTTTATAAAATTTTTAAAAATCAAATATAAGATTTTGGTTTGTTTATTTTTTGAATATATATGAGATATATATTTAATTGAATAAATAAGAGAACCGAATGAATGAGAGACTGACATAGCAAAAGAAAAATTGAAAAGAAAAGAAACAAGTGTGATCGTCACACAGAAAAAACACACAGCAAACATAAAAGAAAAAAATTGGGTGTGGTGAGAACAACAAGTTCTGCATTTCTATTTGTGTGTGTGTTCTTCTCTTCTTCCTCCATACAGGTCCTGAATATCGTGACGCGCCCACACGCTGTTACCAGTTCCGGGAGATAGAGAGGAAGATCACGTGGTTCAAATCAGGAGCAGTTCCTATCAAAGTGAAGGAGCCTCCTACGTAGGTATGAAAAATAAATTCCTTCACTTTATTATTGTATTTGATTATTACTGTACAAATGGGTTAGTTTAATGATTGCATTAAAAATTTTTAAAACCTTTCGCTGCGCAATCTGTAACCCTAGGGTCCAACAAAGCATACCCAAATCATGCTAAACCAAATAAACATGCAATTAATTAACAAATAATTGCTAACCCTAGGTAAACAAGAACATAGAGATGAAAAGGAAGTTTTAAGACTTGTTTGATTACCTAGTCAAGAAGAGCATGAAGACCCATGAAGAATAGATGTAAGAAAGGAGCTTAGATGCACATGGGTATGAGTTTGGTTGAGTAAAAAGGATTTCTTGGAGCTCTCTCTCTCTTGGATTTACTTTCTCTTACTTAGGGATATATTTTCAGAGCTCTAGATCTAAATGGTGGAGAAGAAGTATTTATAGGGACCAAAAAACGAGCTGGTGTGAAATACCCGAAATGCATAGTTCGGGTGAAAAAGGCGACATGCAAGGCGACATGAGAAAGCCGCCTTGGAAGTCGCCTAACACACTGTGAGAAAACACGTTGCCTGAGGCGACATGTAAGGCGACATTCACAAGTCGCTTATGAAGTCGCCTTACACACTGTGGAAAAATCAAGATGTCAGAGGCGACATGTAAGGCGACATTCCCAAGTCGCCTGTGAAATCGCCTTACACACTGGAGGAAAAATACATGACTAAGGCGACATTGGAGGCGACATGCACAAGTCGCCTTGCATGTCGCCTAACACACTATGGGAAAAACCTAAGTCTAAGGAGACTTGTCATGCGACATGCACAAGTGGCCTTGCATGTCGCCTAACCTACTGTGCAGCCCATCAACTCCAAAATGCAAGAAGTGTGTGTGTGCAACCATGCATACATGTTAATACAAATGCATAGAATGTGAGTGTGTGCAACTAAAACCTCTTCAAAGAGAATTAAGCATGTGATATACCTTTGAAGTGCTCTTGAGAAAGATGATGCCCTTGAAGCTTGATCACACCCAATGAAGCCTAATTTTACCCTTACAAAATTAATCCCTAATGTGGTTTGTCAACGAAATAAGCCAATCAAAATATGAGGAACTTACAATCGGCTATTTCGTGACAAAACCACTACTCACAAATCATCCTCACAAAAGAATAAAAACTAGAGGTCAACAAAAGATATTCTACATTACAAATATGTACCTAGATGCTAGGTCTTCAAATCTTCAAGCTCTTGTAGAATAGTCATCCCTACAAAACAATGAGACTACACTTTCCAAGATAAGTGTATGTGAAGTGATCAAGTGAAAACATAAAAGACAAGTGTTTGCATTAACGAACATAATAAACCATGCAATGAAGTGCAATGCAAATGCTCCCCCTAAATGGGTTACTCCCCCTCAACAAGATAATCTCCCCTAATATGCAACTCATCAAAACAAACACTACTCCCTCCTTTTTGTCATGAGATAGGCAAATGAGTATTCCCCAAACGGGTCACTTTAGCAAAGAGAGTTATTTGCAAGATAAGTGCATAATCATATACAACAACTTTCTGCAACTTAATTAATTGAGAGAGAATCATTGAGGTTTTATTTTTAAGAAGAAAATGTGTGACTTAGTTGCTTTGGATGTAAGACATGTAACATCATAGTTCAAGCAAATGGTATTTGGCAAAGTGAACATCAAAAGGGTTCCAAAGGAATTCAAACCAATTTGCACCCTTTTGCCATAATTAAACAAGATGTTTTTAAAAGTTTAAGCACACACAAGCAACCATGTCAATCCTTAATGGTCAATCAAGACATGGATATAAAATCCTTATTAATTGAATGAATATAGAATCCTTATTGGTTGTTGTCTTGTTCAACCATTAAGAAAAGAGCCAAAGCTAAATTGGATGAGACATCCTTATTTATTGCATGGACACAAGGTCCTTATTGAGTTTAGCGTTGTCAAGGAGCTTCCACATACATTTTCACACACAATTCATGCATAATATTTTAGCATGTCAAAATCAAGTCACATGTCATGGAGATAAATTTTAGGTCATTCAAATGTACTTCCCAATCAATTCTCCCAATCCAAAAATGCATGTTTGAACATAGAGGTGACATGGATTACAAACCAAGCAAGGCACACTTATTGAATAAAAGGCCATATAAGAGTATATATAAGCACAACCAAAAATACTCAAGCAATTAATAAAGAAGTATAAAGTTGATCAAGTTTTTGCTTATTTCAACATGCAAGGTTGCTTTCTTTGCTTGAGCTCCCCATAAGGGGTCAATCACCAAAACACATCAAGGCATATGACAAATTCCAATAGACCTACTAAGTGACTTGAACCTAGTTGAGTCTAAGGGCTTTGTAAATAAATCCGCTAGTTGATCATTAGTGCCCACATGCTCAAGTGTAATGCATTTGTTTTCAACTAGTTCTCTAATGAAATGATGTCTGATGTCTATATGCATTGTCCTAGAGTGCTGAACCGGATTATTTGAAATGTTAATTGCACTCATGTTATCACAATAAACGGTTAGAATACCTTGATCAAAGCCATAATCCACAAGCATTTGCTTCATCCAAAGGAGTTGTGTGCAAGCACTCCCGGCGGCTATGTATTCTGCTTCAGCTGTGGATAGAGAGATGGAATTTTGCTTCTTGCAAAACCATGAGACCAAGTTGTTGCCTAGGAAGAAGCAACCTGCCCGATGTACTCTTCCTATCATCACAATTTCCTGCCCAATCTGCATCACTAAAGCCAACTAAGCTAGCATTAGTGTCAAATGAGTACCATATCCCATAGTTGGATATCCCATTCACATATCGAATGATTCTCTTCACGGAGGAGAGATGGGATTCCTTAGGATCCATTTGGTACCTAGCACACACACCCACACTAAAGGCTATATCGGGCCTATTTGCGGTCAAGTAAAGCAAGCTACCAATCATGCCACGATAAAGACTTTGTTCCACACTCTTGCCACTAGCATCCTTGCTTAGTTTCAAGGTGGTATTCATAGGTGTGTCACAATGTTTGGCATTCTCAAGGCCAAACTTCTTCACTAGGTTCTTAGCATACTTAGCTTGGGATATGAAAATCCCATAATGTAATTGCTTGATTTGCAAACCCAGTGAAGTAATTGAGCTCCCCAACAAGACTCATCTCAAACTCATGAGACATGACTATCAACAAATTGTTGGACTTTGGATTTGTTGGTGGAGCCAAAAACAATATCATCAACATAAATTTGAGCTATGAAAAGCTCATCTTTGTTCCTCTTGATGAATAAAGTTTTGTCAACACTACCCCTAGTGTAGTCATTTTCAACAAGAAATTGAGTGAGGCGCTCATACCAAGCCCTTGGTGCTTGTTTCAACCCATATAAAGCCTTCTTGAGGCGATAGACATGATTGGGGTGGTGTGGATCCACAAACCCCTTGGGTTGCTCAACAAACACTTCCTCATGCAAGAAACCATTTAGGAAGGCACTCCTAACATCCATTTGATGCAATTTGAACTTGTGCACATTTGATATGGACAAGAGAAGCCTTATGGACTCAAGACGGGCAACCGGAGCAAAAGTCTCCTCAAAGTCAATACCCTCAATTTGAGAGTATCCTTGTGCTACAAGTCTAGCCTTGTTGAGCACAATGTTGCCATTCTCATCCGACTTGTTCATATATACCCATTTGGTGCCTATGACATTAGTATCCTTGGGTCTAGGAACTAGATTCCAAACCTCATTTTTTTCAAATTGGTTTAGCTCTTCTTGCATGGCAAGAACCCAAAACTCATCATTAAAGGCTTCATCAACCTTTTTGGGTTCAATTTGAGAGGTGTAACAAGTATAGCTAATTTGATTAGCTATTTGACGCCTAGTCCTAACCCCTCATTCATATCTCCAAGAATGTCATTCTTGTTGTGGAGATGTCTAACCCATGGAGCGGGTTCTTTAGAGTCCAATGATGGATCTCTATCAAAAGGTTGAATGACCTCTTCATCAAGACTTGTCTTCACATCAATTGAAGTCTCACCATTCTTCTCCAAGGAAGAATCATCAAGCACAACGACCTCCTTATCATGGTCTCTAGTCTTAAGCCTACAATCATCTATGACAACATTAGATGATTCCATGACACTCAGAGTTTTTAAATTGAAAACTATATAGGCCTTACTATTAAGGGCATAGCTAATGAAAATCCCCTCATCACTCTTGGCATCAAACTTGCCAAGTTGATCTCGGTCATTTAGAATAGTAGCATTTGCTCCCAAATGAATGGAAGTAGCTAACATTTGGCTTCTTACCCTTCCATAATCCATAGGAGGTTTGCCTAGTACCGGGCCTTAGGAAGACTCTATTTCCTATGTAGCAAGCCGTATTGACGGCTCCTCGGCCCAAAGGATCCTAGGGACATTGTTGCTAAGCAACATCACACGAGCCATCTCTTGAAGGACCCTATTCTTCCTCTCAACCACCCCATTTTGTTAAGGTGTTCTAGGAGCCGAAAACTCATGGGAAATGCCTAAGCTATTGCAATAGCTTTCAAAATAAGCATTCTCAAATTCCCTCCCATGGTCACTCTTAATCCTCTTAATGTTTTTAATGTGTGAGTTCTTTTCATTTTGAATTTTAGTGCAAAGCATTTTAAAATTTTCAAATGTTTCAGATTTTTCTCTAAGAAAATATGTTCATGTAAATCTAGAGAAATCATCAACACAAACAAAAATGTATCTCTTAGCCACCGAGACTCTCGGTTTGCATGGTACCCATAAGGTCCATATGTAGAAGCTCTAATGGCTCCTTGGTGGAGAGATACTTGCCTTTCTTATGCATACTTTTGGTTTGTTTCCCTTGTTGACAAGGTCCACAACCGCCATCGACTTTCTTCCCAAGCTTAGGGAGGCCACGCACAACCTTGAACTTATCTAAGATCCTCAAATCTCGATAGTTCATAGTGGCCAAGTCTTTGATGCCATAACTCAACTTCCTCACACTTGGACATATTGCAAGAGATAGCACTAGCTTCAAGACAATAGCAATTGTCACTAGATCTCTTTCCTTTTAGTAAGGTTTGTCCATTGGGCATTAAAATAGAGCAATCATTTTTGTTAAACAAGACGGAGAGTCCATCATCATTAAGATGAGAAATGCTTATAAGATTGGCTTGCAAGCCATCAACAAGTAAAGCATTGGACAATGAGGGTAAATCGGGAATGGAAATGGTTCCTTTCCCTATGACTTTCTTTCTAGATCCATCACCAAAGGTGACAAATCCTCCATCCTCCAAGACAAGGGATTTAAAGAAACTCTTGTTCCCCGTCATATGCCTAGAACACCCACTATCCAAATACCAAGTGTTAGAGGTATTTGCCTTCAAGGCAATTTGAGCCACATAGCAAAAATAGTCATCTCTTCTAATCCACCTAGGTGAAATGTTCTCATTCCTAGTGGTATTAGTCACATTGGCTCTAGATTTCCTAGGATCATGCAATTTTGCTCTAGATCTCCTAGGAACATGCATTTTGGCTCTAGCTCTATTTCTTTCAATCATGCTCTTGATTCTACACATTTCAATGTATTTGAAGCAATTAGGTCTAATGTGACCATCAACACCACAAAAATGACAAGTGGGAATGAAATAAGAAGATATACCATGCCCTTGTGAATACAAAGGGGCTTTCCCACTCATTTGAGCTTGCCTTTGGTGTTGGATTGGTTCTCTCCTTCTTTGTTATTGAGTTGGAATAGATTGCATCCTTGGTTGAGATTGCATGAATTGCTTCTTGGCTTGGTGATATTTGGGTTGAGGAAAGCTTGCTTGTTGAACCCTTGTTGGTTGAGCTTGAGCTTGTTTCCCTTGTGCCACCTTGACTTAGGAATCCTTAGAGCACTCTCCTAGTTCAATCTTCTTCCTGGGATGTTGTGGAGGTGAAGGCTCTTTGTTATCCAAGCTCTTGACAAACACAGTCTTACTTGAGGATGAGGTCTCCTTGTCATCTTCATAGCCAAGACCTTTCTTATCACTTGGCCTCTTGCCAACTCCCAACATGTGGTCAAGTTTCTTCCTGCTTGAAGTCATCTTAGCAATGATCTCTCTAGCTTCTTCAAGCTCCTTTTCCATCAATTCCTCATTCCTTTTGGCTATCTTCACTTCTTTATTTAAGTGAGTAGCTTCGGTAGATAGCTTGAGATTCTCTCCTTTTAGCCTTTGAATCTCTTTCTTCATCTTCAATCTTGAGTTTTGAAAATGCTCAATGAATCCTTCAAGATCCATTCCTCCTACATCCATATTTGTTGAATGGGATGAAGAGTCACCATCGCTAGAGTCATCTTCACTTTGTTTCTCTACCTCTTCATCATCTATTGCTTCCTTGCTCTTGAGAGAAGATGCGAAGGCAATAAAGTTTGCCACATGATCCTCATCATCCGAGGATTCTCTTTCTTCTTCCAAGTCATCACCATCGCTCCACGTGGCGGCCATGGCCTTTCCTTTCTTCTTGTTCTTTAAATTTCCACAATCTGTGGAGATGTGTCCGAAACCTCCACATTCAAAGCATTAAATCCCTTTTCTTGTGGGCTTGTCTGCACTTGACTCAAACTTCTTGAAAGGAGTCTTCTTCTTCATTTCCTTTCCTTTGGATCCAAATCCCCTCTTCTCAAAATTGATGAACTTCTTGAATCTTTTCACCATGAGGGCCATCTCCTCATCTGAGTCATCTTCCTCTTTCTCTACTTTGGAAGTTTTCAGAGCAATACTCTTTTGCTTCTTTGGAGGTGTAGGTGTAGGAGTCCACCTAGACTCATATGCTAGAAGTCTTCCTATAACTTCACTTGGCTTCATGTTTTTGTAATCACTGTTCTCCTTAAGAGCCGTCACTTTTGACTCAAATCTTGCTGGAAGCGACCTCATAATTTTTTGCTTGATTCTCCTATCCGAATAGGGGTCACCAAGTTGATGGCTTTGATTGACTATGTCCATCAACTTCACTTGAAAGTCGTTGAAGCACTCATCCTCCTCCATTCTAATTTGCTTGAATTGTGTTTGGAGGACTTGAAGCTTGGAGTTCTTAACCACCTCGGTTCCTTATGAGCCGTCTCTAGAATTTCCCATGCCTCTTTTGCAATTCTTGTTGTTTGGATCAATTTGTACTGATTGTCATCTATTGCACAAAGAATGGCATGCATAGCCTTGTTGTTCCACTTGGATGCTTCAAACTCTTGAGTTGACCATTCCGACTTTGGCTTGGGAACTACACTTTCGTCTGCAAGAGTCTTTTCCGGAGGAGTGTAGCCATCTTCAATTGCCATCCATGCTCGGTCATTTATTTGGCAAATGTAAGGCTCCATCTTGCCTTTCCAAGAGGCATAGTTTACTCCGGTGAGCAAATGGGGTCTTATGCTAGAGGCTCCCTCATTACCACTTCCGTTCCCACTAATAGTGTTTGGGTATGAATGAGATGAATGTTAATGATGCAACAAACACAAACAAAATGCAAGACACACAAAGAGCAAGGATCACCTAAGTGTATCTAGGAACCCGCTCTGATACCAATTGAAATTGAAAATACACAAAGTGTGTCTAATACAACCTAGAGGGGGGGGGGTTTAGTTGATTTATTACCAACTTTTCGACATAATCAATTTTGATAGTCCTACCCCATATTAGCAATCAATCAATCCAATATAAATATGCGGAAAACAATAAAAATACAAGGATTGATTTACGTGAGAAACCCTCCAACTGTGCAAAACTCATGGGCTATCCTTCTAGCCACATACGGTCCTCAAATCCACTATTTGAACGAAAGTTTACAACCTAGATTGACCTCAAGTCACACCTACTTGGTCACTAACCCTTTCACTCTACCCAACGGGCCTTTAATAGTGATTCTAGACCGCAAGCTTGTGCACTAACCCACTTAGTCACAAAGCTTAACAATCAATGAAGAGGTTAAACAACCTATGTGAATATGTAAAAGATATTCAAGCATGCAATTAATGCTAGGCAACACTAAATGCTTATCTAAGGATTTAAAGATGTCAATGAATGCAAATCCTAGATATCAATATCTAAATGCAAATGCATGAAGATTTAGCTAGAAGGGTAAAATCGTCCTAAATGCTAGCTATCAATGAACAAAGCTCTCAACCAACAAACAACAACTCAAACATGTTATAAATGCCAATAAACATAAAGATATGCAGTAAAATCATATAAAATAGCTAACCCTAGGCAAACAAGAACATAAATAAATACAATGAGATTTTTGGGCATGTTCAAGTTACCTAGTCAATGAAAGCAAGAAGAATCCATGATGAGATGATGCTTGTAAGATGTTAGATGCACATGGATTTGTGTTTGGTTGAGTAAAGATGAGTTCTTGGGAGTTTCTCTCTCTAAAGGAAGCTTGGCCTCTCAAAAATGGCTTCTTGAACTCACAAAAACGAGCAAGGAAGAAGAGAGAATATATATAAGGGAGCCCTAGTCAAAACTGTGTCGTTTTGAACTTAGGGCACAGAAACCCGTCAATACCGCTTGATGGACCGCGTCGCAGGCAAGTGTCCAGACCACGGTACACACAGCAGTGCACCGTCTGGACAACAACGCGGTGTAGGGCGCTGTGCATGCAGGTGCACAGGCCGCGGTATGGGCAACAGAGGCCTACTGGACAACACCGCGACTTGGATCGCTATGCGTGCAAGAGTACAGGAAGGGGTACATGAAGCAAGACCCTACTGAGGTATACCGCTCTGTATGCCACGGTGCAAGCATGTCTTGCCAAGGGGTCTAGGCCGCGGTAAAGAGAAGAAATTCTCTTTTCAGGGCAAACTCAACACACTAAGTGATGTGCAAAAAGTGCAAGTGTGGAGTGTGAATAGTGGCATACAATACATCATTCAATTACATGAAGATAAGAGCATAATGCATGCAAGTGAGTGTGTGCAACTAGATCTCTTCAAAGAAAGTTTAACAAGTGAGATACCTTTGAAGTACTCTTGAGAGAGATGATGTCCTTGAAGCTGGATCACACCCAAGAGGCCTAATTTACCCTTACAAAAAATAATCCCCAATGTGGTTTGTCAACGAAATAAGCCAATCAAAATATGAGGAACTTACACAAAATATGGTTTATATGAGTGGTTAGTTATGCCTTTTGGATTAACTAATGCTCTAAGTACTTTTATGACTTTTATGAGATTAATGAACCATGTTTTGCGTGCTTTTATTGAAAAATTTGTGGTTGTTTGCTTTGATGATATTCTGATTTATAGCAAAAACTTGGATGAGCATGTTGAACATTTAAAACTTATTTTAGGTGTTTTAAGAACATAAAAGTTATTTGCTAATCTCAAAAAGTGTACCTTTTGCACCGATATGCTTGTATTTATGGGTTTTGTTGTTATTGCTAAGGGGATTGGGGTTGATGAAGAAAAGGTTATGACAATTTGGGAGTGGCCGAAACCTACAAATGTGGGACAAGTGAGAAGTTTTCATGGGTTGGCTAGTTTTTATAGGTGGTTTGTGAAAGATTCTAGTAGTCTAGTTGCACCTTTAACTGAAGTTATCAAAAAGAATGTGGGTTTTAAGTGGGGTAATGAACAAGAAAAGGCATTTAACTTGATTAAGGAAAAATGAACTAATGCACCTTTGCTTGCTTTGCATGACTTTGCTAAAGTTTTTGAGATTGAGTGTGATGCTTCAGGAATAGGTATTGGAGTTGTTCTAATGCAAGAAGGACGTCCCATTGCATTTTTTTAGTGAGAAGATAAGTGGAGCAGCCTTGAATTATCCTACCCATGACAAGGAGATGTATGCTTTGATTAGGGCATTGGAAACTTGGAACATTGTTTTTGGCCTCATATGAAACGTGATATAGAAAGAATCTGTGAGAAATGTGTAGACAAGCTAAGTCTAGGATTAAGCCTCATGGATTGTATACTCCTTTGCCTATACCTAGTGGACCTTGGATTGATATTTCTATGGATTTTGTGTTGGGATTGCCTAGGTCAAAAAGGGGTAAGGATTCTATATATGTGGTTGTTGATAGGTTTTCTAATATGGCACATTTCATTCCTTGTCATAAAACTGATGATGCATCACATATTGCTGATTTTTGTTTCAAAGAAATTGTGAGATTGCATGGCATGCCTAAGACCATTGTTTCTGATAGAGATGCTAAGTTCTTAAGCTACTTTTGGAAGACTTTATGGGGTAAGTTAGGAACTAAACTTTTATTTTCTACTACTTGTCATCCACAAACTGATGGTCAAACTGAAGTAGTTAATAGGACTTTATCTGCCTTGTTGTGTGCTATAATCCAAATGAACTTGAAAAAATGGGAGGATTGTTTGCCACGTGTAGAGTTTGCTTATAATAAGAGTGTGCATTCTGCAACTCATGTTTCACCTTTCAAAATTGTGTATGGTTTTAACCCATTAACTCCTTTGGATCTAATTCCTTTACCTGTGAATGAGCATGTTAACTTGGATGGGAAGAAAAAGGCAGATTTTGTTAAACAAATTCATGAAAAGACTCGGCAAAACATAGAGAGGAGAACTGAGCAATATGCCAACCATGAAAATAAAGGGCGTAAGAAAGTTATGTTTGAGCCTGGTGATTGGGTGTGGTTGCATATGAGGAAGGAACGGTTTCCAGTTCAGCGGCGTTCTAAACTACTTCCACGGGGAGATGGCCCATTTCAAGTGATTGAAAGGATCAATGACAATGCCTACAAGCTAGACCTTCCAGGTGAGTATAATGTTAGTTCAAGCTTTAATGTTTCTGATTTGTCTTCTTTTGATGTAGGTGACGATTTGAGGACAAATCCTTTTCAAGAGGGAGGGAATGATGATAATAAGGGAACTGCACCAAGGGATCCATTGCATGTTTCGGTTGGGCAAATAACAAGGGCAAGTGCTAAGAGATTCAAAGAAGCACTCAATGGCCTGATTCAAGATACTTGGGCTGATGTTGAATTGTTGAAGTCCAAGATAAGCCAACATGAAGACCAAAGCTTAATTAACATCATCAAGACAATTGATTGGGCCGAATAAGTGAAGAGTTTGGGCATGTGGCACAACATGGGCGGCGTATGGTTGGAGGAAATCCCTATTTCAGTATTTTTCCTATTTTATTTTCCAAAGAATAAGAGTTAATTTGTTTCCCAAATTAAGGGGCTGATTTGTTTCCAGATTTAGCCTTCCAAATAGGGAACAAGTCAATAGTTGCTTGTTTTAGTCTTTTATTTTCTTTCCCGTTTGTAAGGCAATTATTGCCCAATTTAGTTTTCTGATTGTAAGGCCATAATGGCCGAATATCTTCTTTCCTTTCTTTTCGATTAGGGTTTTAGTTTATAAGGAATCAACTGATGTAATTTTCGGTAGACTTGATTTTGAATGAAAAATAGAGAGAATTTTCTCTTTGGTTCCGAAAATTGACTTATCACTCACCTTTCTTTCTTATTCTTGAGTGTGGCATCTTTCACTTTCTTGATACCGTTGGTTCTTATCTCATTGTAGATAACGGGCAACGGTCCTATATTGTTCTTGCTTATAAACTTGAATCTAGAAAACGATCCTTGCTACCATATATTGGTTCCGGGTTTCACTGTTCTTGGTGAGGTTCATATCATCCAACCCTTTTGCCGCTCACCACACGCCTAGCTTGTGCCACAAGCCCAAACTTGTGCCGCACGCCCAAGTCTTCTTTTATTCGGCCCAATCAATTGCCTTGATGTTAATTAAGCCTTGGTCTTCATGTGGGCTTATCTTGGACTTCAACAATTTAACATCAATCCAAATGTCTTGAATCAGGCCATTGAGTGCTTCTTCGAATCTCTTAGCCCTTGCCCTTGTTATTGGCCCAACCGGAATATGCAATGGATCCCTTGGTGCAGCTCCCTTATTCTCATCATTCCCTCCCTCTTGAAAAGGATTTATCCTCAAATCGTCACCTACATCAAAAGGAGACAAATCAGAAACATTAAAGCTTGCACTAACATTATACTCACCTGGAAGGTCTAGCTTGTAGGCGTTGTCATTGATCCTTTCAATCACTTGAAATGGGCCATCTACCCGTGGAAGTAGTTTAGAACGCCGCTGAACTGGAAACCGTTCCTTCCTCATATGCAACCACACCCAATCACCGGGCTCAAACACAACTTTCTTACGCCCTTTATTTGCTTGTTTGGCATATTGCTTAGTTCTCCTCTCTATATTTTGCCGAGTCTTTCATGGATTTACTTAACAAAATCTGCCTTTTTCTTCCCATCCAAGTTAACATGCTCATTCACAGGTAAAGGAATTAGATCCAAATAAGTTAATGGGTTAAAACCATACACAATTTCGAAAGGTGAAAAATGAGTTGCAAAATGCACACTTCTATTATAAGCAAACTCTACATGCGGCAAACAATCCTCCCATGTTTCAAGTTCATTTGTATTATAGCACACAACAAGGCAGATAAAGTCCTATTAACTACTTCAGTTTGACCATCAGTTTGTGGATGACAAGTAGTATAAAATAAAAGTTTAGTTCCTAACTTACCCCATAAAGTCTTCCAAAAGTATCTTAAGAACTTATCATCTCTATCAGAAACAATGGTCTTAGGCATGCCATGCAATCTCACAATTTCTTTGAAACAAAAATCAGCAATATGTGATGCATCATCAGTTTTATGACAAGGAATGAAATGTGCCATATTAGAAAACCTATCAACAACCACATATAGAGAATCCCTACCCATTTTTGACCTAGGCAAACTCAACACAAAATCCATAGAAATATCAATCCAATGTCCACTAGGTATAGGCAAAGGAGTATACAGTCCATGAGGCTTAATCCTAGACTTAGCTTGTCTACATGTAATGCATTTCTCAGAGATTCTTTCTACATCACGTTTCATATGAGGCCAAAAACAATGTTCATGCAAAACATCTAGTGTCTTGGCTATACCAAAATGCCCTATCAAACCTCCCACATGAGCCTCTCTAACAAGCAATTCAAGCAAAGAACTCTTAGGCACGCATAATTTAGTTTCTCTAAACAAAAATCCACCATGCCTATAAAACTTGCCAAATGCAACCGTTTCACATGCAGTGAATACATTGCCAAAATCATAATCTTCCATATACAATTCTTTAATGTAGTCAAAACCAAACAATCTAGCATCCAATGTAGAAAGTAAAACGTACCTTCTAGATAGAGCGTCAGCGACCACGTTTTCCTTACCTTTTTTGTACTTGATCACATTTGGAAATGTTTCAATGAATTCCACCCACTTGGCATGCTGCTTATTTAGCTTTTGTTGCCCCTTTTTATGCTTCAAGGACTCATGATACGTGTGAATCACAAATTCTTTCGGCCAAAGGTAGTCTTGCCAAGTTTCCAATGCCCTAATCAAAGCATACATCTCCTTGTCATAGGTAGGATAATTAAAGGCTGCTCCACTTATCTTCTCACTAAAATACGCAATGTGACATCCTTCTTGCATTAGATCAGCTTCAATACCTATTCCTGTAGCATCACACTCAATCTCAAAAGCTTTAGCAAAGTCATGCAAAGCAAGTAAAGGTGCATTAGTTAATTTTTCCTTAATCAAGTTAAATACCTTTTCTTGTTCATTACCCCACTTAAAACTCACATTCTTTTTGATAACTTCAGTTAAAGGTGCAACTAGACTACTAGAATCTTTCACAAACCACCTATAAAAACTAGCCAACCCATGAAAACTTCTCACTTGTCCCGCATTTGTAGGTTTCGGCCACTCCCAAATTGTCTTAACCTTTTCTTCATCAACCCCAATCCCCTTAGCACTACAACAAAACCTAGAAATACAAGCTTATCGGTGTAAAAGGTACACTTTTTGAGATTAGCAAATAACTTTTCTGTTCTTAAAACACCTAAAACAAGTTTTAAATGTTCAACATGCTCATCCAAGTTTTTGCTATAAATCAGAATGTCATCAAAGTAAACAACCACAAATCTTTCAATAAAAGCACGCAAAACATGGTTCATTAATGTCATAAAAGTACTTGGTGCATTAGTTAATCCAAAAGGCATAACTAACCACTCATATAAACCATATTTTGTTTTGAAAGCAGTTTTCTACTCATCACCTTCTTTCATCCTAATTTGATGATATCCACTTTTAAGATCAATTTTAGTAAAAACAATAGAACCATGCAATTCATCAAGCATATCATCTAATCTAGGAATAAGATGTCGATACTTTACAGTGACATTGTTAATGGCACGACAATCAACGCACATCCTCCATGTTCCATCCTTCTTAGGCATAAGCAATACGGGAACGGCACAAGGACTCATGCTCTCACACACATACCCCTTTTCCATGAGCTCACTAACCTACCTTTGAAGTTCATTTGTCTCCTCGAGATTACTTCTGTATGCTGGTCTATTTGGGATGAGTGCTCCAGGTACAAAGTCAATCTGGTGCTCAATCCCCCATATTGGTGGTAAACCAATAGGCATCTCTTTGGGAAACACTTTATCAAAGTCCTGCAAAAGATAAACAACACTAGGCAAGGAGGGGTTAATTTCATTAGTACTAAAACAAGCCTTTTTGTACAAAAGTACAATCATTGGCTGATTTGAAAACAAAGCCTTTTTTATCTCACTTTCTCTTGTATAAAAGCTCAATTGTTTTCTCTTTCTTTTTTTCTCATCAGCCTCTTTTTCTTTTTCACCTTTTTTTTTCTTTTTTTGCTGTTTCGGACTCTCTTTCTTTTGAACTCTCACTCATTTTTTTACATCTTTTTTTTTTAACCTCACTTGATCTTCATACTCCTATCTTGGGGTTAAAGGTACAAAAGTGATTGACTTTTTATTGAGTACAAAGGAGTATCTATTGGTATATCCCTCATGAGTCACATCACTATCAAACTGCCATGGTCTCCCTAAAAGGATATGGCCTGCATTCATTGGGACCACGTCACAAAGGACTTTATCTTTTTATTTTCCAATTGAAAAAGACACCAACAACTGTTTAGTCACCTTGATTTCCCCACTATCATTTAACCATTTTAGCTTATAAGGTTTTGGGTGCTTCAAAGTGGCCAAATTCAGTTTCTCCACAACACTAGTGCTAGCCACATTAGTACAACTCCCCCCATCAATGATCATGTTACATACCTTATCATTAACATGGCAGCGGGTGTGAAAAATGTTGTCACGTTGTACCTCATCATCTTCTTTGGCTTGAGCTCTAAGATCTCTTCTTGCCACCAAAAGCTCTCCATCCACCGGATATTCAATGTCACTCGCATCCTCCAAAGATGGGTTCCTTTAGGTCATTCCCATAATCATATGTATAGTCATTCCTAGGTGGGTTCCTTTCTCTTCGTTCCACATTAGGAGCCCTGAATGGTTGCTCCCTTTGCGAACTAGACTCCACTTTGTCTAACCTATCATTCACCTCGCCAAACTGAGTCTCCATCCGCACCATGTGTTGTCGCATGGCTTTATACAAAAAATCGAGATCTACCGTTTCTGGTGCTTCGTTGGGCACACCTTTACTGTTATCGTGTGACATATTTAAAACCGCAAAACAAACAAGAATTAGTAAGCCTCACAAACACTCCCTCACATGTTTACCCTCAAAGTGTAGGGAAAAATTAACTAAAACCGCAGCGGAAGGCGAAAAGTAGATTTTCGTTTAGTTTAAAATTTTTCTAAAGATTTGAACCTTAACCCTTTAATTAATTAAACACAAATATACGGTTAGAGTTAAATACCTCTTGTCGGGTGATCCGATTGACTTACGTCGATGGTAATCCGCAAGATCTTCAATCCTAGCTCGTACGTGAATCACCTAGGAGCGTGGTCTCCCTTTTTTTTTTTGAATTGCTTACCTGAGAATGAATGTATGGAACTTCTGATCCTGATCTTCAATCCCAAAACACCAAGAGCCTAGAAAAATAGTTCCGGTTACTTTTGAATTCACAATCGATATGATTGGAACTCGCGTAACCCTAAATCGAAAGTGTGCACAAAACCTTTTGATGTTAAAGGCTTGCAAGTGCACTATCGAATGAGAACTTAATTTTCTTTTTCTCTCTTGGCCGAAATTCTATGTGTATTGAGTAAGATTTTTATTTTTCAAAGCAAACAAAAATCTCTTTCACTCAAGCTTCTTAGTGGCCGAAATTTATCAACTTATATTTATAAGGTGACCAAAATTTCTCCTTCTCGAAATAGGGTTGGCCGAATTCTTTGTATAGGAAATCTAGGGTTGGCCAATTTCCTTACTTGAAAAGGAATTGTGCTTTTCCCTAATTCCTATCAATTTAAGAATCCTAACCCTTATAGGACTAGGGTGGCCGAATTCTTTATGTGGTATGGAGTGTATGTGGACTTAATCCTTACCACATTAGGACTCCTGTCACTTGAAAGAATTCTAACCCTAATCCAACACATAGTATTTTATTTACTGATCAGGAAAAGATTTTGATTTAAACTATTAATTAATTAAATAATTAATTAATTTCCATTTAATCAAAACAATAAATTAAAATAATATCTTGGGCTATTTTATTAGCCTTGCCGCCCACACCATATATATATGGGCCTAATATTATTTTTCTTATTTTATTTAATCCATTAGACTTTAAATAAAAGTCCACATGTGAACCAGACTTATTCTTTCTAAAAGAAATAAGCCCACATGTCTCCTTTTAATATATTAATATAATAGAGCAGCCCATTAAATAAATAATAGACATATTATATTCTTAATATATTAAATGCAATTCTAGATGGACACATAAATTGGTCCGGTAGAATATATCAAGTGATCCATGCAAGTACGTGTGGATTGTGGATCTTGGCGGGCTATCTAAATTTAAGCTTCAATAGACATAACCTAATCACAATCAACAAATGATTCACTTAGGTCCGATCTATTAATTTTAACTCATTCCACTAAATAGCTAAAATTGAACTCTTAAATAAAGATAGAATAAGGAGATGTATCTCATTCATACCCTAGACAATCTTATAGGAGATGGTGTATCCTCGTGAATAATATCAGTAATCGCCAAGAGCTCATAGACCGCCTATAGCTCTCCAAGTTACCATATTTCTTCATATGACCACATTTTGAACTTGGATATTTTGACTTGTCCACAAGCCATGTCTTCAATAATCATTATTGAAAACTCAACGTTGAGATTTAATATCCAATACCTCAAAACATCCATATGATGATATTATACTCTCATTTAATAAATGGAGCCACGATGTCCATATCTATAAATGAAGTCCTCTATTGATTAACAAATGAATACCACCAAACTATCGAGGATAGACTATGCTATATAATCGTACTCATTGATAGCTCAAATGATAACACTTGCAACCATAAGTCCATCATTTATCTCAGGATTAAGATCGACTCTCCGATTGTCCTAATAATGAAAAGACTTATATCTAGTGACGGTTCTAGATAAAGTATTTCATTGTGATCCAGTTCAATGCACCCATTGCACTAGATTCTTTTACTCGAAAACCTTTCGATGATTTTAGACTCATCATAACTCATTTGATCCCACTCAAATGCTAGTAAAAGAATTCTACAACTTTATCAAGATAGAGGTGCCCAACCTTTAACTTAAGTTGTGAACGTTATTCAAGACTAACTAAAGAATTGTGTCTACCTCACACATATCCGGATGTATGAACAATTCTTCATATCTCATAGTCTTTTGACCTTATGATTATTTACCTTGACAATTATAATAATAAATGCTATAAGTATTTGTCAGAATCAGAAAACACTTTATTAATATGAAAAGATTGTCAATTACAATATTACACTCTTGCTATTGAGCATAATCCTAACACAAAGATGGTGGCACTCACACTCATGTTTCACTCAATTCTTTTGGCTTTTACCCTCTGATGAGCTCACACTCTCTTGACTTTTTCCACTCTTTTTTCACTCTTTCAGTTCCTTTTTTTTTTACTTAGATGGACACTCACAAGAAGTTCAAGAAAGGGAGCCACAAAAGGCCAAAAGAATTGAGAAAAATCGCCCTTTCAAAATTTTCAATTTTCTAAAGGATAGAGCAGATTTTTTTCCCCTTGGTTGAGAGGTGTTGGCAGGAGCATGTTCATGGCACCATGCAGTACAAGTTTTGCACTAAGCTTCATAATCTGAAGAAGGTTCTAAAGACCCTTAACAATGACAAGGTGCGAGACTTGACAATTAAATCGATTGAAGCCAAGGTTGCCCTTGATGAGTGTCAACGCCTGCTTGATCTACAGCCCCTTGATTCTAACTTTAGAATTCTGGAAAAAGGAGCTTATAAACCGTTATACTTCAACCCTTAAAGCTGAAGAGGACCTTCTAAGGCAAAAATCAAGAATCCAATGGCTTAAGGATGGTGACCGCAACTCTTCTTATTTCTTCAAAGCCATCAATGGTAAGCGTAATAGAAGCAAGATTCACTCAATTTCTGAAGATGATGGTTCCTTGATTGAAGGTGACATTCTAGTTAATAACGAAGCTGTCCATCATTTTTCATACTATTCTTGGATTTTCGGTACCCGCTAGACATGGAATTGATAGTACTTTAAGCAATATTATTGATAAGGTCATTTCCAATTATCAGGCTAACTTCATGGGCAGAGACATCACTAATGATGAGATTCGTGAGGTTTGCTTCTCCTTCCTCCCAAACAAGGCTACTGGTCTAGACGACTTCAAAGCTCATTTTTTCAAGATAACATGGGACATTGTTGGTGAAGATGTTATTAGTGGATCCACCAATTATATATTCTAGAGAGAGATGCTCCTCATTCTCTCTAGCATTTCTTGCTACCTTCTTCCTTTACCAGCCCGTTCTCATGGTGGATTCTGCTCCATCCATGGATTCCTCTCCCAAACACTCATCCCTTCCTTGCCTTGGTTCTAAAAGCCTTCTACCTCCTACTCTTTTGTCCTTCCATCTGGTTCTACCATGGAGAATCCACCCTTTTATTCCAATGTATCTTCTTTTTTTGTTTTTCCTTCTCTCTTGGAAGCTAGTGAGACTTGAAACAAATCTCTTAGCAATGGAGCTGGATTGGGTTGTCAAAATGAGGAAACTGCAGCTGGTCACGAAGCTATTAATAATGAAGATGGTTTTTCTCTTGAGCATGAAGGTTTACCAGTTATGGATGATGTCCAAAGCCCAAAAATGGTGGGAACTTCTGTGAACAAATTGAAGAAGATAAAAGAGAGCATTGTGCACAAACTTGTGGAGGCAAAAATGGAGTTCTTGAAGGTTCAAAAATGGTGGCTTCCTCCAAGAACGTGATAGAGACTTCATCTGTTATTGTCATCTTAGACAACAATGGAGTTCTTGAAGGTTCAAAAATGGTGGCTCCCTCTAAGAACGTGAAAGTGAAGAAGAAAGAGACCAAGGATCAAGGTGATAGCTCTGAAAAGTTTGCTGAAACTCTAAGGCCTACTATGCTGCAGCAACATGCTCGTTTTTCCTCTTTAGGTAATGCCCAAAAGCTAGCCTCAAAAGAAAGAGCATGTTCCTCCACAAATGTTGAATGTCAACATGTCCAGCTTGGTGGCCTTTGTTTGTTTTTTTGGTAAATAAATAGTATTTACCCAAAAAAAAAATGATTGACCTTCAGCCTTGTTTGAATCATTTTTTTTTGTTTTTTTTGGGTAAATACTATTTATTTACCCAAAAAAACAATAAAAATGATTCAAACAAGGCTGAAGGTCAACCTAAATGCCCCTTTTCTATAATTCCTGAAACAGCTCCTACTATAATGAGGAATTCTGTGCTGCATCACAAGAAAGGCCAACAAATCCAGCTGGATGTTGTCTCCTCTTCAAGGAATTCTAAGGTACATCATGAGGAAGGTATCTCTATCACTCCCACTTTGGTGAATAATTCTGAAACTGCTCATAGTTTCTATAGTAATGTTTTGAAAGGTACTCACTTTGGCCCAAATATGCATATTCCTGCAATTAGACCTATGAATCTAAAATTTTACCAGCCTTCCCATTGTGGAAATAGAAAGTGTGTATCCCCACCCTTAGAAATTGCAGAGAATGGTTCTAAAGCTTGGAAGAACTGCTTGGTGGGTTACTTCATTGAGAAGAAGCCCTATTTTTCTCTAGTTAGCAACATTGCAATACGTTTGTGGGGGCAATCGTGGCCTGCAAGAAGTCTTAGCTAATGATAAGGGGTTTTTCTTTTTCAAGTTTTTGGATGATGAAGCTTGTTCTAATGTGTTAGAATCTGGTCCATAGTTATTTGTTGGAAGGATGATGATTCTTAAGAAATGGCATCCTAGGCTCATTTTAACTAAAGAAACATGTTCCAAAATTCCGGTTCGGGTTAAGCTCTTCAACATTCCCATGAATATTGGAATGAAGAGGGATTGAGCCACATTGCTAGTGCGGTTGGAAAGTCCCTATATGTTGATTCCTTAACTGAATCTATGAAGAGAATTTCCTATGCTAGAGTTTGTATTGAAATTGATGCCACTTATGAGCTGGTTGATTCTTTAGGTATTTATGGGTGACAATTTGCAACCTAATCTTGGTGAAAGTGTTAAAATTCTGGTTGAGTACCAATGGAAACCTAAAATTTGTACTGAATGCAAATCTTTTGGCCACTCTATTATGACTTGCCAAAAACTAAAGCCTTTGCATCCTCCATCTGTTATGGATTTTGATCCCAAACCTAAGCAAGAATGGAGGAGAGTTACTGAGGGAGTTGAAACCCAAATTCCTTTTCCTTGTATGAATTTGGAGCCTCTCCCTCTTGATGAAGTCATCTCTGCTGTTAATTTTGAAATTGAGCCTTCTTTGTGTCCTACCAACTTGCCTATCAAGATTCACTGCAATATCTTCTCTAAGGAAACGTGCATGGAACCTCCTCCACTTGGTTCTTTGAAATTTGATGAAGTTATTTCCACTAGTCATGCTGAAAATGAGCCCTCTTTACGTCCTACCAACCTGCCCATTCATCACCAATGTCATGACCTCACTAAGGAAAGGGTTGTTGATACCTCTAATAAGTTTGCAACTCTTGTTGAGGATGGTGATTACCGTAATGACTAGTGCAGTGAACTATGTGATGATGCTGATCAATGCAATGACAAGTTCGCAGCTCTTGTTGAAGATGATGATTCTCCTTCTATGGCCTCTCTGGACCATTCCTTATGGCACTCGAAAATCAAAAACATTGATGGGGTCACTATTAAAGGGATCTCCAGCCCCACAGAGTCCTCTAGAAAAAAGAAAAAGAAAAAATGGACTGCTAAGAAAGGCAAGGTTAATAGCTCTCACTCTAAGGTGATGCCTCTTCAACCTCTCCTTCAACCTCTCTAGCTTGTTGGAACATTAGGGGTTTGAATACCTCCCTTAAACAATCAGAAGTTAGGAAGTTGTTGTTTGACCAAAACATTAGTCTAGTTTGTTTAATTGAGACAAGAGTAAGAATTAACAAGAAAACTCTTGTTGTCAATTCAGTTTTCAAATATTGGGATATGATAGATAATTATAATAGTCATAGCCTTGGAGGAATTTGGGTTGGTTGGGATCATAGAATTCTAAATATCACTAAAATTAGTGAAATCGATCAGATCATCCATTGTAATGCTTGTATATTGGACACCAATGACCAATTTCGAATCTCCTTTGTTTATGGCTCTAATGATGATAGATTAAGGAAAGCTCTTTGGCAAAGTATGTGTTCAAGTTAGAATGGTTCTCCTTGGATTGTGCTTGGTGATTTCAATGTCTCAAGGAGTGTGGGTGAGTCAATTGGGGGCTGCTCCAGAATTTCGAGTGCTATGGAGGAGTTCAATGACTGTCTTCAATCTTCAGAGCTTGATGATCTTCGTTTCTCAGATTTTCTTCATACTTGGTACAACAAGAGAAGCAACGGTTGTATCTCTAGGAAATTGGATAGAGTTCTTGTCAATAATGATTGGCATGTCAAGTTTGAGAATTCTGAAGTGATTTTCCTTCCCCATAGCATTTTGGATCATTGTCCATCCGTGGTTAAACTTGGGTTGCAAGGTATTAAGAAAAATAACCCTTTCAAAATTTTCAATTTTCTAACGGATAGAGCAGATTTCCTCCCCTTGGTTGAGAGGTGTTGGCGGGAGCAAGTTCATGACACCATGCAGTACAAGCTTTGCTCTAAGCTTCGAAATCTGAAGAAGGTTCTTAAGACCCTCAACAACAACAATGACAAGGTGGGAGACTTGACAATTAAATCGATTGAAGCCAAGGCTGCCCTTGATGATTGTCAACACCTCCTTGATCAGCAGCCCCTTGATTCTAACCTTAGAATTCTGTAAAAAGAGCTTATAACTTGTTATACTATGACACTCAAAGCTGAACAGGACCTTCTAAGACAAAAATCTAAAATCCTTTGGCTTAAGGCTAGTGACCGCAACTCCTCTTATTTCTTCAAAGCCATCAATGGTAAACGTAATAGAAGCAAGATCCACAGTATTACCGGAGATGATGGTTCCTTGATTGAAGGTGATATTCTGGTCAAGAAAGAAGCTATTCGTCATTTTCAGATAATTCTTGGTTGCTCGAGGCCCGTTAGTCATGGTATTGGTAGTACTTTGAGCAATATTATTGATAAGGTCATTTCCAATGAGCAAACTAATTTCATGGGTAGAGATGTCACTGATGATGAGATTCAGGAAGTTTGCTTCTCCCTCCACCCAAACAAGGCTCATGGCCCGGATGGTTTCAATGCTCACTTTTTCAAGATAACATGGGACATTGTTGGTGAAGATGTCATTAGTGTTGTCCAAGAGTTCTTTAGGTATGGCCTATTGCTCAAGAAAGTCTATTATCCTTGCTTTGGTCCTTAAAGTCCCTAACCCTTCTAAGATGAAGGACTTTAGATCTATCTCTTGTTGCAACACTCTCTATAAGATCATTGCCAAGATAAATGCGAATAGGATCAAGCCTTGCCTTCCGAATATAATTAGCCCTTCTCAATCGGCTTTTGTGGCTGGTAAGAGTATTGGTGATAACATTCTTCTTGTACAAGAGCTTATGAGGAACTACCACAAAGATGCTAGCTGCCCTAGGTTGGCTCTTAAAGTGGATTTAATGAAGGCTTTTGACATGGTGGATTGGGGATTCTTACTTGAAACCTTTGCTGCCTTTCACTTCCCTTCTAAAGTCATTATATGGATCAAAGTTTGCCTAACTACCCCCAAGTTCTCTTTCTCTTTCAATGGGGAGCTTGCTGGTTTCTTTTCCGGAAAGAGAGTCTTTCACCAAGGGGATCCCATGTCCTCCTACCTCTTTGATATTGCTATGGAAGTTCTTTCAAAAATTCTTGCCAAGCGCATTGAAGACTCTCCTAGTTTCAAGTTTCATTGGAGGTGTGACAAGATTAAGCTTTCCCACCTTTGTTTTGCCGATGACCTTATTATGTTATGCCATGACTCTCTTTCCTCAGCCCGTATTGCTAAAACAACGTTTGATGAGTTCTCCTTGTTATCGGGCATCCATGCTAATCATGCTAAGAGCAACATTTTCACTTCTGGGGTTTCTCCTACCATCAACCAGCAGCTTATCAACCTTTTTGGTTATACGGTTAGTTCTCTCCCCATTCGTTATCTTGGCATACCTATCATCTCTTCTAGATTACACCTTCGTGATTGCTCCCCCCTTGTGGACAGAGTCTCGAGAAGACTTGCTTCTTGGCTAAATCGAGGCCTCTCTTATGCTGGTCGCTTGCAACTCATTGTCTCGATTTTGACTAGTTAACAAGTATTTTGGGCAAGTTATCTTTGCCTCCCTAAAAAGTTTTGAATATTATTAAGCAGAAATTCAGAACCTTTTTGTGGAAAGGGATTGAAGGCGATAGTAAGGGTGCAAAGATATGCTGGTCTGATGTTTGTCTCCCTAAGAAAGAGGGAGGTCTTGGCATCAAGGACCTATCCTCTTGGAACAAAGCTATCATGATTAGGCATATTTGGATTTTGAGTTATGGCACAAATAACCTATGGTCTTCTTAGATCAAAGCTTACCACCTTAAGGACTCCAGTCTTTGGGAGGCTAAAGCTCCATGTACTTGCTCTTGGAATTGGAGAAAACTCCTTCATCTTCGGCCTCTTGTTCGCCCCCTCATTTAGCACTTCATTGGTAACGGTTCTAGCACCTCCTTATGGTTTGACAATTGGCATCCTCTTCTTTCAAAATGGAGCTCCCGTGTTGTCTATGACTCAGGCCTCCCTATCCATGCAACGGTTAGTTCCATTGTTCATGGTGATTCTTGGAGTTGGCCGACTGCTATGTCCATTGATCTTTTTGAAATTAGAAGTCGTATGCCTTCCTACAATCCTAACTCCAATGTGGATGATAGAGTTTGCTGGCTTCCTTCCTCCAATGGTACTTATTCAGCCTCCTCTGTTTTGGCTTCTCTTAGAACCCCTCATACGATTGTTCTTTGGTTCAAGCTTATTTGGTTCCCCCAAAATATTCCAAGAATGAGTTTTATCCTTTAGGTGGCAATTAGAGGCAGGCTTTCTACTCGGGATCGAATCCATAAATATGACCATATGGTGGTTACTACTTGTGTTCTTTGCAACTCCCACCCAGAGTCTAATGCCCACCTATTTTTTGAGTGTTTATTCAGTAGAGCCATTTGGACTCAGCCTATGAATATTTGTGGGTCTCCTTGGAATGGCCTTTGTTGGAATGCTTTCATTGATTGGGCTTCCACCCATTGGAGAGGGAACTCTCCTACTATTGTTGCTAACAAGCTTTGTCTTGGGGTTGCAGTTTATCATATTGGAGAAAGCGAAACTGTCTCATTTTTGAAGGCACTCAAAAGACTAGTTCGGTTGTTTCTCACTCCATTATTGATACCATTCATTGCCGGCTATCCTCTTTCAATTTAAAGAAACACCCTATCATCGTCTTGAATTGGAATGTCAACTCTAGTTGAATTTTCTTGTCTAGCTCTTGTTTCTTGTCTTGCTCATTTGTTTGAGCTGTTTTTCGCCTTTGTTTAGCTCCTGCTTAGCTACCTGGGGTATGCCCATTGTATTTTGTACATTCCTTCTCTCTTTCTATGATACTATTTACTTACCCCAAAAAAAAAGATGTTATTAGTGCTATCCAAGAGTTCTATAGGTCTGGTCTTTTGCTCAAGGAACTCAATGCTACAATTCTTGCTTTGGTCCCTAAAGTCCCTACTCCTTGAAGATGAAGGACTTTAGACCTATCTCTTGTTGCAACACTCTCTAAAAGATCATTGCTAATATAATTGCAAATAGGATCAAGCCTTGCCTTCCGGATATAATCAACCTTTCTCAATCAGCTTTTGTGGCTGGTAGGAGTACTGGTGACAACATTCTTCTTGTGTAAGAGCTTATGAGGAACTACCACAAAGATGTTGGCTGCCTTAAGTTAGCTCTTAAAGTGGATTTGATGAAGGCTTTTGACATGGTGGACTAGGGATTCTTACTTAAACCCTTGCTACCTTTCACTTCCCTCCTAGAGTCCTTATATGGATCAAGCTTGCATAACTACCCCTAAGTTCTCTATCTCTTTCAATGGTGAACTCGCTGGTTTTTTCTCTAGAAAGAGGGGCCTTCGCCAAGGGGATCCCATGTCCCCTTACCACTTTGTAATTGCTATGGAAGTTCTGTAAAAAATTCTAGCCAAGCACATTGAGGACTCTCCTAGCTTTAAGTTTCATTGGATGTGTGACAAGATTATGCTTTCCGACCTTGTTTTGCTGATGACCTTATTACGTTATGCCATGGCTCCCTTTCCTCAGCCCTTGTTCTTAAGGCAGTGCTTGATGAGTTCTCCTTGTTATAGGGCCTCTAAAGACAAACTAGCTCCATTGCAAATAGCTTCGTCACCAGCTGTATTTTCTTAAGTTTGAGAACTTAATCCAGCTCCATGGGAAAGAGCTTTGTTTGAAATGAGTTTAGACCTGTTAAGGTTATGTCCTCCACCTTTAGACCCATTATTACTCTTGTTAACAACACTAGCTTCCAAGAGAGAAGGAATAAAAATAGTTGATATAAGTTCAACTACACGAAATCAAGAAAATGAATAAAAATAGTTGATATAAGTTCAACTACACGACCTTGCAAAGAATTTTTTTTTTTGACCTTGATCAAATGGACTCAAGAAAGGCTTTGGTATTTTTTTTTTTACTGGACTTGATCAATAGGAATCAAGTTTGTGAATTTTTTTTTAAACAAACCAAATCAGGGAAGAAGAAGAACAAAGATAGATTAAACCTGAGTTTATAAACCTATGCTCTGATACTAACTGATATGGTGTCATTTTCAATTGGAAAATACAAAGATAAAGTCCTTTGTGATGTGGTACCAATGAATGCGGCCATATCTTTTTGGGGAGACCATGTCAGTTTGATAGGCATGTGACTCATGATGGATATACCAATAGATACTCCTTTGTACTCAATAAAAATTCAATCAATCTTGTACCTTTATCCCCAAGGCAAGTGTATGAAGATCAAGTGAGGTTAAAAAAAAGAGAGATGTAAAAAAAAAGAGTGAGAGTTCAAAAGAAAGAGAGACAAAAGAAAGTCCGTAACAGCAAAAAAAAAGAAAATAAAGGTGAAAAAAAGAGGTTGATGAGAAAAAAAAAGAGTGAAAACAAGTGAGATATTATGCAAGAGAGAGTGAGATCAAAAATGATTTATTTTCAAATCAGCCATTGATTGTACTTTTGTACAAAGAGGCTTGTTTTAGTACTAATAAAATTAACCATTTCTTGCCTAGTGTTGTTGTTTCTCTTTTGCAGGACTTTGATGAAGTGTTTCCCTAAGAGATGCCTATTGGTTTACCACCAATATGGGGGATTGAGCATCAAATTGACTTTGTACCCGGAGCACCCATCCCAAATAGACCAGTATACAGAAGTAATCCCAAGGAGACAAAGGAACTTTAAAGACAGGTTAGTGAGCTCATGAAAAAGGTGTATGTGCGTGAGAGCATGAGTCCTTGTGCGGTTCTCGTATTGCTTGTGCCTAAGAAGGATGGAACATGGAGGATGTGCATTGATTTTCGTGCCATCAACAATATCACTGTAAAGTATTGACATCCTATTCCTAGATTAGATTATATGCTTGATGAATTGCATGGTTCTATTGTTTTTACTCAAATTGATCTTAAAAGTGGATATCATCAAATTAGGATGAAAGAAGGTGATGAGTGGAAAACTGTTTTCAAAACAAAATATGGTTTATATGAGTGGTTAGTTATGCCTTTTGGATTAACTAATGCACCAAGTACTTTCATGAGATTAATGAACCATGTTTTGCATGCTTTTATTGGAAAATTTGTGGTTGTTTACTTTGATGACATTCTGATTTATAGCAAAAACTTGGATGAGCATGTTGAATATTTAAAACTTGTTTTAGGTGTTTTAAGATCAGAAAAGTTGTATGCTAATCTCAAAAAGTGTACCTTTTGCACCGATAAACTTGTATTTCTGGGTTTTGTTGTTAGTGCTAAGGGGATTGGGGTTGATGAAGAAAATGTTAAGGCAATTAGGGAGTTGCCGAAACCTACAAATGTGAGACAAGTGAGAAGTTTTCATGGGTTGGCTAGTTTTTATAGGAGGTTTGTGAAAGATTTTAGTAGTCTAGTTGCACCTTTAACTGAAGTTATCAAAAAGAATGTGGGTTTTAAGTGGGGTAATGAACAAGAAAAGGCATTTAACTTGATTAAGGAAAAATTAACTAATGCACATTTGCTTGCTTTGTCTGACTTTGCTAAAGCTTTTGAGATTGAGTGTGATGTTCTAATGCAAGAGAGACGTCTCATTGCCTATTTTAGTGAGAAGATAAGTGAAGCAACCTTGAATTATCCTACCTATGACAAGGAGATGTATGCTTTGATTAGGGCATTGGAAACTTGGCAATACTACCTTTGGCCGAAAGAATTTGTGATTCACACAAATCATGAGTCCTTGAAGCATATAAATGGGCAACACAAGCTAAATAAGCAGCATGCCAAGTGGGTGGAGTTCATTGAAACATTTCCATATGTGATCAAGTACAAAAAAGGTTAGAAAGACGTGGTCGCTGACGCTCTGTCTAGAAGGTACGTTTTACTTTCTACTTTGGATGCTGGATTGTTTGGTTTTGACTACATTAAAGAACTATATATGGAAGATTCTGATTTTGGCAATGTATTCAATGCATGTGAAAAGGTTGCATTTGGCAAGTTTTATAGGCATGATGGATTTTTGTTTAGAGAAACTAAATTATGCATGCCTAAGAGTTCTTTGCGTGAATTGCTTGTTAGAGAAGCTCATGGGGGAGGTTTGATGGGGCATTTTGGTATAGCCAAGACACTAGATTTTTTGCATAAACATTTTTTTTGGCCTCATATGAAACGTGATGTAGAAAGAATCTGTGAGAAATGCATTACATGTAGACAAGCTAAGTCTAGGATTAAGCCTCATGGGTTGTATACTCCTTTGCCTATACCTAGTGAACCTTGGATTGATATTTCTATGTATTTTGTGTTAGGTTTGCCTAGGTCAAAAAGGGGTAGGGATTCTATATATGTGGTTGTTGATAGATTTTCTAAAATGGCACACTTCATTCCTTGTCATAAAACTTATGATGCATCACATATTGCTGATTTGTTTTTCAAAGAAATTATGAGATTGCATGGCATGCCTAAGACCATTGTTACTGATAGAGATGATAAGTTCTTAAGCTAATTTTGGAAGACTTTGTGGGGTAAGTTAGGAACTAAACTTTTATCTTCTACTACTTGTCATCCACAAACTGATGGTCAAACTGAAGTAGTTAATAGGACTTTATTTGCCTTGTTGAGTGCTATAATACAAAAGAACTTGAAAACATGGGAGGATTGTTTACCGCATGTAGAGTTTGCTTATAATAAGAGTGTACATTCTGCAACTTATTTTTCGCCTTTTGAGATTGTGTATGGTTTTAACCCATTGACTCCTTTGGATTTAATTCCTTTACCTGGGAATGAGCATGTTAACTTGGATGGGAAGAAAAAGGCAGATTTTGTTAAGCAAATCCATGAAAAGACTCGGCAAAACATAAAAAGGAGAACTGAACAATATGCCAACCAAGCAAATAAAGAGCGTAAGAAAGTTGTGTTTGAGCCCAATGATTGGGTGCAGTTGAATATGAGCAAGGAACGGATTCCAGTCAAGTAGTGTTCTAAACTACGTCCTAGGGGAGATGGCCCATTTCAAGTGATTAAAAGGATCAATGACAACACCTATAAGTTAAATCTTCCAGGTGAGTACAATGTTAGTGCAAGCTTCAATGTTTCTGATTTGTCTCCTTTTGATATAGGTGACGATCTGAGGACAAATCCTTTTCAAAAGGGAGGGAATGATGAGAATAAGGGATCTGCACCAAGGGATCATGATAAGGGAGCTACACCAAGGGATCATGATAAGGGAGCTACACCATGGGATCCATTGCATGTTCCGATTGGGCCAATAACAAGGGCTAGGGCTAAGAGATTCAAAGAAGGTCTGAATGGCCTGATTCAAGACACTTGGGCTGATGTTGAATTGTTGAAGTTCAAGATAAGTCCACATGAAGACCAATGCTTAATTAACATCATCAAGGCAATTGATTGGGCCGAATAATAGAAGATTTGGGCATGTGGCACAAGTTTGGGCGTGTGGCACAAGTTAGGCGTGTGGTCAGCGGCAAAAGGGTTGGAGGAGATTCAATTTCTGCTGATTTGTTTCCTTTTTAATTTCCAAAGAATAAAAGTCGATTTGTTTCCTAAATTAAGGGGCTGATTTGTTTCCAGATTTAGCCTTTCAAATAGGGAACAAGTCAATAGTTGCTTGTTTTAGTTTTTTTTGTCTTTCCCGTTTGTAAGGCAATTATTGCCCAATTTAGTTTTCTGATTGTAAGGCCTAAATGGCTAAAGATCTTGTTTCCTCTCTGGAGATTGGCGTGTAGCCTTTCTTTTCGATTAGGGTTTTAGTTTATAAGGAACTAACCAATTTTTGTTGACTTAATTTTGAATGAAAAATAGAGAGAATTTTATCTTTGGTTCCTTAAATTGACTTATCACTCACCTTTCTATCTTGTTCTTGAGTGTGGCGTCATTCACTTTCTTGATACCGTTGGTTCTTATCTCATTATAGATAATGGGTCACGGTCCTATATTGTTCTTGCTTACAAACTTGAATTTAGAAAACGATCCTTGCTACCATATATTGGTTCGGAGTTTCAGTATTCTTGGTAAGGTTCATATCAAACTTGATTTATTTTAATGGA
Organism: Dipteronia sinensis; assembly: GCA_033220585.1. Lineage (NCBI taxonomy): Eukaryota > Viridiplantae > Streptophyta > Magnoliopsida > Sapindales > Sapindaceae > Dipteronia > Dipteronia sinensis. The sequence goes on along the minus strand of CM065639.1, from coordinate 28,074,359 downwards.
TCCATCACATGGATTAAATCCCTTAAGCCCAAGTGTTTTTTTCTTAAACTACAACAACATTACAACAACGAAAAACCACTAGAAGGGCTGCAGTCCAGCCAAATCCGCTCCCTCGAAGAGGAGAAGGCTAACGAGGCAAGATTAAATGCCAGAACGTTTCCTGACTTGGAAATTGAATGACACGTATAATGACCTACCTCGGACAGTAAAGCCTTAATATGAGAAATAATAAACCTCACATCATCCAGGATTGGATACGGTGAGTTTAAAGACGACACAACCTTGGTGGAAGAGACCTCATCCACCTGAATATGAAAATTGTAGAACCTTGCGAGCATGAGACCCTCCCGAAGACCCATGAACTGGCTCACATCTGCATTAAACGAACCAAGTAAACAATTTGTATGAGCTACCAGGACTTTCCCTCGGTCATCCCTAATTTTCTGACACGGGAGTGTCCCATTGCACGACCATCGGTTCAAGACAGAAAGGGATATCAAATTCTCACTATGGTTTGTTAAGCATCAGATTCAGCTTGTAGGGGTATTTTTGAGACTTCTTAACTTTTGATTCTGGAAGAGTTAGCTGTTGTGCTTTATGTCATTGGAAAGATCAATGTCTTATCTTTAATTTCGTATTTTGAAGCAAGTCATTTGAAGGTCCTAAGAGAGAGATATGAAGGGTTTTATGCTGAATGGTCAGAAGTCAACAATGCACAGATTTGAAGGGTTTAACTTTAATGTCTTTAATTTCTTAGTTTAATGCCTTGAATTGTGTTGTTATCTTTTAATTTCGTCCCTTTCCTATGCATGGAGGGTTGTTCCCTGATTAGGCCATATATTGAGCCTTTATCCTTGTAAAAAGTAAGTTATTGAATATTGAATTTCAGAATATTGTCTCTTTGAGATTTTATCCTTCAACTCTGTATCTCTTTGGTGGATTTCCATTGAGTGGTGAGTTTTCCTTTGGTTCTGTATCCTTGATTAGTTGAGAGGGTGGTGTTTCTGTATCCCTTTAGATTAGTCTTGGTGGTGAGCCTTTTCTACTAGTTTACTAAGGGTGGTGATATCTGTATCCCTTGGAAAATTAGTTAATCTATCTTCATTTGTTCTTGTGTGAGACGGGCTGGATTGCTTGTTTCTCTTGTGCGTGGGCTGTCCGTGAGTGTGTTTGACATCGGTGGAGTTTGTTTAGGGCTGTCCGGCATCATTGTCACCCCGATCCCAATCGAATTCGAATTAGAATTAGAACGAAGAGCCACCCCCGTGTTAATCTTCAGCTGGCCCGGAGGAGGGGCAATCCAGTCTGTGATGACCCTGGAAACCGGCGGAACACCCACAAAAGAGAAGGTTTTCCTACTAATCTGAAACTCCTCCGGACTATCCTTCACCCGAGTAACCACCATCCCTTCCCACAATTTAACTGAGCATTGAGATCTTCCCATATTGCCCAAGTGACCATACAGAAAAGCCCCAAATCCTCCAACCCTACCTGGGTAGCAACCCTTTGGAAAACATCCAGCACAGGAAAATTTCTAACCTTGGCCAGTAGAGCCCCAAAGCTAGTTCCCTTCTAGATTTTCCTAGCTGCATTGTAGTCAAAGAGGGTGTGGGTTGAAGACTCACCTTCTGCCTTGCACCTAGGACAGCAGGAGAGGTCCACAATCTTTCTCTTCCAGAGGTTTTCCACAGAGGGGAGCACATCAAGACAGGCACGTCAGACAAAGACCCTTACCTTAGGGGGTAAACATAACTTCCACAGTGAATTCCACCATATATGCATAGAGGAAGGGTTTGAGGCAGAATTCGAGTGCTTCTCCGAAAGACCTAACCTGTACCCACTCTTAACTGTGTACTCGCCCTTTTTATCGTAGTGCCATCGGAGGCTGTCTTGGCCACCCCTCCAACTCACCGGGATCCCTAGGATCACTGCCCTATCCACTGGAATCAGTTACTGGGCCAGCTTGTCCAGCCTCCATCCCCTCCTGGACCTATCATTGAGGGCAGCTACCCTAAACATCTGGACATGGATCACAAGTAATGGGCTTAAAGGTGCTGGGACGAGGAATCCATTGGTCCTTGAAGACACTGATACTCTTCTCCATCGCCCACTTTCCACCTCAGACCCTTTGTCAGCAACTTTCTCCCCCAAACTAGACTTCTCCATATATGTGAACAACCAGATTTAGCTGGGGCTTTTAGGAAGTCACACTCCTTGAAATACTTAGCTTTAAGAACCTTCGCTGCTAGGGAACTCGGGGAATTCAGGATCCTCTAGGCTTGTTTAGCAAGCAAGGCTTGGTTGAAGAGAGACATGTTTTTGAATCCTAGCCCCCCCATGCATTTCGGGCGACATAGCTTCTCCCAACTTAACCAACTGATCTTCCTCTTACCCTCTCTAGAACCCTACCAAAATTTCGAAGCCATGGCACTAAGATCCCTACATAGACTTACCGGAAGCTTAAACATACTCATAGAAAAGGTGGGGATGGATTGGGCCACAACTTTAATAAGATTTCCTTCCCACTAAACGAGAAATAACTATCCTTCCACCCTCTTATCTTTTTCCAAACTCTCTCCTTAATATCATTGAACAGAATTCTCTTATTCCTGCCCACCATTGAGGGAAGGCCAAGATACATATCCTGAGAGTTACTATCGGCAATACCAAAGATGAGCTGAATATCCCTCCTAGTGGAGGCCACAAAATCAGTCCAAACATGCTCGTGTACAAGTAGCCCTAGTGCTTGTGAACGTGCAGCCCTAGCGCATTACGCGTGTAGCCGCATTTGAGCCCATGGGCCGCGTTGCAGCGCTGCGCCAAGCGTACACGGCTGTTGCACCATGCACAACAATTGCTTAGCATGCATAGACCATGTTGTGCATGAACATGTTGTGCAACACTTGTATACTGAAAGTGCATGACACCTGCACAACTGCATAACAACACAACACAAAATTGAATTGCTTAGCTTTGTATTGCATATTGCGTTTTGCACACTTGTTGCATGCATGTGTTGTAGCACTTTTTCACACAATTGCATAATCAATATATAATTGTATGTTGCATCAATTCATCACTCAAACACAACACAATTATAAAATTGTATGTTGGTGCATCGCGCAACACTTGCGCATGTTGCACATGCTTACATTTGCGTGACAATCATGTAGGCGTTACTACGCCATCGCACAAGAAGTTCGTGAGGCTGTTGTGATACACGTTCTGAATCGTTGTTCTTCGCCGTATTACATTAGAAAAAAAAAATAACAACAGAACAACAAAATAAATATATATATATATACAACCCGAAATTAATATTACATCAGAAAAATAATATTACATTTAATATCCAAAACCCTAAAACTCATCGTACCATACAATTAACGATCAACCATGCCTTAAAAAAATTGAAACATCATACATTCAATAGTGTTCGCTGGCTCCCTTCCTCCAGTGGAACTTACTCAGCCTCATCTGCTTTGGCTTCTCTTAGAACCCCTCAACCGATTGTTCCTTGGTTCAAACTTGTTTGGTTCCCCTAAAATATTCTAAGAATGAGTTTCATCCTTTGGTTGGCAATTAGAGGTAGGCTTTCTACTCGAGATCGCATCCTTAAATATGACCCTAAGGCTGTTACTACTTGTGTTCTTTGCAACTCCCATCTTGAGTCTCATGCCCATCTATTTTTTGAATGTTTATTCAGTAGAGCCTATTTGGACTCAGCTTTTGAACATGGGTGGGAATCCTTGGAATGGCCTTTGTTGGAATGCTTTTATTGATTGAGCGTCCACCTATTGGGGACGAAACTCTCCTACTATTGTTGCTAACAAGCTTTGTCTTGGGGTTGCAGTTTATCATATTTGGAGAGAGCGAAACTGTCAAATTTTTAAAGGCACTCAAAAGACTACTTCTGTTGTTGCACGCTCCATTATTGACACCATTCACTGCCAGCTCTCCTTTATCAATTTAAAGGATCACCCTGTTATCGCCTTGAACTGGAATGTCAACTCTAGTTGATTTTGCTTTGTCTAGTTCTTGTTTCTTGTCTTGCTAGTTTGTTTGAGCTGTTTTGAGCCTTTGTTTAGCTCTTGCTTTGTTTGTTTCTTGTCTTGCTCGTTTGTTTGAGCTGTTGTGAGCCTTTGTTTAGCTCTTGCTTTGCTTCCTGGGGTATGCCCCTTGTATTTTGTACATTCTTTCTCCCTTTCTATGATACTATTTACTTACCCAAAAAAAATCAAGAACAAAGAACGATTTATTCAAATATATCGTACTAGGGCTTTGATACCAATTATAAGTCTTAGAGTTGCGCAACGGAAGGTATTTTAAAAACTTTTTTTAAAAAATAAATATTTAGACGTCTTTAAAATCGTGTACGATATATACGAATAAACTAAAAGGTATGATTCAAAATCATACCTCAAGGCTAACTCATTCGTTCTTTAATTCTTGGATTTGCTTTCCGATTTGTACCACCGGATCTTCCTCGCTATCTCCCAGGTTCCATCAACTGCGTGTGGGCACGTCACGGGCTTCAGGAGGTTGTATAGAGTAGTAGAAACAACACAAAACAACTCTTGCTTTGTGTATCAAGATTTGGGCAATTCTTGAATAAAAAATAAATAAATAAAACTTTATTTTTTCTCTTTGTTTCTCTTATGGCCGCACACCTCTCTATGTTTCTTTCTTTCTTTTATTTATTTATTTATAATATATCTTTATATATTTTAAAACAAGATACTAATCCTTTTCCAAATATATATCTATATATTTAAAATAAGATAATTTGTATTTTAGTGAACAAGTTAGTATAGGATTCTAAATCCTACATAACCCTAGTTCACTAAGACTTGAACACTTGACCTGGTTAGGAAATAAAATAATCTAATTATTTTAATCCTTCGTCTCAGTCATGGTTCGAACTTGTAACCTCCAATTAATAATTCTCAATTATTAATTTATTAATTAAATCATCTATTTTTTTTAATTAATTTAATTATTAATATACTAATTAAATAATTTCATCATTTAATTAATTCGTTGAATAAATATGTGTCACTTTCGTAACACAATTAATTGGACAATCCAATTAATTAACTGTGACTCTTGTTACCTTTAACGTTCTGGGCTAGCAATGGGACCTACTTGACCCACAGTTTTGAGCTCCAATAATACTTAGAAATAATTAATTAAACTCTTTGATTATTATTTCATGATTATTAACCTCGGAGTTATTACACTAAAAACCAGAGGCTGCACTCTCACAACTATAGATATATTACACAAACCGAAATTACAGTTGTCCATCGATATAGTTATTGCATACGGTATGATCCTCCACAAGTAATTCATAATTAGAGCTAGGACATAACATCCGTTATACTCCTCTAATTATATCTTTTCCATTAAGTACCACTGATTCAATAATGAACAATAAATCCTAACTTCTTTTATGAAAGAAGGAGAGCGCTCATATTGTTCAAACCCCGAATCAACCCGTTAAGGGAACCACTATCTACTTATCGCAAGAAGGAGTGGATTCCACTATTATGTACAAACCTTCCCAGCCACAAGCCAACCGCGATTCCAACATACGAAGTTATTGACTGAGAATGCAACTTCGATCTCACCCATGGTATATAAAAAACCACGCTCTAACCTGAAAGAATCGATAAGACACTCAGGATTAAGATCACCCATATATAGCCATCATTTGTCGATATATATGAATATCATCATGTAACGGATCTTGTTGAGAGATTCCTATAAATCGTGGCCCAATCCTATATGATCACATCATATAAGGTGCCTCCATTCTCATATCACCATATGAATAATCTAGGATAAGACCATTGTACATTACAGAATAGACCGCAACTGTAGATTAACCACAAATAAAGTATCCAACTCTATTTGTTATCTACGGACTCTTTAGATTACTCATCTTAAACTGAATTTCTCTGTATATGACACTCATATACTCAGTTAGAGATTACATCTGGCAATCTTGGATGTTAAGTACACATGATATAAATATATGAGACAAATTTACATAATGAATAAACTACTTCTTTTATTAATTTTTCATTCACATTTACATATTACAAGCTTTAGGGCATAAACCCCAACATCAAATGCATTGCATACAATTTATCATTGAAAACCCTCTATTTCTTTGTGAACTACCCTAAGAAGAAATTAAATGCCATGAACGTGGAAAGAACATTCTTCAACAAACTGTAAGTGCCTCATTTTATGATTGGCTTAATTCGTTGACAAAACCACATTGGGATTGTTATGTAACAGGTAGCTTAGGTGATTGTGATTGACTTGCTTCCGAACATCCCAAAGTGCTTCAAGAAGGTATATCACTTGACTTGACTGTTGGGGTTTGTGCCCTAAAGATGTAATTTGTAAATGGATTTATGAAATGAATAAAAAGAAAAGTTCAATTCATTCTTGTTGTGTGGTTTATTTTATAACTTGTGCATATTAACATCCTAGATTGCCAGATTTAATCTCGAACTGTGTATATGAGTGTCATATACGGATGGATACAGTAAGAGACGTGCAATCTAAAGAGTTCATAAATAGCAAATACAGCTGGGTACTTTATTTGTGGTTAATCTATAGCTGCGGTCCATTCCATAATATACGGTGATTCTATCCTGAATCATTCATATGAAGATATGGGAATGGAGGACATCTTGTATGATGTGATTATATAGGACTGGGACATAATCTATAGGAATCTCCCACCAAGATCCGTTTACCGATGAAATTCATATATATCAACTTATGATGGCTATATGTGGGTGATCTTAATCCTGAGTATCATATCGACTCCTTCAGGTTAGATCATGGTCTTTGATATACCATGGGTAAGGTCAGATATAGTTCTTGATCAATATGCTCCATATGTTGGGATTGCTGTTTGGCTTGTGGCTGGGAAGGTTTGTACACAATAGTGGAATCCACTCCTTCTTGTGCGAAGTAGATGGCAGTTCCCTTAAGGGTAGATTCGGGGCTTGGACAATATGAGCGCTCTCATAATTCCGTACTGAAATAGGATTTATTTTCCATTAGAGAATCAACGTTACTTAAAGGATATATGTAATTAGAGGGGTATAGTAGACATTATGACCCAGCTCTAATTATGAACTACTGTGGAGGATCACACCATGTGTAATAGCAATATCGATGGACACCGAGTTGTATCGGTCTGTGTAAAAGAGTCTGCAGCTAAGAGAGTGCAGCTTCGGGTTTTTAGTGGAATAACACCATGGTTAATAATCAATGAATATTAATTAAAGAGTTTAATTAATGATTCCAAAGATTATTGGAGCTCAAAATATTGTGGGTCCATTAGGTCCCCTTGCTAGCCCGATCGATTTATGTAACAAGGGTTGCGGTTAATTAATTGGATTGTCCAATTAATTGTGTTACGAAAGTGACACGTATTTATTCAGGAATTAATTGAATAATGACTATTTGGTTAATGAATAATGGTGATTAAATAAATTAAATAATAAGATTATTTAATTATGTTATTAATCACTAAATGGAGTATGTTGTTGATATTTGTTTTTGAATAAAATAAGATAATATGAATATTTTATTTTATTAAAATTAAATTTTTAATTTTTGAATTTAAATAGTTTGAATTCAAATAAAACCAAATAAATTAAATATTAATCAATATCTTTAAATATATTTGATATTTTAAAAGATTAGATTGATTGGATTTAATTAAATATTGATTTTAAATTTTAAAAAAGTCAACACATCATCAATGAAAAGAGAAAAAGGGTGCGTTGGTGCACTGATTGAAATAAAAAGAGAAAAAAGGGTGCGTTGGTGCACTTATTTGAAATAAAAGAGAAAAAAGGGTGTGTTGGTGCTAGATATGGCGCCGGTTTAGTTCAAACCGGTGAACCGAACCGGAAGCGCCGGTGGGAAACCGAAACCGGAACTAGAACTGATTTTTCTATTCCGGTTCCGGTTCCTTTTGCTGTGGAACTGTCCGGTTCGAACCGTCAAACCGGACGGTTCCACCTTATTGTTATTTGTTTTAATTTTTTTTAATTTTTTTTAATTTAAAAAAAAAGATCTGAGATTCAATCTCAGATCATCACCTTCCTTTATATATATATATATATATATATCTCACACACACACACACACACACACACACACACACACACACACACACACACAAATCAACTATCAACACCAAGTCACCCATAACCCACTCACTCATCCGGCCACCGCCCACCACTGGTCCACCTTCTTCTTCTTTCGGAGGTTCGGCAACGGCGTCGGTAATCGGCCATCATCATCGGTGTCGATCATCTTCTTATTTCTTCTTTCTTCTTCTTTCTTCTTCATTTTCTTCAGTTTCTTCTTCTTTATTCATTCTTCATTCTTCTACTTCTTGCTTGGAGCCTTGGATCGAATGAAAGAGATGAGATTGGGGTTAGGTTGTGTGTGTGTTTAAGTTTGGACTAGTTCGATTGGGTTTGTAGTGGTGTGTGTGTTTGAGTTTTGATTGGACGAATATTGGTTTGATTGGTCATTGGTGGTGTGGTGTGTGGTGTAAGTGTGTGTGGGTGTGTATCAATGTATAATATTGTGAATTTGTGATGAAAATTGATAAAGCCATGAAGGTAATTAGGGATTGGGATTTGGGAATTTGGGGTTGGGTCACGTGGGTAGGTACTGGGTAGGTGTAGCCGGATTGGGTTGTTTTTGTTATAAAAAAAAGGGAATCAGACCGCGGAACCGGTGGAACTGCAACCTGAATCAGAACCTCCCAATTGAGGTTCCGGTTCCGATTCCAGTCCCTCCGGAACCTGAACCACCGGTTCCAAACCGGAACCGGCATCATGTCTAGTTGGTGCACTATTAAACAGAAGAAAAAAAATTATAATATATATATATATATATATATTGAACAACTAGGATTGTTCTAGGTATTTTTCTCTTGGAAGAAATAATTTCTTCTTATTTTCTCTACATCCTCCTAAGTTTCTGAGTACGTGACGTGCCCACACGCAGTTACCATTTCAGGGAATAGCTAGAAAGATCGGTGGTACAGACCAGGAGCGTATCATAAAGTGATGAGCCTCCTACATAGGTATGAAGAATTGATTTCTTCTCTTCTTCTGATTATTGATTTCAACTTCTTGTGTATACATATATTTTATTATTGTAATAATTATGTATGTATAAGTTCCAAAAAATTGCGATCCTAAGTTCAGTGGTCTCAGATCGTTTATGATCTGTATAAATGTTTTTAAAAACCTATTTCCGTTGCGTTACCAGTGATCGGGGTTCCAACAATTGGTATCAGTGCCAATTTTTTCGGAACATGAAATTGTTTTCATTGCTCCAGTATGTATGATTGTGTAGGCTTAAATTAATTGTATGTTGTTTTTGTATGTATATTAAATTTGTTAATTTACAAAAACATTATTGATCGTTAATTATATGGTAATGTAGATTTAGGGTTCATGGGTTGTATTTTATATATATATATATTATTGTTATTGTATTGTAAATAAGAAAAAAAAATTGTAACCTATATTAAAGACTTGGAAAAATCATGAAGAAGGATTCATGAGATGAATCGGAGTGACCTGAAGAGACTAGAATATTTCTGAAGTTACAAGAAGACCAAGGATATGCCTTGGGGGTATTTTTGTAATTTTAGATTCCAAATTTTTTTTAGGTTAAATAATCCACAGTACTCGGTCAATTCATGTGTAAACAGGGTTTTATGACAATGGACCAATGAAGAATTTTCCAACAAGTGTCTACCTAGGAGGGACCAATCCCAGCTCCCCGATATCTAGCGGGATCAATGCCACGACCTAGAAGAAATCAATATCTGGTAAGGCTGGGACCTCGACCACCTACTTACCCAGATGAAGCACCGAAGGTACGAACCAGGAAGAGTAAGTACCACGCTAAGCATCCACTCTGACACCTGGTACCGCTATATTACATACCTCGCAGGTACCCGGTACTTCATACCTGGTACCCCGGTACCGTGACATGTACCCGGTGTCCCTGAACACCACGACATCAGCCCAGAACTCTACCAATACAGGCGTCCTACCTGCCCAGCAAGATGAATGTCACTACAAAGTCATCAGCATGAAAGAACAAGCGCCAAGCCATTAAGTCAAATCAATACATCAGTATACCTCGCCGCTAGGGTGTAGAACCGGTATACCTCTCTAAGCAACACAAACAGGGAAAGTTGACTCTGTCGCCATTTAAAGCACTATAAATAAGACCAAACGGTCAATCGAATCAGAGTTTAAATATGACAGTGATTAACGGGATCAAAGCCCACCCCTTTAGCCTCACTCAACTCCTTTCAACGCTGAAACTAGAACTCTAAATAATCCTCATTAATACAACCGGATTCTGAGGGATATTGGAGGTCTATACATACTGCCATGGAGGACAAAGTGGAGGTCTGATTTTTGATCGCCAAAAAAAAGAGACTTACCCCAAGGAATCTCTTTTTGAATTCTTGGAAGCCAGTTAGAGTTTGAGATAATCACTAGGAAGAAAATAGCCACTTATCGACATAAACGCATTCTCTACCACCACCCTGTGTAGAGCGAGAGAAAAGAGTGCACTGTAACATCAACATAACAATTATTCAATAAAATAGTATCATTCGCATTCATAAGATTTCTTCATGTGTTTCTCCTATATTAATCCTTCAAATTTGAAGAATCTCGGTACCGAAGGTACCCATCCCACTGCCTCATACCGGTAGCGGACGGGGGTGTTAATTGAAATTTCGCTCCCTAAGTGGAATTTCCCGTTAACACTATTTGGCGCCGATGTTATCTTTGTCGCATTGCTCTCTCCACAGTACCAAGAACCCCACCGGGTGCCTCAAGAATCCTGGTGTTAGCTGAAGGGGGACGAGCTGCAAAGCATGCAACGCCCTACGCATGGTAGGGTGGAGAGGTAGCCTGACTCCACTCTCGAAAGCCGCCGTGTGAATCGGGAGCTCGCCAATAGAGGGGGTATACATATCATAGTCTCACGGAGGAGCAGTGATAATGATGTCTTTAGGGACCTTAAAATCCCTCTGCAAGCTTCTGATGGTATCTGGGGTACTGGTAGAGTCAGGGATACACATGTACTCGTAGGGAAGGGCGAGCACCATTCCCATGGTGTCCGTGACTTTGCCAGCCCAGTCTCCACCTACCCTGACATTGTATGTATCTCCGCTCGATTCCATGTCTACGTCAACCGAAGCGTTGGGATCGTTCGAGAAGCTGGGTCAGATTGCGATGTTTCTAGTTTGAGCGGCAGCGCTGAAAAGGAGTGTCGTCTCCGCTGTCATCGTCGACGCGAACCCTTTTTCTAGGGGTAAGACCCCCTCTCGAGGTTGCATCATTGTCAAACAGCTGCTCGACAATGTCGTAATGGGGGAAGACATTATAGCAAAATGAAAGTGGGAGTTCTTGAAAATAGAAGAGACTGAAAAATGAAGAAAGAAAGAAGAATATTAGGGTTTTGACAAGGTTGGGAAATCTGCTTGAAAGAAGAGTGAATACGCCGTGAAGAACAAGGTTTATATAGAAGCAGCTACTTGTAATAGGCAGCGAAGGTAATCAATGTCGCGGGATAATCGGTGACGTAGGGGGAACGGTTTCGAGAAACGCGAGCCTCCAAGATATTGCCTTTTTTGAATTCGGCCTACCCCAGCCAGTCACTTGGAAGACCCATTTAAGTCATCGTGCAAGTATAAGATTCCATTCTATGAAACAGTTACAAAAAAGTCTCCAAAAGTTTTAAAATCCTAACTCCAACCCCGACCTAGTACCGGTATTCAAGTTAGGGGAACTTCTGTTAACAGGGTTTTCTGGCAAGGGACCAAAGGAGAATTTTCCAACAAGTGTCTACCTAGGAAGGACCAATCCTAGCTCCCCGATACCTAGCGGGATCAATGCCATGACCCAGAGGAAATCAATATCTGGTAAGGCCGGGACCTCGATCACTTACCTACCCAGATGAAGCACCGGAGGTACGAACCAGGAAGAGCAGGTACCACGCTGAGTATCCACTCTAACACCTGGTACCGCTATATCACATACCTCGCAGGTACCCGGTACTTCATACCTGGTACCCTGGTACCCTGGTACCGTGACATGTACCCGGTGTCCCAGAACACCTCGACATCAACCCAGAACCCAACCAATATATGCGTCTTACCTGCCCAGCAAGATGAATGTCACTACAAAGTCATCAGCATGTAAGAACAAGCGCCACTCCAGTAAGTCAAATCAATACATCAGTATACCTTGCTGCAGGGTGTAGAACCGGTATACATCTCCAAGCAACACAGACAGGGAAAGTTGACTCCGTCGCCATTTAAAGTGCCATAAATAAGACCAAAAGGTCAACTGAATCAAAGTTTAAATACGACAGTGATTAACGGGATCAAATCTCTCGCCTTTAGCCTCACTCAACTCCTTTCAACCCCGACGAAACTAGAACTCCAAATAATCCTCATTAATACAACCGGATTCTGAGGGATATTGGAGGTCTATACATACGGACCATGGAGGGCAAAGTGGAGGTCAGATTTTTGATCGCCAAAGAAGAGAGACTTACCCCAAAGAATCTCTTTTCGAATTCCTGGAAGCCAGTGAGAGTTTGAGACAATCATTGGGAGGAAAATAGCCACTTATCGACATAAACGCATTCTCCACCACCACTTTGTGTAGAGCGAGAGAAAAGAGAGAAAAGAGTGCACTGTAACATCAACATAACAATTATTCAATAAAACAGTATCATTCGCATTCATAAGATTTCTTCATGTGTTTCTCCTATATTAATCCCTTAAATTTGAAGGAATCCCGGTACCGAATGTACCTATCCCGCTGCCTCATACCGGTAGCGGATAGAGGTGTTAATTGGAATTTCACTCCATGAGTGGAATTTCTCGTTAACATCATGTATGCTTTATATTATGTGATGATAATAACATTGTCATGCATACATATGTCATTTAGATAAGATGCACCTACACAAATATATTTGATATGTCATACATGTATCATAGCCTGATATTTTATGTATTTTTTTAATATGATTAAAATTAGTAAATACATTATTGGCTATGAAAATGAGACTAGTTTTTTTTTTATTTAACTTGGTAATTCTAATTTATATTAATCTAGTTATTAAAGAGTTTAATAAGTTGGACTAATAGGGTCTTTTATTGTAATTAGGATTAATATGATTAATAACCTAGTAATAAATGAACCGAATAAAATGTCAGAGTTTTAATAGTTAAAATTTGGTAAACACCATCATAATAATTTGAGCTTAGTAAATAGTTTTAAAAAGCTTAGTTTATTCACTAATAGATTAGATTTTTAATAGTTAAAAATCATTAATAAATTATTAGTTAATTAGAATTTGTTTCTAATAATGAATTTTTTAATGTGCTAGATAACTTGATTAAAGTTAACTGTTTGATCCTGTAGTCTAGGTGCATTAACAGATAATAGAAAACCCTAGTTTTACAATAGTGAGTGGGAAAGGGATATATGACATATATATCCCGCAGTCTCCATCATTAGTTCAACACTGTGAGATCCGAGTGGGGTTTCAGTGACAGCTTCAATATCAAGGTTGACTACCTAACGGATATGATTTCTGAGGGTATTTCGGGATTGACCGACCATAAGGCGGCAATTCTCAAATTAAGCTCGTGAGATCTTAAATGGTGGGTTACACTCACGAAGGTTTTGATTAAGTTTTGTTAATTAAAAACCTGACTGAATAAACGATGGTTGAATGATATGGAATAAGAGTTATTCTAGAATATCATTTGATTAAGAATGTGTCAATCCATCATGAATAGACTTGACCAACCCTAAGTCGGCACTTCTTTGTGGTATGTTGGATTGATCATTTTAAAAGAAACTACGGGATGAACAAGTTAGGTCCAGTCTCATACAGTTACTCAATGAGTTGGCTACTTTTGAGTCATTGACTAAGGACAACAAGGGTAAGACCGGTGAGATAAGTGTTGCCAAGCCATCTTCCTCCTCTAATAATAATAAAAAGAGGAAGAGGTCTGCTGGGAAGGCTAAAGGTAAGACCAAGCCCAAGAAGGCCCAAAGCAAAAAGAAGGGCACCTTCACCGACAAAGACAAAGGAAAATGTTTCCATTGTAACAAGGTCGGACACTAGAAGAGGAACTGTCCTCAGTATCTGGAGGAGGTAGCCAAGAAGAAGAAGAAGAAAAAAGGTAAATATGATTTACTTGTTCTTGAATCTTGTTTAGTGGAAGATGATTTTTTACCCTGGATAGTTGATTCAGGGGCCACTAACCATGTTTGTTCTTCTTTGCAGTTGACTGATTCTTGGACACAGCTAGAGGAGGGAGCCTTCTTAATGTGTGTGGGGTCGGGGGATGTCGTGTCGGCCAAAGCAGTGGGAGCAATAAGATTGCAATTTTGTACTAATAATTTTTTTATTATTGAACAATGTTTTATATATTCCTGGTTTTACATGGAATTTGATTTCCGTTTCTAAGTTGTTAGAACAATCATATTCTATTTCTTTTAATAATAAGTCTGTTATTATTGGAAAGAATTGGATGAATATTTGTTCAGGAATTAATGAAAACAATTTGTATGTGTTAAAACTATTAATACATATTACACTGCTCAACACAGAAACGTTTAAGGTTGAAAAACCAAAAACTAAACGACATAAGATTTATCCAAATAATAACACGTATCTCTGGCATCTAAGGCTTGGTCATACCAATCTTGACCGGATAGACAAACTAGTAAAAAATGGACCTTTTAGTGAGTTAAAGGTTGACACCTTACATGTTTGCGAATCCTGTTTAGAAGGTAAGATGACTAAGAGAGCTTTTACTGGAAAATGGCTTAGAGCTATAGAGCCACTGGAGCTCATACATACTGACGTCTGCAGACCAATGAATGTTAGAGCTAGGGGCAGCTATGAGTATTATGTCAAATTTATAGATGACTACTCAAGATACAGAAATGTTTACCTAATGCAACGAAAGTCGGAAATATTTGAAAAGTTCAAAGAATTGTGAGCTGAAGTTGAGAATCAATTAGGTAGGACTATCAAGTCACTACGATCTGATCGTGGAGGCGAAGTACCTTGACTAAGAGTTTGAAGACTTCATGGTCGAGCATGGGATAGATGGAAATGGTGAAATCTATGATTAATTTATCATCATTACCAAATTCCTTTTGGGGATATGCGTTACAAATAATGGCATACATTTTGAATGTAGTGCAATCCAAATCCGTTCCTTAGACTCCCCTAGAGTTGTGGAATGGTCGTAAAGCTAGTTTACGACATTTGCTATGCAGTGGGAGTGGTCAGTAGATACCAGTCTAATCCAGGATTGGATCATTGGGTTGATGTCAAGACCATTCTCAAGTATCTTTGGAGAACGAGAAACTATATGCTAGTGTATTCCGAACAGGATTTAATCATGTGGATACACGGATTCTGATTTTCAGTCAGATAGGGATTCTAGGAAATCCATGTCTGGATTAGTTTTCACCCTGGGTGGTGGAGCCATTATGTGGAGAAGTAGTAAGCAATCTTGCCTTGCTTGACTCCAACATAAAAGCCGAATATGTTGCCGCTTGTGAAGCTGTTAAATAGGTTGTTTGGCTCCGCAAGTTCTTGAGTGATCTGGAAGTTGTTTCAGATCTGGATAAGCTCATCACACTTTATTGTGATAACAGTGGTGCTGTGGCTAATTCCAAAGAACCAAGAAGCCATAAGAGAGGGAAGAATATATAGAGAAAGTATCATCTCATTAAAGAAATAGTGTAGAGAGGAGATGTGATCGTCACAACGATAACCTCACAAGACAATCATGCTGATCCATTTACGAAGACCTTATCGGCTAAAGTGTTTTCGGGTCACTTAGATGGTCTAGGGTTACGAAACATGCCTCACATGCTTTAGTGCAAGTAAGAGATTGTTAGGGTTTATGCCCTAAAGATGTAATTTGTAAATGGATTTATAAAATAAGTAAAAAGAAAAGTTTAATTCATTCTTGTTGTGTTGTTTATTTTATAACTTGTGCATATATTAACATCCTAGATTGTCAGATGTAATCTCTAACTGTGTATATGAGTGTCGTATACGGATGGATACAGTAAGAGACGTGAAATCTAAGAAGTCCATAGATAGCAAATAAAGCTGGGTACTTCATTTGTGATTAATCTATAGCTGCGGTCCATTCCGTAATGTACGGTGATTCGTGGTCATTGATATACCATGGGTGAGGTCAGATGCAGCTCCTGATCAATATGCTCCGTATGTTTGGATTGCGGTTTGGCTTGTGGCTGGGAAGGTTTGTACACAATATTGGAATCCACTCCTTCTTGTGAGAAGTAGATGGTAGTTCCCTTAAGGGTTGATTCGGAGCTTGGACAATATGAGCGCTCTCCTAATTCCGTGAGGAAATATAATTTATTGTCCAGTAGAGAATCAACGGTACTTAAAGGATATATGTAATTAGAGGGGTATAACATACATTATGACCCAGCTCTAATTATGAACTACTGTGGAGGATCACACCATGTGTAATAGCAATATCGATGGACACCGAGTTGTATCGGTCTGTGTAAAATATAGTCTGCAGCTTCGGGTTTTTAGTGGAATAACACCGAAGTTAATAATCAAGGAATATTAATTAAAAAGTTTAATTAATGATTCCAAATATTATTGGAGCTCAAAATATTGTGGGTCCATTAGGTCCTCTTGCTAGCCCGATCGATTTATGTAACAAGGGTTGCAGTTAATTAATTGGATTGTCCAATTAATTGTGTTACGAAAGTGACACGTATTTATTCGGGAATTAATTGAATAATGATTTTTTGGTTAACGAATAATGGTGATTAAATAAATTAAATAATAAGATTATTTAATTATGTTGTTAATCACTAAATGGAGGGTGATAGTTGATATATGATTTTAAATAGAATAAGATAATATGATTATTTTATTTTAATTAAATTAAATATTTAAAATGCTTAAATTCAAAATAAATATTTAATTATCTTTTAAAATAAAAGATAGGAGATATCATTTTAAAAGATTTAAAATCTAAAAATATATCAATTAAAATTTTTTTAGTTATAATAATATATATATGAGATATATATTTTAATAACAAGAAAACAGAAGAAAACGATCATTGATGTGCGTGAAACAAAAGTGAAAAAAAAGAGGCAAATGTGCTGTGTGTGCATGATTGAAAGAAGAAGAAGAAAAAAATATATTTTTAAGAACAATTGATGTTCTAGGTATTTTTCTCTTAGAAGAAATAATTTTTTCTTATTTTCTATACATCCTCCTAAGTTCCTGAGTACATGACGCGCCCACACGCAGTAACCAGCTCCGGGAATAGCTAGAAAGATCAATGGTTGAGACCAGAAGCATATCGTAAAGTGAATGAGCCTTCAAACGTTAGTAAGGTTCTAATATTTTTTTAATATATTGATTACAATTTCGTATGTTTACATATTGTATATATTAGTTCAAGAAAAATAATTACGATCTCAAGTTCACTGGTTCCAGATTATGTATAAAAAAATTTAAAAACCGATTTCCGCTACGTTACCAGCGAACGGAGTTCCAACAGATACACATATTCTGATTTTCAGTCAGACATGGATTCTATGAAATCCACGTCTAGATCATTTTTCACCCTGGGTGGTGGAGCTATTGTGTGGAGAAGTATCAAACAATCTTGCATTGTTGATTCCACCATGGAAGCCGAATATGTAGCCGTTTGTGAAGCTACTAAAGAAGCTGTTTGGCTCTGCAAGTTCTTGAGTGTTCTGGAAGTTGTTCTAAATCTGGATAAGCCAATCACACTTTATTGTGATAACAGTGGTGCTGTGGCTAATTCCAAAAAACCAAGAAACCACAAGAGATGGAAGCATATAGAGAGAAAGTATCATCTCATTAGAGAAATAGTGCAGAAAGGAGATATGATCGTCACAAAGATAGCCTCACAAGAAAATCATGCTGATCCATTTATGAAGACCTTACCGGCTAAAGTGTTTTCAGGTCACCTAGATGGTCTAGGGTTACGAAACATGCCTCACATGCTTTAGTACAAGTGGGAGATTGTTGGGGTTTATGCCCTAAAGATGTAATTTGTAAATGGATTTATGAAATGAATGAAAAGAAAGGTTAAATTCATTCTTGTTGTGTTGTTTATTTTATAACTTGTGCATATTAACATCCTAGATTGTCGGATGTTATCTCGAACTGTGTATATGAGTGTCATATACAAATGGATACAGTAAGAGACGTACAATCTAAAGAGTCCATAAACAGCAAATAAAGCTGGGTACTTAATTTGTGGTTAATCTATAGCTGCGGTCCATTCCGTAATGTACGGTGATTCTATCCTGAATCATTCATATGAAGTTATGGGAATGGAGGCATCTTGTATGATGTGATCATATAGGATTGGGCCATGATCTATATGAATCTCTCACCAAGATCCGTTTACCGATGAGATTCATATATATCAACTAATGATGGCTATATGTGGGTGATCTTAATCCTGAGTGTCATATCGACTCATTCAGGTTAGATCGTGGTCTTTGATATACAATGAGTGAGGTCAGATGCAGTTCCTGATCAATATGTTCCGTATGTTGGGATTACGGTTTGGCTTGTGGCTGGAAAGGTATGTACACAATAGTGGAACCACTTCTTCTTGTGAGAAGTAGATGGTAGTTCCCTTAAGGGTTGATTCGGGGCTTGGACAATATGAGCGCTCTCCTAATTCCGTGAGGAAATATGATTTATTGACCATTAGAGAATCAACGGTACTTAAAGGATATATGTAATTAGAGAGGTATAACATACATTATGACCAAGCTCTAATTATGAACCACTGTAGAGGATCACACCATGTGTAATAACTATATCGATGGACACCGAGTTGTATCGGTCTGTGTAAAAGCGTCTGCAGTTAAGAGAGTGTAGCTTCGAGTTTTTAGTGGAATAATAACGAAGTTAATAATCAAGGAATATTAATTAATGATTCCAAAGATTATTGGAGCTCAAAATACTATGGGTCCATTAGGTCTCCTTGCTAGCCCGATCGATTTAGGTAGCAAGGGTCACGGTTAATTAATTGGATTGTCCAATTAATTGTGTTACTAAAGTGATGCGTATTTATTCAGGAATTAATTGAATAATGAGATTATTTGGTTAATGAATAATGGTGATTAAATAAATTATTTAATAACGTTATTAATCGCTAAATGGAGGATGTTTGTTGATATTTGTTTTTGAATAAAATAAGATAATATCATTATTTTATTTATTAAAATTAACTTTTTAATTTTTTAATTTAAATAGATTGAATTCAAATAAAATCAAATAAACTAAATACTAATCAATATCTTTAAAGATATTTGATATTTAAAAAGATTAGATTGATTGGTTTAATTGATTGGTTTCAATTAAATATTGATTTTAAATTTTAAAAAAGTCAACACATTATCGATGAAAATAGAAAAAGGGTGAGTTGGTGCACTGATTGAAATAAAAAGAGAAAAAAAAGGGTGCGTTGGTGCACTATTAAACAGAAAAAAATGATTATATATATATATAAACAACTAGAATTGTTCTAGGCATTTTTCTCTTGGAAGAAATAGTTTCTTTTTCTTTTCTCTACATCCTCCTAAGTTCCTGAGTACGTGACGCGCTCACACGCAGTTACCATTTCAGGGAATAGTTAGGAAGATCTGTGGTACAGACCAGAAGCATATCGTAAAGTGAAAGTGCCTCCTACGTAGGTATGAAGAATCGATTTCTTCTCTTCTTCTGATTATTGATTTCAATTTCTTGTGTATACATATATTTCATTATTGTAATAATGATGTATGTATAAGTTCCAAAAAATTGCGATCCTAAGTTCACTGGTACCAGATCGTTTACGATCTGTATAAAAAAATTTTAAAACATATTTTCACTGTGTTACCAGTGATCGGGGTTCCAACATTGACTTCTTTGAAGAGATTGGTTGCACACAAACACACACACACTACTCATGCATGCTTTGTTCACCTTGCATTTATGTTCATTATTGCTTATATGTGTGCATCATTTACACCTTTCACACACACTTATATGTATTTGTATTGACATGCATTTATTCCTTGTTTCTCATATGTGCATTCATTCAATCACACTTGCACTTCATTTCTAGATTTAAGTGTGGTTGTTAAGTCTGCGCTCGCACGTGTTAGATGTGCTTGTTTTTGCGAGTTGTGAGTCCCAGTACGCGGGTTCCTTTTGCACGGGTAGCTACCCGCGCAACCACCAGTGTAGTCATCTCTAGTGTGTTTTTGGTCCCCCGTTCACCGGTCTCAACCAGCGAAGCCCATGTGTGCGGGTCAATGCGCGGGTCCCTGCCCGCGCACTACGTCTGTTTTGCTTTGTCTTTTTGCAGACTTTCCAAAATGACGTAGTTTCTTTTAGGGTTGCTATATATACATCTCTTCTTCCCCATTTCCTTTTTAGAGCTTCAGATTTCAGAATCTTGAATAGAAAAATAGTGCCTTGCAAGGAAATCGACCAAGATTCAATCTTCCTTGACCAAAACCCAAATACCCATATTTCATTCATGAATCAAACATCATCTAACTTCATGTAGGATGTATTCCTACATGGGTCTGCTGTTGGGGCCCTAAAGCTTGTAATTTTTAAATGTGAATTGAACATAAATAAAAGAAGTAGTTTATTCATTCAAATTGTTTCATACTTTTATAACATGTGTATTTAACATCTAAGATTGCCGAATGTAATTTCGAACTGAGTATATGAATGTCATACACAGATGGATTCAGTTTGAAACGAGCAATCTAAAGAGTCCGTAGATAGCAAATAATGTTTGGTACTTTATTTGTGGTTAATCTACAGCTGCAGTTCATTCTGTAATGTACGGTGATCTTATCCTGGATCATTCATATGGTGATATGAGAATGGAGGCACCTTGTATGATGTGATAATGTAGAACTGGGTCACGATCTATATGAATCTCTCAATAAGATCCGTTACATGATGAGATTCATATATATCGACAAATGATGACTATATATGGGTGATCTTAATCCTGAGTGTCTTATTGACCCCTTCAGGTTAGATCGTGGTTTTTGATATACCATGGGTGAGATCGAGGTTACATTCCCGGTCAATATGCTTCCTATGCTGGAATCGCGGTTTGGCTTGTGGCTGGGAAGGTTTGTACACAATAGTAGAATCAACTCCTTCTTGTGAGAAACAGATAGTAGTTTCCCTAAGGGTTGATTCGGGGCTTGAACAACATGAGCGCTCTCCTAATTCCGTGAGGAATGTAGGATTTATTGTTCATTAGAGAATCAATGGTACTTAATGGAAAAGATGTAATTAGAGGGGTATAACGGACATTATGACCTAGCTCTAATTATGAACTACTTGTGGAGGATTATACCATATGTAATAGCTATATTGATAGACATCAAAAGTTATTAGTTTGTGTAAAAACATCTACAGTTGAGAGAATACAGCTTCAGGTTTTTAGTAGAATAACACCGAAGTTAATAATCATGAAATATTAATTAGGCTAATTGGCACTGATGCCCTCTAAACTCTTCAGAAATTTGCACTATACGCCCTGTACTTTTTTTCGGCACTAAACCCCCTGAACTCTCATTTTATTGGCAAACACTTGAGTTTATTGCCCCTTGTGATGGGGCATCTACAATCGACTTCTGCCAACAAAATGAGAGTTCAAAGGTTTAGTGCCAAAAAAAAAGTACATGGGGTATAATGCAAATTTCTGAAGAGTTTAGGGTGTATCAATGCCAATTAGCCAATTAATTAAAGAGTTTAATTAATTATTTCTAAGGATTATTGGAGCTCAAAATACTGTGGGTCCATTAGGTCTCCTTACTAGCCCGATTGATTAAGGTAACAATGGTCATAGTTAATTAATTGGATTGTCCAATTAATTGTGTTATGAAAGTGACACGTGTCTATTTGGGAATTAATTGAATAATGAGATTTTATAATAATTGAATATTAATGATTATGTTAATTAAATAATTAGATTATTTAATTGTGTAATTAATCAATAGATGGAGGGTGTTGATTGATATTTAATTTTGAATGAAGATAAGATAATTTGATTATTTTTATTTTCATTTAATTAAATAATTAAATTTGAATTTAAAAGAGTTTGAATTCAAATTGAATCAAAGATATTAATATTAATTAATATCTTTAAAGATATCAGATATCTTTAAAAGATTTGATTAATTAGTTTTATTAAAAATATATATGATATATGTTTTTGGAAACTAAAACAACACAATATACATTCAGAATTGAGAGTCAATTTTTTAAGCGTATAGAACCAAAGAAGAGAAAAGAAAAGAAAAACCCTAGAAAGTGTTCTAGGTATTTTTTGTCCAAAGAAAAAAAAATTATTTTTCTTCTTTTCTTCATCCTCCTTGTTCCTAAGTACTGTGACGCGCCCACACGCCGTTACCAATCCCGGGAGATAGCTAGGAAGATCTTGTGGTTCAAATCCGGAACAGATCGAAAAGAAGAAAGAGCCTACACACGTTGGTATGAAATAGTTTCATCTTTTTCTTATTGTTTTCGATTATTACAGTACAATTGGTTTAATTGATGATTGCATTTAAATTTTAAAAACATCCATTCCGCTGCTCAATCCAAAATCTGGAACCTACAAAATGGTATCAGAGCCAGGTTTGTACAATATAATCGAATTCGATTGTTCCTGATTGCATGTATGAATGTGTAGGCACTTTCTAATGATTGTATGATGTTTATTTTTTTATAAACATGGTTGATTGTTAATTGTATGGTACAATGAGTTTAGGGTTCTTATTATAGGTTGTAATATTATTTTTTTCAATGTAATATTAATGCCGGGATGTATTTTTATTTATTTTTTTTTTCTGCTGTATTTTCTTTGTTGTATTTTTTCTACTATGTATTTTATTGTAAAATGTGTATGAAGAAATCCAACGAAGAAGACGAATGGGGAAAGAGCGAAATCAGAAACACGCGCGACAAGCATTGTTCACGGACACTGTTTACTGTGTCACGCGGTACTGTTCACAGGCACTGTTCATGTGGTTTTGTTCGCGCGGTACTGTTCACGCGGTACTGTTGCGGGCAGCTTAAGTGCACGAATGACGACTATGCGCGAAAGCGTTATGGGCTGAAAATTCGCAACATTAGGGTTTCCGAATTTACAAAAAGATTTTGGGCTAAATTTTATTTTTTCTTACCTTGGGCCTCAAGTACAGTGTTAAAGTAACACTTGGGCTTTAGGTTTGACTCATGAGATGGGTCACAATGATAAAATAATTTTTTTTCTTAATCAAGTTGGACTTGGTTAAAAGCCCAAATTAAGAAGAACCCAAAATACTTGAAGAATCTTGGAGATTACTTGAAGATCAAAGAATTCCTTGGATAACTTTTGTAATTAGATTTTTTTTTAAAGTTAAATAACTTATTGTACTTCGTCAACTCATGTATGTTTTTATTATGAGATAATTATAGCATTTCCATGCATATACATATCATTTAAATTGGGTGTGCCTACACATATATATGTTGATATGTCATACATGCATTATAGCCTTCTATATTATGTGTTTACTATTAATTTGATTAAAATTGGTTATTCACATAATTGGCTATAAGTTAATGGGATTAGTTTTTAGGAGTAAAAACTTGGTAATTCTCATTTATTACTAATCTATTAAAGTGATTAATTACTTAGATTATTAGGGTCCATTATAAATATTAGGTTTAATTCGATTAAGCCTCTAATTATAATTGGACTTAATAATGTGTTTAATTTTAATAGTTAAAACTTGGTAAATACACATTTAATAATTCTAGTCTTAGTAAATAATTTACTTATATTAGAATTATCACTAATGAACTATATTTTTAAGAGTTAAAAATCATATTAGTTTATTAGGTATTGGAATAGGATTCTAATAATTTGTGATTAATGCACTAGACGTTTAGATTGAAATTAGCCGTTTAATCTTGTTTAATCTATATGCATTAATATTAATAGAAAACCATAATTATAAAATAGTGAGTGAGAGAGGGATTTATGACATTATATCTCGCAGTCTCCATCATTAGTTCAACACCGTGAGATTCGAGTGGGGCCTCGTGATGGCTTTGCTTTCATCCTCCCTAAGGAGGGTTTCCATAAGAATCATTCCCAAAGTTGACTTTCTAAACGAATATGATTTCTGAGGGTATTTCGAGATTGACCGACCCAAAGGTCGCAATTCTCGAGTTAAGCTCATGAGATCTAAAATGATAGGTTACACTCATAAGGTTTTAATTAAAATAGTTAATTAAGAACCTGATTGAATAAACGATGGTTGAATGACATTGGAATAAGAGTTATTCTGGTTTATCATTTGATTGAGAAGGTCTCGATCCAACATGCAAGAATTTGACTGACCCGAAGGCGGCACTTGCTTGTGGTATGTTGGATTGTCGTGGCATAGAAACATTGTTTTCTTAGTGTTGTTCTTGTTCATTAAACAATTTCATGTATCATGTTTAATTTAATGCCGAACATTCGCACATATTTTGAATGTATGATTGAATGAATTCTTAATTTATGTTTTTTCAGCCATGTCATCTGCTCTGTTACAAATCCTTGCCAATGACAAATTAACTGGTGATAACTACATTAAATGGAAACATAACATAAATGCAATCTTGGTCACTAAGGACCTAAAGTTTGTGCTTACGGAGAAATGTCCTCCAGCGCCTACTGCCAATGTCATACGAATTGTTTGTGAGGCATATCAAAAATGGGTCTCATCAGATGAGAAAGCCCAAACATATCTGTTAGCTAGTATGACAGACGTGCTTGTCACTAAGCACGAAGCAATGAGAAATAATGGAGTCATTGCAGGCTATGTTCGGGCAGCCCTCTAAGAAAAAGTGGCACGAAGTTGTTCATTCCGTAATGCTTGCTCGGATAAAAGAGGGCTCATCTGTACGGGAACATGTCCTAAACATGATGTCCTATTTCAACACGACAGAGATCAATGGCGGGGCCATTGATGAACCCAGTCAGGTGAGCATCATATTGACGACTCTTCCGAAGAGTTTCTATCAGTTCAAAAGTAACTATGAGATGAACAAGCTAAAGTTCAGTCTCACTCATTTGCTCAATTAGCTCACTACTTTTGAGTCCTTGACTAATGACAGCAAAAGTAAGACCGGTGAGGCCAATGTTACATAACCATCTTCCTCTAGAAATAAAATGAGGAAGAGGTCTGTTGGGAAGGCAAAGGGTAAGCCCAAGCCCAAGAAAGCCCAAGGAAAGAATAATGGCGCCTCCACCGACCAAGGCAAAGAAAAATGTTTCCATTGTAACAAGGTTGGACACTGGAAGAGGAACTGTCCTCAGTATATAGAGAAGGTTGCCAAGAAGAAGAAAACGAAAGGTAAATATGATTTACTTATTCTAGAGTCGTGTTTAGTGGAAGATGATTCTTCACCCTGGATAGTTGATTCGCGGGCCACTAACCATGTTTGTTCTTCTATGCAGTTGACTGATTCTTGGACACAGTTTGAGAAGAGAGTCTTCTCTATGCGTGTTGGGTCGGGGGATGTCCTGTCAGCCCGAGCAGTAGTGTAGTTAGACTACATTTTGGGAGTTGTTTCATTATTTTGAATAATGTAATTTTAATTCCTGGATTTACTCGAAATTTGATTTCAGTTTCAAAATTGTTGGAACAATTATATTCTGTTTCTTTGAATAATAAGTATGTTATTATTGCAAAGAATGGATTGAATATATGCAGGATTAAACGAAAACAACTTGTATGTTTTAAGGCCGTTAATACATACTACACTGCTCAACGCTGAAATGTTTAAAGTTGAAAAACCAAAAACAAAATTACAAAAGATTTCTCTAGAAAATTAAACGTATATGTGGCATCTAAGACTTGGCCACATTAACCTTGACATGATAGATAGACTAGTTAAAAGTGGACTTTTAAGTGAGTTAAAGGTCGATACCTTACCTGTCTGCTAATCCCTGTTTAAAAGGTAAAATGACCAAGAGACCTTTTACTGGAAAATGGCTTAGAGCTAAGGAACCACTAGAGCTTATATATTCAAACGTCTGTGGACCGATGAATGTTAAAGCAAGGGGTGGTTATGAGTATTATGTCACCTTTATAGATGACTACTCGAGATACAGATATGTCTACATAATGCAACGAAAGTAGGAAACTTTTGAAAAGTTCAAAGAAGTCCGAGCTGAAGTTGAGAACCAGTTAGGAAAGACTATCAAATTTTTACGATCGAATCGTGGAGGTGAGTACCTTGACCAAGAGTTTGAAGACTTAATGGTCGAGTGTGGGATAGTGTCTCAACTCACAGCTCCCGGTACACCATAACAGAATGGTGTCGTAAAGAGAAGAAATATAACCCTAATGGAAATGATGAGATCTATGATTAGTTTCTCATCATTACCAAATTCCTTTTAGGGATATACATTACAAACTGTGGCATACAATTTGAATGTAGTGCCATCCAAATCTGTTCCTAAGACTCCTTTAGAGTTGTGGAATGGTCGTAAAGCTAGTTTGTGACATTTCCGCATATGGGGGTATCTAGCACATGTGCTGAAGACCAGAAATGGAAAGCTGGACCCAAGTCTGTGGTTTGCTTGTTTGTTTGATATTCCAAGGAGACCAGAGGTGGATACTTTTATAGTCCTGAAGAGAACAAAGTATTTGTATCGACAAATGCAATGTTTCTTGAGGATAGCTATATTAGTGATGATAAACCTCGTAGTAAGATTGTATTGAATGAAATGGAGCCTGGTACGACTAGTGCTCAGTCAACAAGAGTTGTTGATCCATTGACATCTGTTAGTCAGATGATTACTAGTCAGGATACATTACCACTTAGACGTAGTGGGAGGGTTGTGAGACAATCTGAACATTATTTGGGTATAGGTGAGGGACGAGATGTCGTCTCTATTGATAGTGTGGATGATCCATTGATATTTAAGAATGTAATGGAAGATCTTGACAAAGAGGAGTGGCTTAAAGCCATGAATCACGAGATGGAGTCCATGTACTCTAACTCAGTCTGGGAACTTGTAGACTTACCAGATGGGGTAAAACCCATAGGGTGTAAGTGGATCTACAAGAGAAAGAGAGGAGTAGACAGGAAGGTTGAGACCTTCAGGGCAAGGCTAGTGGCATAGGGTTATACTTAGAAAGAGGGGGTCGATTATGAAGATACCTTCTCGTCAGTAGCCATGTTTAAGTCTATTAGGATTCTCTTATCCATTGCTGCCTCTTTTGATTATGAAATTTGGCAAATGAACGTTAAGACTGCATTCTTGAATGGAAATCTTGATGAGAGCATCTACATGATGCAACCAGAGGGATTCGTGTCTCCAGAGCAAGAGCAAAAGGTTTGTAAGTTGCAAAGGTCCATTTATGGACTTAAGCAAGCATCTAAATCTTGGAACATAAAGTTTGATGATGTGATCAAAACTTATGGATTCGAGCAAATGTTGATGAGCGTTGTGTCTACAAGCACATCGTTGACAAAAGAGTAGTTTTCTTAGTCTTATACGTAGATGATATCCTACTCATTGGGAATGATGTATGGGTATTATCGGAAGTAAAAGGCTGGCTAGCTAGCCAATTCCAAATGAATGATTTGGGAGAGGCAAGTTATGTTTTACAGATCCAACTTATAAGGGATGGAAAAAACAAACTCATAGCATTGTCTCAGCCATTGTATATCGATAAGATTCTTGTGCGTTTTTCGATGTATAACTCTAAGAAAAGTAATTTACCTTCAAGGCATGGGGTTCACTTGTCTAAGGAACAATGTCCTAAGACACCTTAAAAAGTTAAGGATATGAGACGTGTTCCTTATGCGTCAGCAGTAGGTAGTCTCATGTATGCTATGTTATGTACGAGACCGAACATCTGCTTCTCAGTGGGAGTAGCCAACAGATACCAGTCCAACCCAAGTACGGATAATTGGGTTACTATTAAGACTATTCTCAAGTATCTTTGGAGAACCATAAACTATATGCTAGTGTATTCTAGACAGGATTTGATCCCGTTAGGATGCAAGGATTTTGATTTTCAATCAGACAGGGATTCTAGGAAATCTACGTCTGGATCAGTATTCTCCCTTGGTGGTGGAGCCATTGTGTAGAGGAGTATTAAGCAATCTTGTATTGCTGACTCCATCATGGAAGTTGAATATGTAAGCGCTTGTGAAGCTGCTAAAGATGATGTTTGGCTTTGAAAATTCTTAAATGATCTGGAAGTTGTTCCGGATCTGGAAAAGCCCATCACACTTTATTGTGATAACAGTGGTGCTGTGACTAACTCCAAAGAACCAAGAAGCCATAAGAGAGGGAGGCATATAGAGAGGAAATATAATCTCATCAGAGAGATAGTGCAAATAGGAGATGTGATCGTGACCAAGATAGCCTCACAGGACAATCATGCTGATCCATTTACGAAGACCTTATAGGCTAAAGTGTTTACGGGTCACATAGAGGGTCTGGGTTTACGATACATGTCTCACATGCTTTAGTGCAAGTGGGAGATTGTTGGGGTTTTTGCCCTAAAGCTTGTAATTTGTAAATGTGAATTGAACATAAATAAAAGAAGTAGTTTATTCATTCAAATTGTTTCATACTTTTATATAACATGTGTATTTAACATTCAAGATTGCCGGATATAATTTCGAACTAAGTATATGAATGCCATATACAGATGGATTCAGTTTGAAACGAGCAATCTAAAGAGTCCGTAGATAGCAAATAAAGCTGAGTACTTTATTTGTGGTTAATCTACAGCTGCGGTCCATTCCATAATGTACGGTGATCTTATCCTGGATCATTCATATGGTGATATGAGAATGGAGGCACCTTGTATGATGTGATCATATAGGACTAGGCCACGATCTATATGAATCTCTCAATAAGATCCGTTACATGATGAGATTCATATATATCGACAAATGATGGCTATATATGGGTGATCTTAATCCTGAGTGTCTTATCGACCCCTTTAGGATTGAACGTGGTTTTTGATATACCATGGGTGAGATCGGAGTTACATTCCCGGTCAATATGCTTCGTATGTTGGAATCACGGTTAAGCTTGTGGCTGGAAAGGTTTGTATACATTAGTGGAATCCACTCTTTCTTGCGAGAAGCAGACAGTAGTTCCCTTAAGGGTTGATTCGGGGCTTGAACAATATCAGCGCTCTCCTAATTCCGTAAGGAATGTAGGATTTATTGTTCAGTAGAGAATCAATGGTACTTAATGGAAAAGATGTAATTAGAGGGGTATAACGGACATTATGACCTAGCTCTAATTATGAACTACTTGTGGAGGATTATATCATATGTAATAGCTATATCGATGGACACCGAAAGTTATTGATTTGTGTAAAAACATCTACAGTTGAGAGAATGTAGCTTCGGGTTTTTAGTGGAATAATACTGAAGTTAATAATCATGAAATATTAATTAAAGAGTTTAATTAATTATTTCTAAGGATTATTGGAGCTCAAAATACTGTGGGTCCATTGGGTCCCCTTGCTAGCCCGATTGATTAAGGTAACAAGGGTCACGGTTAATTAATTGGATTGTCTAATTATTTGTGTTACGTAAGTGACACGTGTCTATTTGGGAATTAATTGAATAATGAGATTATTTAATTAATGAATATTAATGATTATGTTAATTAATATTAATATTCATTAATTAAATAATTAGATTATTTAATTGTGTAATTAATCATTAGATGGAGGGTGTTGATTGATATTTAATTTTGAATGAAGATAAGATAATTTGATTATTTTTATTTTCATTTAATTAAATATTTAAATTTAAATTTAAAAGAGTTTGAATTCAAATCAAATCAAAGATATTAATATTAATTAATATCTTTAAAGATATCAGATATCTTTAACAGATTTGATTAATTAGTTTTATTAAAAATATATATATGGTATATGTATTTGGAAACTAAAACAACACATCATACGTTAAGAATTGAGAGTCAATTTTTTGAGCGTATAGAACCTAAAGAAGAGAAAAGAAAAGAAAAACCTTAGAAAGTGTTCTAGGTATTTTTTGGCCAAAGAAAAAAATTAATTTACTTCTTTTCTTCATCCTCCTTGTTCATGAGTACCGTGACATGCCCACACGCCATTACCAATCCCGGGAGATAGCCAGGAAGATCTTGTGGTTCAAATCAGGAAGCATATCGAAAAGAAGAAGGAGCCTACAAACGTTGGTATGAAATAGTTCTATCTCTTTCTTATTGTTTTCGATTATTACTGTACAATTGGTTTTATTGATGATTGCATTAAAATTTTAAAAACCTCATTCCGCTGCGCAATCCAAAATCTGGAACCTACATCTGCATCAAAACACATGACTTGGTAAGTAGAACACCATCTCCACTCATTCTAGTGTTCTAACTTAGCAAGATAGCTCTTTTATGACTTGGTTGCATCAAGTTTGAGTTTTTATCTTTAAGTTGAGATCTTTGTGTGTTTGTTGGGTTTTGTATTGTGATAGATGTTGCATCTAGGGTTGCATTTATTTCATATAGCTAAGTTATATATATGTTATATAGCAACATGATATCTAGGATTGTTTGAATTATTCATCAATGATTAGATAAGCATTAAATGTATTGACCTAGCATTTGTGCATTTAGTATATTTTCATATTTACACTAGGTTGCGTATCTCTTCTCTTAAGAATTAAGTCTTGTATGTGCCGTGAGTAGTATACAAGCAAGAGCCTAAAATCACTATTAAAGGCTTGCGGGTAGCAAGAACGGATTAGTAACCAATTGGGTGAGATGCGGTCAACCTAGGTTGTAATCGTTTTTGCAAATAATGGATTTGAGGGTTCGATTGGCAATTAGGCCAGTGATTTTTTTACCCTATTGGGGTTTTCTCACGTAAAACAAATCACTGTGTCTTTTTTTTATATTCCGCATTTTGTTACAATGATTGTTTGTTTTATAGGTTAGGGGTTGTTGAGATTAATTTTGACTAACCAAAAGATGGCAATTAATTTGGTTAAAACCTATTCAACCCTCCTCTAGGTTAGTTGAAACATTTTTAGAGTATTTTCACAAACATTCCCAATCTAGATTTCTTCGAATATCAAATAGGTTTTTCTCTTTGGTAGTAATGGGGCAGTGGGGTGAGATGTGATGAATGTAAGAATGGGAACGAGATTCAAAGGTCACCAATCATGCTAAAACACACTTACATTACACACCAATAATTAGCTTTACTTGCTTACTACTCTTGAACATTACCATATAGGTTTTAACTTCTAATTACACTTGTGCTTTCTCATTGCATACTCTAATTTTATTTGTTACTTTACAATTAAGAACTTTAAGGCATTGGTGCTTTTTTTTTCTTTTTCTTTCTCTTTTTTTTTTCTTTTTTTCTTTCGCACCTCAAAGTGCACATTTTAACACTTTTACATTTGTGAGCCTTGCCTTGCACATTTACAACATTTACCTAAGTACATACTATTTTACATTTGAGAGTTTTTCACCTTTCAAAACCACAACTACACATCCTAACATGATTGATAACAAAGGTAAGGGATGTGTTTAGGCTATGTGGCTATATGGTTGTGTTGTGGGTACAAAATGAAAGGCCGCGAAGTTGGCTATGGAGCACACATATTAGGGACTTGGAAATGTGTTTTAGGCTAATTTAAGTGGTTCAATGCACACACATTGCCTAAGATCATATCAACAAAGTCATCTATCAACAGAATGTAAGTCTCTATCAAGCAGTCCACTAATTAAGATGCATGTTCTATGGCAAATGATGCATGTGACGAGGAATGTGTTTAAGATTGAAACTGATATCACTTATAAATGCTCTCTTTAAGGCTTGTGTTTGTGAACTCTCTAGGCAATCTCCACTATTAGAACAAGACGCAAGTGCATCGAGTCCCCTCAACTAAGGCACTAAAAAGATAGGACTAACCCATGAAGTGCAAATGAGACTCCTATGGTTTTCAATTCCATTCATGAGACTTAATTTTCAGAGAAATGTGTTTTAAACTTATCATGTGCAATTCAATTTGATATCATGACATGAACTCTACTACATATGTTTAAGGAGCGAAGCCTAGGAATCTGTGTGAAAATGAGAGAAATCCGGTGAGGATTAGAGGTTGAGGCGAATTACATTCTCTACCAAATGACACTTTTGTTTTTGAAACTTTTGGCATTTTGAATGTAGGATCGCGATGCGTGCTATGTTTACTTAGAGTGGCATGCTTTTAATCTTTATATAGCATTTCTTACATGCACAGGTCCTCATAGCACAACATTGATTAAATCTCTTCACTTTTATTTCCCAAGTTGAAATTATGGTTTTTGAGTATGTGCTTGATTTTTTATTGTTTGATGTTTAATGCATGTCATTGATTGTTTGTGATTGTTTTGCTCGAGGACTAGCAAAAGATAGGTTTGGTGGTACTTGATCGAGCAAAATTAGTATATGATTTTAGCCCCTAATTCTGACTCTTTTTGTGTGTTCTCGGGTAAAATTCCGTCATTTGATAGCTTGAATCAAGATTGCAAGTGAAATTATGTCACAAAGGCATTTGGGCTTAACTTGAAGAATTCTGGGTCAAAAGTACAAAAAAAAAAGAATTTATGGAGCAAATGGAAATGTCGAGGGCATGTCACTAGGAACAGACATCGACCACGAAAAAGACAATGTCACCCCCATTACGTCGTGGGGTGACAACCGTGACAATTGAGGCTTGAAGATTGCCAAGGGATTCCAGAGATTGTCGCTACCAATGCGTTGCTGGGTGACAACTGTGACTTTTTGAAGAGCAAAGTAGTAAAGCCAAGCCTAGAGAATGTCGCCCCCTTTGCGTCGCTAGTAGTTGACCGCGACGAAACGCATGAAGGCAGTGAAGATCAGATCCAGGGGAAATCTCCCCCATTACGTCACTAGGCATCAACCGCAACCCTTATTGCAAATCCCAGATCCAGATGTTACCCTTGGATGTCGCTAGGAAGTTGGCAGCGAAAACCAGGTCAAGGCTTTCATAACCATATGTCGCGGTCGATGTCGTGGCGTCTAGACCACGACAGTTGGGCCGCGACGCTTGCCACCTCAGCAAATCTAGTGGTTGCAAGACATCATCTTTGAACCATATATATTCTCATTGGATTCATTTGCAGAGGACTGCAGACAATACTTCACTCCATAATACCCAGATTCGACCTACATCCATTTCTGATCTTGAACTCATCTTCTGCACCCAAACTCAACAAATAAAATCTAGATTACTTCACAGAAATCTTTCCTTTATATCCATCTTCTTCATCCATTTCATGTGTCACTTTCCATTTGACTCCACCGCACTACACATCCTCATCTTCCATTATTTACAACAAGGTTCAAGCAAGAAGCTAGAAGGGATCAAGCTTACAATAGGAGGCTCAAGGGTGATTTCTTTATCTTTTACCTCTTCTCTTTGTTTGTAATCATGTGTAACTAAACCCCATTCTAGAGGATTGATTTGACAAACTATTGGACAGTGGGTATTTGCGTAGCTATCAATATAATGTTCCCCAATTATAGTTTTATTCACTTTATAATTAGATCGTATTCCTTATGTAATTGATTGAGAATATCACTTGTTAATTGCAATATTGGTAAGATAATGTGTGATAAAATCAATTGAGAATTGACAACCTTAGTTGGTTAGGGTAATAGTGAATAGGTTAGGTTAATTGGTGAATATATCAACCCCGTGTTGGGGTTTATGCCCTAAAGATGTAATTTGAAAATTTATTTATAAAATCAATAAAAAGAAAAGTTCAATTCATTCTTGTTGTGTTGTTTATTTTATAACTTGTGCATATTAACATCCTAGATTGCCAGATGTAATCTCGAACTGTGTATATGAGTGTTATATACATATGGATACAGTAAGAGACGTGCAATCTAAAGAGTCCATAGATAGCAAATGAAGCTGAGTACTTTATTTGTTGTTAATTTATAACTGCGGTCCATTCCGTAATGTACTGTGATTCTATCCTAAATCATTCATATGAAGATATGGGAATGAAGGCATCTTGTATGATGTGATCATATAGGACTGGGCCATGATCTATATGAATCTCTCACCAAGATCCGTTTACCGATGAGATTCATATATATCAACTAATGATGGCTATATGGGGGTGATCTTAATCCTGAGTGTCATATCGACTCCTTCATGTTAGATCGTGGTCTTTGATATACCATGGGTGGGGTAGGATGCAGTTCCTGATCAATATGCTCCGTATGTTAGGATTAATGTTTGGCTTGTGGCTGGGAAGGTTTGTACACAATAGTGGAATTCACTCCTTCTTGTGAGAAGTAAATTGTAGTTCCCTTAAGGTTGATTTGGGGCTTGGACAATATGAGCGCTCTTCTAATTCCGTGAGGAAATAGGATTTATTATCCATTAGAGAATTAACGGTACTTAAAGGATATATGTAATTAGAGGGGTATAACGGACATTATGACCTAACTCTAACTATGAACTACTGTGGAGGATCACACCATGTGTAATAGCTGTATCGGTCTGTGTAAAAGCGTTTGCAGTTGAGATAGTGCAGCTTTGAGTTTTTAGTGGAATAACACCGGAGTTAATAATCAAAGAATATTAATTAAAAAAGAGTTTAATTAATGATTCCAAGGATTATTAGAGCTCAAAATATTGTGGGTCCATTAGGTTCCCTTGCTACCCTGATCGATTTAGGTAACAAGGGTCACGGTTAATTAATTGGATTGTCCAATTAATTGTGTTACGAAAGTGACACGTATTTATTTGGGAATTAATTGAATAATGAGATTATTTGATTAATGAATAATGGTGATTAAATAAATTAAATAATAAGATTATTTAATTATGTTATTAATCACTAAATGGAGGATGTTTGTTGATATTTGTTTTTGAATAAAATAAGATAATATGATTATTTTATTTTATTAAAATTAAAATTTTAATTTTTGAATTTAAATAGTTTGAATTCAAATCAAATTAAATAAACTAAATATCAAGCAATATCTTTAAAGATATTTGATATTTTAAAAGATTAAATTTATTGGTTTAATTGATTGGTTTTAATTAAATATTGATTTTGAATTTTGAATTTTAAAAAAGTCAACACATCATCAATGTTTTAAAAGAGAAAAAACGCATCAGTGCTTGGGGGTGAGCAATTGAGTGTGTGATATCAAAGAGAAAATAAAAGCAATTGTGCTGGTGGTGCACTATTGAAAGATAAGAAAAAAATATATTATAAATTGATAATATCTTTTTTTGAATAACTAGAATTTTTCTAGGTATTTTTCTCTTAGAAGAAATAGTTTCTTCTTCTTTTCTCTATATCCTCCTAAGTTCATGAGTACGTGACGCGCCCACACGCAGTTACCAGTTCCGGGAATAGCTAGGAAGATCTGTGGTACAGACTAGAAGCATATCGTAAAGTGAAAGAGCCTCCTATGTAGCTATGAAGAATTGATTTATTCTCTTCTTCTGATCATTGATTTCAATTTCTTGTGTATACATATATTTTATTATTGTAATAATGATGTATGTATAAGTTCCAAAAACTTACGATCCTAAGTTCACTGGTCCTAGATCATTTACGATCTGTACAAAAAAAAATTTAAAACATATTTCCGCTGCGTTACCAGTAATCGGGGTTCCAACACCCCGATTGCCTAGACCATTGATCGTCAATAATAGATCTCACCATTATCATTCTCTCTCTAAATATCATAGGTGAGGAATTTTGGTGGGAAGTGGTTTGACTTTAGTACCCACGACCAAAGCACACTTTCGAATGAGATCTGTCCTTAATTGTGTGAACCGTACGTTAATGAAGCTATATTTGCATCTATATTTGCATTGCCCAAGATCCAATGGTGACTCTATTAATTCCTTAAACCTATCTTTAATTGTTTAATCCACATCTCTTATCTGGATAAGTTGAGTATTCTATTTTTCATCTCCCCTTTATTTTACTTTACTTGTTATTCATTTTAATTCCTATTGGTTTTCAAACCAATCAATCTATATCCAATATATGCTTTATCTTGCACCTAGATTAGTCTAACATAAATTTATTAGCATTTCAACTATTCATCCCGATCCCTGTGGACGATCCCTTGCTTGTCATTTATACTAATTTTTATGTTTAAAATGTGGTTGCAAGTGGTAAACAACTTTATTTTCCTAAACGAAATATATATTTTCAACAAGTGTAAAACGGCCTCTTTCAAAGAGCCTTGATATACCAGGCTGATTTGCTTTCCAAAAACCGCCTTTTAACTAACTTATAATACTAGAAGTTGATTCAACTATTCTTTGACGAGCTTGAGACTAATTAGGGTTGGCAATTTAAGGGTCCAAGCCAGCACTGAACCCAAACCCTCAAAAACCCTCAAAATTTTCAAAGGGCCTAAACCCTACCCATATCAGAAATTTATATATGCGGGTAGGGTTGAAGCCCGGCCCGCAAAAGTAAGGGGTTTTACCCAAAACCCCATTTTGACCCGCACTTTTACATCCATTGAACCTGGATTTGGATCCAGGTTAAAAAATATATTTTTTAATTAATAAATATTAACAGAAATTAAAAAATTAATACCACAAAATAATAATTAAAAAATAAACATTTAAATTAATTAATATTATCAGAAACTAAAAAATTAATATTAAAAACCCTAACTTTCTCTCTTCTCTTTCTCTCTCCCATTCTCTTCTTCTCAGATCTCCTCTCCAAGACAACCACCACGCCCCTGCCGAAGCCAGTAACCATCGCCTCCGCGAAAGCCGAACACCCCCAACCACCACCCACCACGAAACCCACCCAGAAACCCCCTTCCACCACCAAAACCGAACCCAAAAACCTCTCCCACCACAAAAATCAAACCACCATCACACGCCACCACAAATCCTGGGTTTCGTGGCCGTAACGAGAACATGATGACGGCGATGACGGGAAAAAAGAGGGATCGAGAAAGAAGGGAGGGAGATCGATGATGACGGGAACGTGATGTGCTAGTGGCGGAAGACCGGTGGCAGAATACTAACGGCGGAAGATGTGCCGTGTCGACGACGTCGAGAGGATTTATGCGATGGCCGATGAGAGATGAGGCAATGAGCGGTGAGTGGTGTGCATAGACGAGAGAGCCATTAAAGAGGCTGAGAAGTTTTGAAAAGAAAAACCTATTTTTCTTTTTATACGAGGGTCATTTGAGTGTTTAAAATGAACCCTAATTAAAACCCACAACCAACCCATAATCAATATGGGCTTACAATAAAGGGCTTACTGTGGGCCTTTTAATGATGAGATCCGGGTTTAAACCCAGCCCTCAACATGCGGGTAAGGGCCAGACCCTCTAAACCCAACCCATTTTGCCATCCCTAAGACTAATATGCTGACCTAGCATATTCTAACAAATTTTGAGTTTGATGATCAATTTAACTCTTTAATAAATATTTAGATAGTGCATGTAATGTTTGATCTTAGCAGAAACCAGCAGATTAAGAGCATATATTCAAACTACACATGTAGAATTTGATCTTAAAACTAGGTCCCAAATATTCGAAACGTACATATGGTGTCTGGTCTCAACCGATCATAACAGATGTTTCTCTTGTTTGGTGCATTTAGTGCTTGATTTCGGTAAATTTGAGAGTAAATATTCGGGTCATATATGTAGGGCTTAATCTTGACAAAAATTTGCAAATCGTGACTAAATATTTGGACCACATGTATAGTGTTTACTCTTGACAAATACTGATATCTAGATTAGATATTCATAACATATAAGTAGTGCTTGATCTTGTGTGGACACACATATAATGTTTGACCGACACATAGAGGTGTCAAAAGGGCTGGATTTATTCGACCCGGTCCTACTCCGGTCCGATCCGGCCATTTACTGTATAAGTTCGAAATAGGGTTGGATTCAATAAATACAAGCTCGAAATACGGTTGGGCTTTGAAAAATTACTGTGCAGGCCAAGCTTGATCCGAATCCGACAAGCCCAGACCTGCACAGTAACTTTTAATAATATATGTAAAATATATATCACATGATTCACATCATATTGCCTTTAAAATAAAGAGACAATGGTATTGGTGTAAATATAGGTCGTGCCTGGAGAGCCCGGCACGGCCTTCATTCTTGGCAAGTTCCGGGTCGTGATTCCAGGCACGGCGTGCCGGCCCGGCACGGCAGCACGGCGTGCCAGGCCGAACTGTCGGCACGTCGTGCTGGCACGCGTGCCGGCCGTTGAGCCCGCCGAATTATTATTATTATTTTATTTTATTTTTTAATCTAACGGTTGTTTTTAAAAAAAATAACCGTTGGCTGACGTCAGCCAACAGTTATTTTTAAAAAAAAGCTGTAACAATTGCATTTTGCCTCATTAACTCTTGTCTTTTATATTTTTACTCACTTTTCTAATTTTTCTATAAATACTCCCACCCATTCCATTTTTCATTCACTTTCTCTAATTCTCTCAATCTCTCCATTCTCAAACTCTCTATACAATTTCAATTATTCTTAATTTCATTCTTACTCTCTCTCTACTATTCTACACTACTAATATACTATTATAATACTTTATTAGTAATTTACTATTATAGAACTATTATTCTCTAATCTCTCCAACAAAACACCAAAGTTCAAACTTCAAAGGTACATTTTTTTTAAGTGTTATTATTTAATTTTATGTTTTAAATTTAATATGTTTGTTTAGTTACTAAATTTATCATTTTATGTTTATACTTTAGTTATTAATTTTATTTAGTTAGTAAATTTATCATTTTTATTTGTAGGGGTTAATTTTAATTTTTGTTATTATTAAATTAAACAATTTAGTTTTTAGTAGTTAATTTAAAAAAATTTTGTTAGTATATTAAGCAATTTTATGTGTATGAGTTAATTTTAATAATTAATGTTAATAAAATAATCATTTTATGTGTAGGAGTTAATTTTAATATATTTTGTTAGTAAAATAATCATTTTATGTATAGGAGTTAATTTTAATATATTTTGTTAGTAAAATAATCATTTTATGTGTAGGAGTTAATTTTAATATTTTTTGTTAGTAAAATAATCATTTTTATGTGTGTGAGTTAATTTTAATATTTTTTATTAGTAAAATAATCATTTTATGTGTAGGAGTTAATTTTAATATATTTTGTTAGTAAAATAATCATTTTTATGTGTGTGAGTTAATTTTAATATATTTTGTTAGTAAAATAATCATTTTATGTGTAGGAGTTGATTTTATTATTTTTTTTTTAGTAAAATAATCATTTTTATGTGTGTGAGTTAATTTTAATATTTTTTGTTAGTAAAATAATCATTTTATATGTATGAGTTAATGTTAATATATTTTGTTAGTAAAATAATCATTTTATGTGTAGGAGTTAATTTTAATAATTCAGGTTAGTAAAATAATCATTTTATGTGTAGGAGTTAATTTTAATATATTTTGTTAGTAAAATAATCATTTTATGTGTGTGAGTTAATTTTAATATATTTTGTTAGTAAAATAATCATTTTATGTGTAGGAGTTAATTTTAATAATTTAGATTAATAAAATAATCATTTTATGTGTAGGAGTTAATTTTAATAATTAATGTTAGTAAAATAATCATTTTATGTGTAGGAGTTAATTTTAGTAATTTTTGTCAGTAAAATAATCATTTTATGTGTAGGAGTTAATTTTAATATTTTTTGTTGGTAAAATAATCATTTTATGTGTAGGAGTTAATTTTAATAATTTTTGTTAGTAAAATAATCATTTTTATGTGTGTGAGTTAATTTTAATATTTGTTGTTAGTAAAATAATTATTTTATGTGTAGGAGTTAATTTTAATAATTTTTGTTAGTAAAATAATCATTTTTATGTGTGTGAGTTAATTTTAATATTTTTTGTTAGTAAAATAATCATTTTAATTTTAATATTTAATAATGACTAATGACCTGATATTTGTTTTTTAAGGAAATGGATCCTAACCATCCTTATTTTCCAGACGGTCTAAACATGCTGAACGATGATTTTGATCTCTCCGGACTGGCAGAAACCGTAGCGGGACCTTCTGGTTCCGGCGCCACACCGACATCACGTATCAAATCTAAGAGGTTAACATCAGACGTATGACAGTGTTTTGATGTAGTAGAAATTACACTCCCAGACGGTACGGTCGGCCCCAGAGCCAAATGTAAGTTTTGTCCTAAGAACTATACCACTACTAAGGGTGGAACTGGTCATTTGAGAAGGCATATGGAAAAATACATGCCCACACACGTACATGTACCCACTACAACCCATACACAACTACAACGACACCTAGACAGGTCCGTTACGACGTGGCATTACGACACCGCGTATGCTAGAGAATGCTTGGCACGGTACATTGCACAAACTGATCAACCTATTAATTTCGGTGACTGTGTTTTTTTTCAAGAATTTATCATATATGTATACAACCCCCAAATGCAAATTGTTTCTAGAACCACCACTAGGAACAATTTGATAAGAATGTTTAAAACCCAACGAGATGACTTGACGACTGAATTACAGCATCTAACTGTCTCAATCGTATTAACTTCCGATATTTGGAATGCATGTTCCAAACAGGACTATTTATGTGTCACATGACACTATTTAGACTCTGAATGTAGGATACAAAAAAAAATCTTGGTTTTCGTCCTATGGATTTTGCACATACCGCAGACAATATTTTTGCTGTTATTCTTTCTGTTTTAGAAACTTATGGCATAACTCATCGCATCATCTCTATCACATTAGATAATGCATCAGCAAATACTAGGTCTATTACATTGTTTACTGAAAGAAACATCCCGCAAGCTGGGGGTTATTTCTTCCATCAACGCTGTGCATGTCATATCATAAATTTAGTTGTACAGTCTGGTTTGAAGGAAGTAAGTGATCGTATAGAACGCATCAGAGATGCCATTTCTTGGATCGGTAGCTCTAATCCAAGATTTCAAGAATTAAGAATTTGACAGACACTGTACATTAAACGGTCTACGACCTCGACGATTCCAAACTGATATGCAGGTAAGGTGGAACTTTACTTACTTAATGCTAAAAAATTGTTTGGAATATGATACAACTATTTCAGGTTTTTATAACATGAAATTGGCCGAAAATGGTTATCCACCTGCTCAATCACTGACACCAGACGATTTGTATGTGGCAAAGATTTTTGTTGAATTTTTAAAGGTTTTTTACAATGCCACCATAACTCTTTTCGGGGTTTATTACCCCACATCTTCCCAGGTAATCCATCAGATTGTGGAAATGTCTGACCTGTTAAACACTTATAGGGAAGATGACATGCTTGACCCTGCAGTTGTTGCCATGGAGACCAAGTTTAAAAAATACTGGTCTGAAATGCCTTTCCTTTATGCCTTAGGTGTTATAGTAGATCATAGAATTAAATTAGCTGGTTTAGAATATTTGCTTGAGTTTATTGGTAATAAGTTGTCAGTAGATTATTCCGACCAGATTACTGACATTCTAAACAAGTTGTTCGAAGTTTTTAGTATTTATGAGCGCAGGTTTGGCGGCGTTAACAAGGAACCATCACCAGAACCGGACACACAATAGTTGCCGACAAGTTGGAGCATTCTCAAACGCCGGAAAAAAGACAAATAAGCAAGTTCTTCTTCTTCAACTACACTATCTGCTACATCTTTTGGTGCCGAACTGAATAGGTTCCTTAAAGCACAGTTCGATGCCAACGAAAACACGGAGAATTTTGATCTGTTGTTATGGTGGAAGACCTATAGCTACAGGTATCCGGTCTTGTCACACCTTGCACTTGACATGCTGGTTATCCCGTGTCCACTGTGTCTTCAGAACAGGCATTCAACACGAGTGGACGAATTATTAAACCAAGAAGAAGTTGTTTGACTCCAGAGATGGTGGAGGTATTAATATGCGTTCGGGATTGGGAGCATGCTCGAAAGAGGATGCAAAATGAAACGGTTGACGAACAATTTATTCAAAATTTCTCCAATTTATATGTCGATGAGGGTTCCGGCAGTAACCAGGTTCAGAACTAGGTTGTACATGTACATTTACTTGTAATACGATTGCACTCTTTTTCCCTTACCAAGTTTTTATCACACTGGTTTTCTTGGTAAGGTTTTTAATGAGGCAATCATGTAAATATGTAATACTGAAAGTCCGAAATAAATAAAGAATTCTTCATTTCATATTTTTATCTACTTTTATTTTCTTTCATATTTTATCTTTATTTATTCTTTGAATTAATTCATTAAATAAAATAATAAATGTATCTATAATCTATTATTATTTATATTTTTTTTATTATACTAAAATAATAATTAAGATAAACGAATTACAATTAGAAATACATAAGTTAATTTGTTAAAACAATATAATAATTATGACAATTAAATTAAAATATGTAAAAAAAAAATTGGATAATGGGCATGGATTGGCCCCTTTGGCCCGTCTAATTAAGTCCACGGATCGGCCCGGCACTGCACGTGGCACGATACGAAGGGGCCATGCCGACTTGCCGTGCCGGACCCCCATTTAGGAAAACGGCCCGACCTGTTTTTCTAAACGGGATCGGTGGACCGTATTGAAGTGGGCTGTGCCAACCCTCTTTTACACCCTTATACAATGGCAAGGGAATCACATCAAACTGTCTACGTTTCCTAAGGGTGCGTTTGGTACGTGGATGGGACAGGACAGGACAGGACAGTTGTTCCGTATTGTGTTTGGCATGTCTGGGACAGAACAGTTGATTGTACTGTTATGCGTTTGGTAAGGCTGGGACAGGACAAGACAAGAGGTTCAAATGACCAGAATGCCCTTCTTGTCCTGTCTAATGTTTGTTACCACATAATAGTGACATATGGGACAGGACAGAACAGTATTAATTTGATTTTATTAAATAGATATTTTTATGTATAAAAAAATTTCAAAATTCAATTACAATAATATTTGTATACTACTTTCATTTTTTCTTCATTTACAATCTTTATTTTACAATATTGAATTATTGTATACATTGTTTAATTTTCAATAATGATATACATGATTCTCACCAATCAATATTTATACTTATAAATTATTTTTGAAAAGAATCATTTATAATTATTACATTGTCTTATTATCCAAGTTAACATGTTAATTTAATTATTTACACTTTTCTTTTTCAAATAATGTGTAATTATTACAATATCACATTATTGTATCATACATTGTTTCTTTTACTTATACTATTGGAGCAAAGGTCTGATTAATACTATTAATACAAAGGTGTTCATATAATAACATATAATCCATGACACAAATATGTTCACAATTCTAACAAAATATTAGTTTCAAACATGTTCACAAAATCAAATATAAAAGTGTTCATTCATCTAGAATTGTCTTCACGAAATCTGGCTTGTATGAGTCATTCAAGCCATTCCAAATGCGCAATTGATGTGGCTTATTTCCGAAATACATTGCAACTCGTATCACTTGCATACGTTCAAGACCCATACCCTTAAGCTCAACACCTAAACGGGCCATTGCATCCCCTCCCGTAATAGCCTGAGTCAACTTAGCAATATCTGCAGACGCCCTTTCCATGATTTTTTCAAATACATTGGCGATGTCTGATGCTGCTGAACTAACAGTCCTCTTTCTCTTCCTCTTTGATGTTTGTTCTGTACTTGGATCAGAGGAAGCAGATGCAACATTGGATGGAGTAGACATAGGTTGAGTGAAACCAAATGTGTCCGGCTCATCATTTTCCAGTCCCATGTGATCCAAAGCATCTGCTGCGGATTCAGCCATACTGCCTGTTGCTCGATCTTTCCCAAACACTACTACTAGTCGTTCATAGTGTGGGAATGGTCTATTAGCTGCATAATTCTTGTTGGGATGTTTCTATCATAACAAACAAATATATGTTAGAACATTAAAACTATTATATATATATTATATAACAATAAAACTATTAATTGATTATATATATATATATATCAGAATTAACAGACAGCTAACCTTCAAGTATTCCTCTAAGATTTCAGGACTGTCAACAATAACACATTTGCGAGTGTCATCCCAACCAAACCCACTTGTGTTGAGCATATCATATGCCGCTGAATATCTATCTTTCATTCGTTTCATTTTGTTTTGCACATGTTTTGCTGTTAAGGTAATATTTTCAATTTTTTCACGCATCTTTGAAGCGACTTGCTCATAGGTACCCGGCCTAAAACTACCAGTATCGCATCTACCACCATCAGCAACAATTCCTTCGAGTATACTGATCATTACATCCTCTTCTTCAAGTGTCCAATTACGTCTATCAGACATATCGAAGTTTCCTATCATTTAATACAGTTTA
This sequence comes from Dipteronia sinensis, assembly GCA_033220585.1. Classification (NCBI taxonomy): domain Eukaryota; kingdom Viridiplantae; phylum Streptophyta; class Magnoliopsida; order Sapindales; family Sapindaceae; genus Dipteronia; species Dipteronia sinensis. The sequence continues at coordinate 28,029,709 of CM065639.1, read as the reverse complement.
GAACATAAAAGACTAATAAGAAAATTTAATACACAAAAAATTATTTAAGAGAATTAATACAAATACATGAAGTTAGACAACAACAAATATATGTATTTATCAAGGCTCAATCTAAAAAAAAAAAGTTCTCAAATACATAGACAATAATATGCAACAAAATCTAATTTATATATCAAGTTCATAGACAATAATGTTCAACAATAACATAAAAAAATATCTCTCAAATTCATCGCTTGATCATCTCCAAGCGTCAAACATCTCGCTAGCTAAATCATCTCTCCATTGACTCCATTCATAACTTCCTTCAACAACATCAATAGATTCTAATTCATTTGGTACATCTTCCCCAATAGGCAAATCATCAAGTGTGACTGGCGTGTATTCCTCAGGATCAACATCCATGTACATCCTGATAAAATTATGAAGCAATGCACAAGCTATGATCATTCTCCCTTGAAATCTAATTGGATAGAAAGAAGGACTTCATAGTATAGCCCAACGTTTCTTCAAGAGACCAAAACACCTCTCAATAATGTTCCTAGCATGTGAGTGCTTCATATTAAAATATTCCTCGTGATTCCTAGGTGCACGATCAAAATCTGCCCATTCTTGTAAATGATACCGTGTACCTCTATATGGTGCAAGAAAACCTTGACCGTTGGTATACCCCGCATCGGCCAAATAATAATTACCTAAAATAACTACACATTAGTTTTCGCCGACCAAATAATATATTACTATGTAATGTAAATTGTTTTAGTTTTAAACTACTATCTTACCAAATGGAACTTTTAATCCATTATGTCTAGTAACGGCATCCCGAAGAACTCTAGAATCTGTAGCTGAGCCCTCCCAACCAGATAAGACATATACAAACTTCAAATCACGAGTGCATGCACCTAATACATTGGTTGCTATATGTCCTTTTCTTGTTCGATACCTTGGTTTATCGGACTCGGGCACAGTCACTTCTATATATGTTCCATCTAGTGCTCCTAGGCAACCCTAAAAAACAAAGACAATTCATGTTTTATATGATTAATATAAATTAATATGTAATGTATATAATAATTTTGTTAAAATGGTTACCTTAAACCATCTCCACCTCGAGTCCGTACAATCATCTGGGACGGGTGTGGGTTTGACAAATAGCACATCTTCCAAACGCAATAAAGCACGCAAAACTCGATGGACATATCGACTAATTGTCTCACCAGACCTATAGAATCTAACCTGAATACTTCTATTTTTGTTGTGGTGTGCTAATATGTTTACAAAAGTTGCAACTTGCTCCTCTATGGTGACATTACCATTATCTAACAACCCACCACGAGTTTTTAGCAAATCACACAAGATTGCAAATGCATTCCTATCCATTCGTAACTCCCATACACAATTACTATCACTTTCACGTGTGATATGTTGTATTTCTTTTGACCTAATTTGAAGTCTAGAAAATGTTCTTTGACCTAAATTTCTCCTTTCAGCCCGCCTTCTCTCGTATTCAAATAAATAAATATGGATTGCAGCAAAACACATCATCATGTGTACGTAAAGCCTCCAGGCTTTAATGAGTATTATCAAGTGATTGTCATGTTCATCCATAGCTTCATATTATAAAATCAAACAAAACAAGCATATATTCAGTCAAATTAATCCATTATCCATGTATCTTACTAAAGCTAAATTAAAAATCACATGTTCATAAGTATACGATTATTATTCAACAAAAACTGTTCAAGTATGCAATTGTGTAAGTGTAACATGCAATCAAGTATTGCTCATAGAAAAATTTAAAATCCCCCAAACAGCAAATAGAATACAATCATTTATGTATGTGGCGTTGTAACACAAATGTACTCTACCGGCACAATTCCGGGTAGGAGTAATTATCCAACAACATTCATGTATAACTATCAACTACGCACCATATGTGATATGACCACCCAATTCTTCATAAATTTACATGTTTTTTCTTTTCTGATATTACAATTAATTTAGGAATTTTAAGAGGGAAATATAAAATCGAACTTACTTACCATCTCAGAGGTGACAATGAAGAGAGGAGATCCTTAGGGACATGGCCAGATGTCCCATGCTTTCAAGATTAAAAATTAAAATTAAAATTTTAACATTTTTATACTCTAATTTTTATTTATTTTTTAATACAACGGTCTCTCTAAACAAAATTTTTACCCATACATTTGAAGAGCATATAATCGGACAAACATAGTCTTTTCAATTTACATGTTGTTATGCAGTGTTTAATCTAGTTTTTGAACTTGTACTTTTACCAATTACAAGTGAAAATGCATATTCACTCACTGCTTAAATTGTTGTGTATTTTTCCTTCACAAATCATTTAGTGAGAATTATTTTCCAGATTATGATTTGAGCCGATAATCTTGTCAAATCCCGGGAGACGAATCAAACTTCGAAAATGAATTGAACTTTTAAACCACTTGCATGCCTAATATACTAACAATCAATCTAATAATTTTTGCAATTAGATAGAGATAAGAAAGACTTCGATTCCCCACGAATTGGGGACTAAAGGACAAATTTTGTCGACAGACTGGAAACAAGAAAAGGACTGATACTGAATGTAAGATGATGATATACACAATTGGACACAATAAATCTGGAAAATGTATGCAAAATAAAAGTAGACAAAATTTCTGGTGATTAGAATACCATTCGAGGTTTCTGTATTTCAAACAAGATCAAGGTTTTTATTATCACATAAACCACACACCAGAAACTTGTAGCAAAATCTGACGCTCCGATTGTGAAAATTAATGATCCCAAACCCAACATTTAAAACGAAAACGAAATAGAAAACAAACATTTCAAAACGAAATGGAAATCAATCAAAAGGAAAATCGAACAAAATCATACCTAGTTCGGCGGTGTTAGCTTGCGACGGGTTCGGCGGTGTTAGCTTGCGACGGCAACCAAGTCGGCAATGAGTTACGGCGGCAACGGAAGGTGATTAGCTTGGCTAGGGTTCGCTGGAAAAACTTAACCGATCAGGTTGGAGAGGAAGGGAGAAGGGAGAAGGGAGAAGAGAGAAGAGAGAAGGGAAAATGTTAGGGTTTTAATTTAATTTATAGTTGGCTGATTTGTAATATTGTAAACATTTCAAGGGTAAATTTGTCATTTTTATGCTTGTCCTATGGCCATGGACAACTTGGCCGAGGGTCAAGTGTGGGACAGATTTTTGGGATTTTTGTCCCACTCTGTCCCATCCAGTCCCACCCTAAAATCGCGCCAAATGCGGGACAAGGACAAGTTGCCCCTACCCTGTCCTGTCCTGTCCTGTCCTGTCCCGCGTATCAAACGCACCCTAAAAGATAATGGTTTAGTGGAATATAAAGATAAAATAAAATATTATTGAGATAAAATAAAATATTAAATTATTTCGATAAAATATAAAATGAATGTTTGATTTGACATTTGTGAAGATTTGTTAGATTTTTGTCTTCTAATTTCTCAAAGGCTCGAAGGCCAAAACATATAATAATATTTTTATCCTCGAATATATTTTATATATAATTAAATGTTTAAAACAATATCAAGTATTGTTTAGTCAGGTGGCAAGTCATTGTTATTTTCAAAATAAAATTGGTTTTGTAAAGGGTCAAATCCAATTGGACCCGAATCAATCCGGCCCAACTTGTTAATACTTTGGTTTTAAGGACTTGGCTTAACAAATGTATTAAAATTATAAATCCGGCCCGATTCGGTATGTACAATAACCAAGTCTAGTCAAAGTCCAAACCAAACAGTAACTGGACTTGAAAATCAAACCGGGCTAGCCTGGCCAGGCCCTTTTGACACCTCTACCGACACACCATAATTCGTTCAAAACATGGAGTGCTTCGTTTTAGTAAGTCTTGGAACACCCCTTGAAACGTGTGAATGTGTGATGACGGAATTTAAACCCCGAATAATAAGGAACCGCTCATCTCGGATGGTTCAAGATATAATCAGAACACCTGCAGCCACCAGAACACAATACAAACCTCCCATAAAACAGAAACCCTCAACAGTTTTAGGCGCGAGCAAAGCAATACAATTTCTTCTTCTTCTTCACAAACATGCGTGCAAGACAAGAATCCAAGCAACAACACAGTCACTCTTCAGGTCAGATACTCACCCCTCTCTACTAGGTTTTTTAATATAATGCATTAATTTGTTACTATGAAGAGGATTGATTTGTAAAAACCCTGATGTGAAAGTGTGATTGTAAAACCCTTTTGGCAGGGAATGAGAATGAGAATGGTTTGGGATCTCAGACTGATAATGGTTTGTGTTTGCATACAGTAAAACTTTTCTGGGTTTGGTTTATATTAGATAAATTTGCAAGATGGTGCCAAACTTTGGTGAATTTAACTGAAAAATCTGTAGTTGGTTTTAGGAAATTTGGCTGAGACATCCGGGGAAGGTATCGGCAAGGTTCTTCGACGTGCAAAAGCTCGTATGAAACGGGTTAATGTCCTACAGCCGAGTGATTCTGTTGGCATGGTTAGTTATATGAATTAGTTTGAGTTATTAGAGAATTGATATGTTCTTTTTTTCCTTGGCATTTGCAAACAGCTGTGGTGTTTTCTAATCTGTTTCATTTCATTTTTCAGCAGAAGAGTGGGTCAAGAGTAGATGTGAAACAAGAAGTGGATAAAAGAGTGACATGGAATGATATAGATGCTGCAGGGTGTAGTAGAGATACAATGGGAGATGCATCAATAGACGTTGATGAGGGAAGACTTCAGGACGATGGGCAAGAAATGGATGACTCAGATTGGGAAGATGGTTCGATTCCTGTAGTAAATTTCACAGACAATCATCCAGAAAGTCACATTAAGGGGGTAACTGTTGAATTTAAAACAGCTGATTCTGTCAGACGAAAGCCTACCCGTCAAGCTTCTGCTGAAGAAAAGGTCAACTACACTTATTTCAATGGTCTTGGAATTGACAACCTTCTGTTACTAGTTATTCGCAGTTTTTGTGAATGAACTTGACGGTTTCTGCTTTTTTCCCATAGGAATTGGCTGAGTTGGTGCATAAGGTTCATCTACTTTGTTTACTTGCAAGGGGGAGGATAATCGACCGTGTTTGTGATGATCTTCTTATTCAGGTTGACTTTATTTATGTATTGGAGCTTATAATCAACTTAACCTCAACTGTAACCTCTCTTTACTTTCTGGCTGTGTCTGCACATATGCTTGAAAATAACATATTCTAGTTTATAGATATCTTGGTTATCTTTGATATTTGAGGTTATGTTTATTTTCTCTTTTTGGATTTCGCATTACTTGCCCCGCCAAATGGATGTATCAATATTTGGAATATAATAATTACATTTGGATGTTTGTACAATTTATCTCTCTCCATTTTATTTTTGGCTGAGTATTTCTCTTTCTTTTTGTCTTTTTGAAACATGCAAGTACACATACATGGAGGTAGGACATAAAGAGTATTTCTTATTTTTTAAATTTCAGGCTTCTCTACTTTCTGTCGTACCAAAACAGTTGTTGGAGATATCAGAGGTTTCACAACTTAATATGAAAGCTTTGTATTACATTGTCAAGTGGGTATGATTATATATATATATATATATATATCTCTTTTTACTGAGCAAGTCCTAGTTTTTCATTTTCGCGATTTATTGCCCTATTTTGTTGATGTGTTTATGTAAAACTTGCAGTTTCATGACAACTTTCATGTTAGAAACCCAGTAAGCACAGGGAGATCATTTCATTCAGCTTTAGCCCATGCTATCGAACATCGAGAAGGCAGTTCAGAGGAGGTAATTCCCTGATCTCATTTTCTGTCTGCATGAAGATGTTGAATGCTTTTCCATTATTTTCATTTAAAAAAAGGATTTAGCATGGTCTGTGATCAACAAGTGGTCTGTATTCAGGATTGGCTTATTTCCTTTAATGTTGAATCAATTCTTTTCATACTGTATTTCTTCCATTAAATACAAATTTTGACACAAGCTTGTGTCGATTCGATCAATAAGGTTTGACAATAAACCATGCAATTAAATTTGTTTTTTCTCTTATTTCCTCTTTATATATCATTTATTTATTTTTCTCTCATTTCTCTCATTTTATTCTCTCATTTCACATCCATTACATCTTCATCCTGTTTTCTCTGTCCTCTCTTCCCTCTCCATGATTCAAATCCAAAAAAGATGCTTCATTACATCTTTTCTAGTATTGTACAAACTTTCAAGTAATGGCAGCTCTCCTTAATTGTTCAGTGAGACTCAGAACTTGTGTCTTTATCCATTCACTCCACTACTTATATGTACAACATTTTTTACTTTTTCTTATCTCTTCTTTTTGTTAATAAATCTAAAATATACAACTTTCAACAATTGCATTATGATCCCAACTATGTTTACAATAGAGTAGCCTACTACTAGTACATCTAATAGATCCAAATAGCTATAGATAGGGAGTCACCATACAATCATGAGATGGATGAATTTCTTTCATTCGGAAGGTTATGCAATGGAATAAATAGGAGAAAGATAATAGAAGAGAGAGAGAGAAAGAAAGTAAATTAAAACAATTGATTGAAGAGAGGTAGTTCAATCTAGATTATTGAAACCTTGTTGATCTAAAAGGACACGAACTTTTGTCATATTTTGTACAGAATATCAGGTTTGCTTATCATGTGCCTTATTTGTGACTTGTGAGCATATGTGTTCTCTAGTGTGCACGATCTGATATTACAAAACTTGCGATAATTTTTTATACTTTTCCTTTGCATGTTAGCCTGTAAACTTCACATACTAAATTATGACGTGCATTAATTTATGTTGTGTCTAGATTTTGTTCAACTTAGGATGTGTTGGCCTGAGAAATTTCGTATTCATCAGATATTGTGTTAATTTATATTACACGTATAACATATTGACTTTCTAATCAATGAATATATATGATCCACCTCCTCAGATATTGTGATAAATTATATTAAATTTTTTCACTTTGTATTTAGCTAGAAATTAAGTGTGATGAAAGAATGAATAAAACAGATATACAATATTAGTTACCCTTTGAGGAAGAATTACAATGTCAGTTTCCTTGCAGATTGCAGCATTGTCTGTGGCATTGTTTAGAGCTTTGAAGCTTACAACCCGGTACGATTATATTAAAACTATGGATGGCATATCTTGTTTGCTGATGAATCAATGCCTTTTGTTCTTTTTCATTTTACTGTTTCTTACTTCAAGACAGTATTTACTTGTTGGCGAAGTAAAGTTTTAGAATTACTTATGTTTTCACCTTTTCATCCAGTGATGGTTTTAAGTGTTCTCTCTCTCTCTCTCTCTCTCTCTCTCTCTCTCTCTCTCTCTCTAAGGTTATTAATTATATATTATTAAGGCTATTATTGTTTTCAGTTTTGTGTCTATTCTGGATGTTGCTTCCTTAAAACCTGAGGCTGACAAAAATGAATCTCCAAGTCGAGATGGCGGAGTGGCTAGGGGGATTTTCAGTACTCCAACCCTGATGGTTCCCAGAAGGCCCAGAACAAAAGCGGTTTCTACATTTCCTGTTGAATCATTTTCAAGCAGTAAAAAGAAGAATGCATGTAAAGCATCATCAAGCAGTTCATCCAAATGTATGAATAGCAACTCAACAAACAACGGCGTTCGACCTAAAAGTTCTCCCTTGGCTGATAAGTTGAATGCTAGAAAATCAGATTCACCTTCTGTTGCATGCCATGATAACTCTAAAGCATGCCTTAGCAAGGAGTCTCAGGGTGTGAAGAGGAAAGGGAAAGGTGATTTTGAGTTTGAGATGCAGCTGGAAATGGCTCTTGCTTCAACAGCTGTTGGGACTCATAAAATGAACAGACGGCCATCAAGTGTCTCTTTTCCAGTGAAAAGGAAACAAATCTCAAGTGTAGAAACTTCTACTTCTCTCCAGGGAATCTCTACTGTAGTTGGATCAAGGAAAGTAGGATCTCCACTGTATTGGGCAGAAGTATACTGCAATGCTGAGAACTTGACAGGAAGATGGGTTCATGTTGATGCTGCCAATGCAATCATTGATGGTGAGCAGAACGTAGAAGCTGCAGCTGCTGCATGCAAAACATCTTTGAGATATGTAGTTGCTTTTGCGGGTTGTGGAGCCAAAGATGTGACCCGCAGGTTATACATCCTCTATGCAATTGTTGATTCTTTGAGTTTACATATACTTTTCCATTATATCAGTTGGTGTGGTTTTTGAAAAAGACTGATATGATTTACTACTAGTGAAGTTTTACTTTCGGATTATTCTTTCTACAATAGTTTCCATTTGCATCTCTAATAAACTGGTGCACTTTTTTGTGTGTTAACTGCAAAAAATGAATTGGTTCATTGGATAGCAGTTAGCTCTCAAGTCTACAGAAACTTGTTTTGATCCTAATATTTATTTATTCTTCTTCTGTTGTGTGTCTTCTTGTACTTGACTACTCGTAGTGCAGTCTTACAGATGTGACTTTATTAAAATCATTGTATATCTTAAAGAAAACAATATCTAGGTAAAGCTGGCATTTGACTGCATTGCTCGTTAGCATTTAATCCATAAAAGCCTAAATTGGCCAATACTTCAATTTATTACGAGAGTAGACCACTTGTATGTAGCTCTTAACCTGACCAATTATACATCCTTGAAGATTGAGAAGGAGCTCAGATACCCAGGATCACTTGAGCAGTCTCATTGTAGGGATTGCAATTGTCAAACTTTGGATGGATGCATGTTTGATTAGTGTTTAACATATCTTTAGTAATGGACGCATGTTTGATTTATGTTTAGCACCTCTTTAGTAATCATATCTACAATTTTGGCTTCTTGTTCAAGTGCAAATGACATTGATATGTTAGCAGGATGTTTTAATCAATCTATGAAGCTAAGAAATATGTGTTTTCAGGACATGGGTACAGTTCACAATCTTGTTACAATGTTTAAAAGAGAAATAAATAAACAGCTACTATATGAAGTTTAATAACCAAGAGTTGTAGCTGATATGTCATTGCGCAGGTACTGTATGAAGTGGTACAAAATAGCACCAAAACGAGTTAATTCTGTGTGGTGGGATGCAGTGTTGGCACCGTTGAGGGATTTAGTGTCTGGAGTAACTGGAAGTACCCACGATGGACCATGTTACTCAAATCAAAATGACTTTTCAAAGCTTATAAACTTGCCAGGGAATTCAGTCCCTAATATACAATCTTCTGCGAAGAGCTCTTCTGTTGCTACCAGGAATTCTCTGGAGGATATGGAGTTGAAAACTAGGGCACTGACCGAGCCTCTTCCCACCAATCAACTGGTTAGTGTGTGATATGTGTGTGTTGTCCCAGTTTGAAGTCACGGTGAATTAATGGGATCTGATTAACATCATGAATCATGAGAAGTTGCTCTAACCACACATAAATGTGTTACCTTTTTTCTTATGCAGGCCTATAAAAACCATCAACTATATGCTATTGAAAGATGGCTGAATAAGCATCAGATAATTTATCCAAAGGGCCCCATTCTAGGTTTCTGTTCCGGTCATCCTGTTTATCCCAGGACTTGTGTGCAAACGCTAAAGACAAAAGAAAGATGGTTGCGTGAAGCGTTACAAGTTAAAGCTGACAAGGATCCTGTGAAGGTCTGATTTGGCTAACTGGATTCTGTTGCATTAATCCATTATTAAAGATACTGCAAAACTGGATTCTCTGTAGTTTCATATATTTTAATATTTACCTATCCAGGTGATAAAGAATACTGCAAAACTCAAGAAAGTACAAGTTTCGGAAGTTGAGGATTGTGAGGAGGTTGATTCCAAAGGAAATATTGAACTTTATGGAAAGTGGCAACTGGAACCATTGTGTCTGCCTCTTGCTGTTAATGGGATTGTTCCAAGGGTGAGTTCCTATCATCATAAGAATTTCCTTTTGCTAATTAGCCCTCAAATATTCATCTGTTTCTTTGATTTTAGATCTTTATGAACCTGTATGTCACTGACAGCCAACTTTCATTTTAATATCTAGAATGAACGTGGTCAAGTTGACGTTTGGTCTGAGAAATGCCTCCCACCTGGGACAGTACACATAAGGCTGCCAAGGGTATTCTTCGTGGCCAAGAGGCTGGAAATTGATTATGCACCTGCCATGGTTGGTTTTGAATTCAGAAATGGTCGCTCTACTCCAGTCTTTGATGGTATTGTGGTGTGCGCAGAGTTTAAGGACATTATATTAGAGGTAAATTACATGTATACTCTCTGGGTTGAAGCTTTTTTTGCAGAATGTTAAAATCTTTGAAAGGCAGTGAAGGAACATTATAGCCTGAAAGGCGTCATTTAGAGTTGAAAACTAACATATGAAAAGGTTGCAAAAATTTCAGTATTGTTATGCCTAAGGCGTTTTTCGTCAATCAGTAATTGCAATTTTCTTTTTTCCTATTCTTCATAGAATGTCAAAAATCAAAATGAAATGGTTAATTTTTTTCAATTGTTTTCATGTAGTTGATACTTGATACCCTTCTTGTTCGTTCGTGAATTTTGACCCAATTAGCGAAAAGTACTTTAATACAAAGTTTGTGCTGATAACATGTTCACCAGGCATATGCTGAGGAAGAGGAGAGAAGACAAGCGGAAGAGAAGAAAAGAAAGGAAGCACAAGCTATTTCTAGGTGGTATCAACTCCTCTCTTCAATTGTAACTAGGCGAAAGTTGAACAACTGCTATGGCGAGGGTTCGTTGTCACAAATGTCCACCACTGGCATCCAACACACTGGGAACGACAAGCTAAATGTTCCGGCAGGTGGTATTTGGGAATCTCCAGAATTCTCAAACATAGATACACAGTATGCGAAACATTATGCTCCTATGGCCGAATCAGAAGACCATGAGCATGTATATCTGGTAGAAGATATGAGTTATGATGAAGAGAACTCTGTGAGGACAAAACGATGCCATTGTGGCTTTTCAATTCAAGTGGAGGAGTTATAGCATTGCAGTCATTGCTGTTGAGATGCTATTTTGCTTTTTTAACTCATCAACCTCTAAGCTAAACTTCTTTATTTATGAGATATAGAAAGAATCAACTCTTATTATTATTATTATTTATGTAAATTCTGGCACAAATTGTAAACCGTTTAGTTAAAACAATCTTTTGACGTTTGAGATTGCACCAAAGATACTGTTGCTGAGCCAAGGAATTGGTGCTGTCAGAAGAGGAATTTTTTTTTGCATTGAGAAACTTCCTGATTTCATTGTAAGAAGTTGAAGCAGCAAAAGATGGGGAAAATCGATATAGACTACAAGAATTGAAACCTCCCCCATGACTTATAAATATGCAGAGATAGGGTCAAGACACCACCATCGAAGGAAACGTAAGATGCAGGAGAAAGATGAAAACTCAAAGAAAAAGGATTTCAAATTCCAGGTTCCTGATATGATCATATGAGAAATCTTCAGTATAAGTTTTGTTTAGTTTGGAGCTGCTGCTGTCTGTCATGTTGTCTAAGGACATCAATAATTGCTAATTTTCTGCTGCTGACAAATTATGTTATAATATGTTGTAATAATTTACTCAATTGTTAACATAGTTTTGCTGTATGATGTTAAATATATATACAACATGAGAGTTGCCAATAATAATTAGAATACTGTTATTAAAGTAGTTGGGAATACATATCAATTAAGTTTATATATTTTATACGTTTTGGCATTTTAATAATGTCAATCAATCTTAATTGATGATTTCTTAGTCCAAATTCTTCTGTGGATGTGGATCAAAATCTGCTTCTATTGCAAAATTCCATCATGTCCAAACCCAATCATTTATGAAGGATTCTCTTGTTCAAATGATCTAACTCTACAACATCAAAATATGGGCTGAGGGAGGCTGGATCCATGTATCTCGACTATTTAGTTTTTTGTTTTTCTTTTCATTTTTTAACTTATATTTTTGGGATATTATTATTTTCCCTCATGAGGTTTGTCATATTTGTAACTTTTCCCCCTTTAGTTCCAAAAATGGACGGTCTTCTCCTTGAAAACCAAAGTATTCAAAGATTTATTCCCTGCCACTAGGATTTCCGTTAGACTAGTAGTTTGATCGTGAAATAATGGAGAAAGTACATTTTTACCCCCTAATAATAACGTTGATTTTTTTTATAAAGAAAAATCAGAATTAAAAAAAAATAAAAAATTCATTAGCTCATCTCCAGTTTCAATCTACACCATCCATCTCGGACATGGACGATGGAGATAATTAGAAAAAAAAAATCAAATTCAACACTTCATCACCATCATCATCAACAACACCAAACCTAGAATCATTATCATGATGACACAAATCCAAATCGAAAATCCAAATTGAAATTGAAATCCAAATCGAAATACAAATAGAAACTAAACCCAGAAATCCCTATAAAACCCAGAAAAATCAAACCCAAAAATCACTCTCTCTCTCTCTCTCTCTCTCTCTCTCTCTCTCTCTCTCTAACACACACGCAAACAACAAACTCCCAAACACCACCACCACTACCGAAACCAAAACCTTTACCTCCCAACATAGAAACCAAACCCAGCAAACCTTAACCCTACCACCACCCTAATAGGTGTCGTGCCACAACCACCCAAACCAATCAACCAAATACCCAACACAAATTGTCGTGAACGTGGAAGAAGTGAGAAGAGAAACTAGGAAGAAGAGAAACACAAATCATTGTTCTGCACCGATCGCCATGAATGGAAAGCTCAAGAAGAGAGAGAGAGAGAGAGAGAGAGAGAGAGATTTTTTTTACTCTTTTGAGAAAAAGATGACAGAAGAGTGAGAGAGAGAGAGGGCATTAGAGAGGGATTCGAGAGAGATGAATTCGTAAAGAGATGGTCTCGAGAGAGATGAATTACAAAGGTTTTTTTGTGGCTTTTGGTGGTGTTCTCAATTAATAGAGATAAGATGGTTTGTGTTATCGGTAAAATCTGAAAGAATAATGAGTCAGCATGATTACCTGAGCGTACAAGGGCCAGAGATGCCATGTCATAAAAGATCAACTAGACCAAACCAACCTGAGTTGATCAAAGATGGTCTCGCAACATCGGGTCGGGATTACCTAACCGATCGGGTAAAGATAACCCAACTAGGGTGATTAGATTGACTAGGTAAAGATGACTCAGTCGGGATCAAGTAAGATGGTCGGGTTTAGGCCTTTGGTCGGGACCAAGAAATTTGGTCGGGTCTAGAAGATGGTTGGTTGAACGACACGTGGACTGTTAGGATTATGCTCAATGGCAAGAGTGTAATATTGTAATTGACAATCTTCTCATATTAATAAAGTGAATTCTGATTCTTACAATTACTTATAGCATTTATTATTATAATTGTCAAGGTAAATAATCATAAGGTTAAAAGACTATGAGACATGAAGAATTGTTCATACATCCGGATATGTATGAGGTAGACACAATTCTTTAGTTAATCTTGAATAACGTTCACAACTTAAGTTAAAGGTTGGGCACCTCTATCTTGTTAAAGTTGTAGAATTCTTTTACTAGCATTTGAGTGGGATCAAATGAATATGATGAGTCTAAAATCATCGAAAGGTTTTCGAGTAAAAGAATCTAGTGCACTAGGTGCATTGAACTGGATCACAATAAAATACTTTATCTATAACCGTCACTAGATATAAGTCTTTTCATTAAAGAGGACAATCGGAGAGTCTATCTTAATCCTGAGATAAATAATGGACTTATGGTTGCAAGTGTTATCATTAGAGCTATCAATGAGTACGATTATATAGCATAGTCTATCCTCGATAGTTTGGTGGTATACATTTGTTAATCGATAGAGGACTTCATTTATAGATATGGACATCGTGGCTCCATTTATTAAATGAGAGTATAATATCATCATATGGATGTTTTGAGGTATTGGATATTAAATCTCAATGTTGAGTTTTCAATAATGATTATTGAAAACATGGCTTCTGGACAAGTCAAAGTATCCAAGTTCGAAAATGTGGTCATATGAGGAAATATGGTAACTTGGAGAGCTATAGGCGGTCTATGAGCTCTTGGCGATTACTGATATTATTCACGAGGATACACCATCTCCTATAAGATTGTCTAGGGTATGAATGAGAAACATCTCCTTATTCTATCTTTATTTAAGAGTTCAATTTTAGCTCTTTAGTGGAATGAGTTAAAATTAATAGATTGGACCTAAGTGAATCATTTGTTGATTGTGATTAGGTTGTGTCTATTGAAGCTTAAATTTAGATAGCCCGCCAAGATCCCCAATCCACACGTATTTGCATGGATCACTTGATATATTCTACCCGGCCGATTTAAGGGTCCATCTAGAATTGTTTTTTAATATATCAAGAATATAATATGTCTATTATTTAATTAATGGGCTGCACTATTATATTAATATATTAAAATGAGACATGTGGGCTTGTTTCTTTTAGTAAGAATGGGTCTGGTTCACATGTGGGCTTTTATTTAAAGTCCAATGGATTAAATGAAATAAGAAAATAATATATGGCCCATTTATATAAGTGGGGTGGCAAGGTGTATATATTAACCTAATATATTATTTTGTTTCATTGTTTTAATTAAATAAGAATTAGTTAATTTATTAATTAATTGTTTAATTAAGAAACAAATCTTTTTCTGATAAGGAAATATATTTCCTAAAGTTATACTATTGGTAGTAGTATATTAAAAGTAAAAGACTTGTTTGATAAGTATTTAATCAAATAAGAAGTCTTTTTATTTAGTCAATAAAAGAATAAAAATATCTATGAGTTGGATTAGGTTTTGAAGTCTAAAGGTTGATGGAAATTAGGGTGCAACACAAACTATTTTTGGTATGTGATTTGCGGCAACCCTAGTCCATTTAGAGGAAGATTTCGGCAATCCTAAATAGAAGAGGAAGCAAAATTTCGGCCACCTATATAATACCACATATAGAATTCGGCCACCATAGTTGATTGAATGATTCAATTTTTCTTCTTCTTCTCAATTCATAGAAAAGGATAATTTTTATTCTACTAAACATAAAAGAGAGAAGAGATTATTCTTTGATAGTACATTGATTGCTTGTTCATCAATAAGCTTGTGTGTACAACATCGAATTAGGTTCACGCAAGTTTCGATCATTAGAATGAGAACTCAAAAGTGACCAGAATAATTTTTGTCTTCTTTTGATTGTTTTGTGACTAACAAAAGAAAAAGAAAAGTTTGTTCATCCATTCTCAGGTTTGCAATTCAAAGAAAAAGGGAGACCACGCTCCTAGGTGATTCACGTACGTGTTCGGATTGGAAGATCTCGCGGCGGGGGGTGGGGGGGGGGGGGTACTGTTCACAATCACTGTTCACGCGGGTACAGTTCAAGGGCCTCGGAAAAGATTTTGCGGATTACCAATCGACGTAAGTCAATCGGATCACGCGTCAAGAGGTATTTAACTCTAACCGTATATATTTGAGTTTAATTAATTAAAAGGTTAAGGTTCAACTTTGAGAAAAATTTTAAAACCATACGAAATCTATTTTTCGTTTCTTCCGCTGCGTTTTATATCAATTTTTCCCTACAACTGGTATCAGAGCCTTGGCTGTACCTTTTAATTAAGTAACGTATATATACGTGAATCTATTTCTTTTTTATTGTGATTATACATGTTTTAGAAAGAGATGACACTCTAGGTATTCGCATATATAATTACATGTTGAATGTATGGATTTATATATGTTTTATAAAGTGAATTGTTATTGCTCGATTTTGGTCCTAGAACTTCAATGTAATTTTTGTTTTGGATTTGTAACAAGAAGGGTGGTCTATTATCGCCATAATTCCTTCTTGGTAGTTGCTAGGGTTTTATTTTTTTTTGTATGTAAAATAAGTGCAGTATTTTTTTTTTGTAATCAGGTGCAGTATTTTTTTTGTAAATCTTACTGCAGTAAAATAAAAAAAATAAAAAAAATTTGCTGCAGTAATTTATTCGTAATATGATATAATGTATTCGGGTATTGAAAATTCAAAGACACGAAGAAAAATGAAGCAACAGGAACCGAGAACGAGCACCGTGCGCACCCTAGGACTGGATTGGGCTGTGCATGGCAAGCCCAATCCTTGGTGGGCTGCGCACGGCAGCCTTGTGTGGCCTTATGGGCTGCGCAAGGCAGCCCCTTTGTGGGGTTGTGGGCTGTGCACGTCCATGGGAGGAGGCCGAGGGATGAGAGTATGGTTGATGGCCACCTGAAGATCTTATATTCCTAACAATTGTAATTTACTTGCTTTTCTAGGATGGGCCAAAATTGTTGCTATTTAATTTTTGCTTAAATATTACAATATTTGTTGTTGTATGATAACATGACATTTTAGAATAGGAGTGCCACTCATATATCTCTTTTGGTATGAACATGCATTGAATGATTTAGGTATCTAATTGGCATCTAGATAACTTGGTAAAAATCATTCTTTGGGATTTAATCACACGCCTTAAATAATAGAGTGGGAAAAGGTGTGCAAGAACGCATATGGCCTCCAAGATTAGTTGAGTTTTATTATTTTTGGTAATCCCCCCAAGGGGCGTCCATAAATGGAATTTAACAATATACTTCCTTACAAGGATAGACTAGACAATTGGCTTAAACGAAATCTACTCCCCAAGGAGGGATTTTCGTGAGAGAAAATTGAGGGTCGATATCTTGGTAACACACTCAATGTAATTTTATTAATATCCTCCCAAGAGTTCTTGTTAATAAAAATTACAATGCTAAAATTAAAAACGCTGGTTGTTATGTTAACAATTAGGTAGGACCTAGTCTAACTAGTAAATAATGCGAACTCCCAAAGGAGGCGTAATATTTATGGGTGTTGGATCACCGTTGAATTTTTATGATTGAATTATTTATTTTAATTCAAGATAAATTTTTAAAAGTGCTATTATCATGATTATTTACTTATATATGTTTTTGTTTTAATCAGAAATCATGACCCCATCACTTATGAACATCCTGAAAGATAACACCTTAACTGGAGATAACTACGTAACATGGAAAAGGAAAATTGGGTTGTTGCTGCAAAGTGAAAAACATAAGTTTGTTCTGACCACTCCTAAACCACCCTTTCCTACTAATGAATCTAATGTGATGCAAAGAGATGAGTATGAGCAGTGGAAGACTTCTGATGATATGGCAAAATGTTACATTATGGCCACTATCTCCGACGTGTTGCAACAACAACATGAAGGAATGGAGTCCGCTGCTGATATAATGATGTCTCTAGAGGAAATGTTTGCTATGAGGTCTAGGATGACTAAGAGAGAGGCAGTGACTGCTTTTATGAATCTTAGGATGAAACCTGGACAATCTGTGAAAGATCACATGATGAAAGTCATAGCACATCTCAATATTGCTGAACTAAATGGTGCTGAGATTGATGGTGAGACCAAAATTGATATGGTAGTTAACTCACTGTCAGATTCCTTTGATCAGTTCAAGTTGGACTACACCTTGAACAAAAAGGAATACACCTTGCAGGGCCTGATGCAAGATGTTCAAAGCGCTGAAAAGATCCTTGTGAAGAACAAAGGTCAAGAGATTCATTTGGTTGGTAAAGTTGCTACTGTTAAGACTCGTAAGAAGGTCAAGAAACAACAGAAGAAAAAGCAACTTGGGCCTACCAAGAAGGAAACCAAGAAAGTAACCAAGATCAAAGGGAAATGCTTCCTTTGTGGTGAAAAGGGACATTGGAAAAGAGATTGCCCAAAGTCCCAGAAAAAGAAGGAAGAAGGTAATGTTAATTATCTAGAAACATGTTTTCTGGCAGATTCTACTGATTCTTGGATCATAGACTCTGGAGCCACTAATCATGTTTGTTATTCCTTGCAGGGGTTTCAGGAAAAGAGAAGGTTGAATGAAGATGAAGTCAATTTGCGCTTGGGCAACAGAACGTTAGTGTCTGCAAGTGCAGTGGGAGATATTAGAGTTATTTTAGATTCTAGTAGGCATTTAGATTTAATAGACGTTTATTATGTACCTCAATTCAAGAGGAATTTAATTTCAGTTTCTTGTTTAAATAAGTTTGGATATTCGGTTACTTTTAATAAAACTTTTATTATTAGTAAGAATGACAAAGTTGTTTGCAAAGGTACATTGGAAAACGGTTTATTCTTTTTGCATAGAAATATCTCTCACTCGTTAGACACAGAAATAACGGAACCTAATCATAAAAGAGTAAAATTATCAAAAGATGAAACCTATCTTTGGCATTTACGCCTAGGTCACATTAACCTTAATAGGATTAAAAGATTGGTATGTGACGGACCTTTAAGTGACTTAAAGGTTGATGATCTACCAATTTGTGAATCTTGTTTGGAAGGTAAAATGACCAAAAGGCCGTTCAATACCAAAGGTGCAAGAGCTACTGAATGTTTAGGACTAGTACACACTGATGTATGTGGTCCTATGAGCATTCAAGCTAGAGGCGGATATGAGTACTTCATCACCTTCACAGATGATTACTCAAGATTTGGTTACGTGTATCTCATGAGACATAAGTCGGATGCATTTGATATGTTCAAAGCATTCAAAGCTGAAGTAGAAAATCAGTTTGAGAAACATATAAAAATCTTGAGATCTGATCGTGGTGGAGAATATCTATCTGGAGAGTTTCAGCAATATCTTATTGATAATGGGATAGTTTCTCAGCTTTCTGCACCAGGTACACCTCAACAAAATGGGGTAGCAGAAAGGAGAAATAGGACTCTTTTAGAGATGGTTAGATCAATGTTGAGTTATTCAACACTTCCTATTTCTTTTTGGGGATATGCTCTACAAACAGCAATATATATTCTAAACGATGTACCATCTAAATCTGTCCCTAAAACCCCACATGAATTGTGGACTGGGCGAAAGCCTAGTTTACAACACATGAGGATATTTGGTTGTCCTGCACATGTGTTGAAAGGAAAGACAGAAAAGATGGAGTCCCGTTCGGAAACATGTATATTTGTGGGGTATCCAAAAGGAACTAAAGGATATTATTTCTATAGTCCTTCTGATCTAAAAGTATTTGTTTCAACAAATGCTTCATTTCTAGAAAAGGACTATATGAATAATTTTGTGCCCAAAAGTAGAATTGTCCTGAATGAGATGTCAGGAGATACAATTCCACAAGAGGTTTCACAACCCAGCCCAATTGTAAGTTCCACTCCAACACAAGATCAACAACCTACCATTCCTCGTCATAGTGGTAGGGTTAGAACACAACCCAAAAGATATATCGGTCTAGGAGAATCTGTTGAGAATCTCCCGGACGACGATGATCCCTACACTTACAAGGAAGCTATGGAGGATGTTGATTGTCGTCATTGGCAAAAGGCAATGCAATCCGAGATTGAATCAATGTTCAATAACAAAGTCTGGTCCCTTGTAGACTTGCCTAAAGGGATAAAACCCATTGGGTGCAAGTGGGTATACAAGAGGAAAAGAGGTATGGATGGTAAGGTGGAAACCTTTAAAGCTAGACTAGTAGCTAAAGGTTATACACAGAAAGAAGGTATCAATTACGAGGAAACCTTCTCACCTGTGGCCATGCTTAAATCCATTAGGATACTCTTATCCATTGCAGCATCTCTAGACCTAGAGATTTGGCAAATGGACGTCAAGACAGCTTTCCTTAATGGAAGTCTTGACGAGAGCATCTACATGATGCAACCAGAGGGATTCATTGAAAAAGGCCAAGAAGAAAGAGTACGCAAGTTGCAAGAGTCCATATATGGACTAAAGCAAGCATCCAGATCGTGGAACATAAGGTTCGATCAAGCTGTAAAGGGTTTTGGATTTATTCAAAACCCTGACGAACCTTGTGAATACAAGAGGATCAAAGGCGACAAGTTGGTTTTCCTCATTCTTTATGTTGATGATATACTACTCATTGGAAACGATGTAGGTGTATTGACATCAGTGAAAGAATTGTTAGCAAAACAATTTGATATGAAGGACTTATGAGAAGCAAGTTATATTCTTGGTATCCAAGTAATAAGGGATAGAAAGAATAGAACGATTGCATTATCCCAAGCTTCATACATTGATAAAATCTTGTCTAGATTCACCATGCAAGATTCCAAGAAAGGTATGTTACCTTTTAGACATGGAATCAAACTTTCTAAGGGTCAAGCACCTAAGAATGTGTATGAAGAGCAATTCATAAGTAGAGTTCCATATGCCTCGGCAGTTGGAAGTCTTATGTATGCAATGCTCTGTACTAGACCAGATATGTTTTTTACTGTTGGCATAGTTAGCAGGTTTCAATCGAAACCTGGTCCTGATCATTGGATGGCAGTCAAGCATATTTTCAAGTATCTCAAGAGAACTAGAGATTATATGCTTGGATACTCTGGAGGGGATTTAATTCTCGTTGGGTATACAGATTCTGATTTCCAGTCGAATTCTGACTCCAGAAAATCCACATCAGGATCTGTGTTTACCATTGGAGGAGGAGCAGTCATATGGAGGAGTATCAAGCAATCTTATATTGCTGATTCCACCATGGAAGCTGAGTATGTTGCTACATGCGAAGCTGCCAAAGAGGCTGTTTGGCTCCGCCAATTCTTGATTGACTTAGAAGTGGTTCCTAGTGCGAATAAGCAGATCACTATACACTGTGACAACAGTGGTGCAGTGGCTAATTCGAAAGAACCAAGAAGTCATAAGAGAGGTAAACACATTGAAAGGAAGTATCACCTTTTGAGGGAAATTGTTCATAGGGGAGACGTGACGATCACCAAAATCGTGTTAGCAGAAAATCTAGCGGATCCTTTCACAAAGGCTCTACCTCAGAAGAGCTTTGATGGACATCTAGAGAACATGGGAATGAGAGATATGACACACTTGCTATCGAGCAAGTGTGAGATTGTTAGGATTATACTCAATGGCAAGAGTGTAATATTGTAATTGACAATCTTCTCATATTAATAAAGTGAATTCTGATTCTTACAATTACTTATAGCATTTATTATTATAATTGTCAAGGTAAATAATCATAAGGTCAAAAGACTATGAGACATGAAGAATTGTTCATACATCCGGATATGTATGAGGTAGACACAATTCTTTAATTAGTCTTAAATAACGTTCACAACTTAAGTTAAAGGTTGGGCACCTCTATCTTGTTAAAGTTGTAGAATTCTTTTACTAGCATTTGAGTGGGATCAAATGAATATGATGAGTCTAAAATCATCGAAAGGTTTTCGAGTAAAAGAATCTAGTGCACTAGGTGCATTGAACTGAATCACAATGAAATACTTTATCTAGAACCGTCACTAGATATAAGTCTTTTCATTAAAGAGGACAATCAGAGAGTCTATCTTAATCCTGAGATAAATGATGGACTTATGGTTGCAAGTGTTATCATTAGAGCTATCAATGAGTACGATTATATAGCATAGTCTATCCTCGATAGTTTGGTGGTATACATTTGTTAATCGATAGAGGACTTCATTTATAGATATGGACATCGTGGCTCCATTTATTAAATGAGAGTATAATATCATCATATGGATGTTTTGAGGTATTGGATATTAAATCTCAACGTTGAGTTTTCAATAATGATTATTGAAAACATGGCTTCTGGACAAGTCAAAGTATCCAAGTTCGAAATGTGGTCATATGAGGAAATATGGTAACTTGGAGAGCTATAGGCGATCTATGAGCTCTTGGCTATTACTGATATTATTCACGAGGATACACCATCTCCTATAAGATTGTCTAGGGTATGAATGAGAAACATCTCCTTATTCTATCTTTATTTAAGAGTTCAATTTTAGCTCTTTAGTGGAATGAGTTAAAATTAATAGATTGGACCTAAGTGAATCATTTGTTGATTGTGATTAGGTTGTGTCTATTGAAGCTTAAATTTAGATAGCCCGCCAAGATCCCCAATCCACACGTATTTGCATGGATCACTTGATATATTCTACCGGGCCAATTTAAGGGTCCATCTAGAATTGTTTTTTAATATATCAAGAATATAATATGTCTATTATTTAATTAATGGGCTGCACTATTATATTAATATATTAAAAGGAGACATGTGGGCTTGTTTCTTTTAGTAAGAATGGGTCTGGTTCACATGTGGGCTTTTATTTAAAGTCCAATGGATTAAATGAAATAAGAAAATAATATATGGTCCATTTATATAAGTGGGGCGGCAAGGTGTATATATTAACCTAATATATTATTTTGTTTCGTTGTTTTAATTAAATAAGAATTAGTTAATTTATTAATTAATTGTTTAATTAAGAAACAAATCTTTTTCTGATCAGGAAATATATTTCCTAAAGTTATACTATTGGTAGTAGTATATTAAAAGTAAAAGACTTGTTTGATAAGTATTTAATCAAATAAGAAGTCTTTTTATTTAGTCAATAAAAGAATAAAAATATCTATGAGTTGGATTAGGTTTTGAAGTCTAAAGGTTGATGGAAATTAGGGTGCAACACAAACTATTTTTGGTATGTGATTTGCGGCAACCCTAGTCCATTTAGAGGAAGATTTCGGCAATCCTAAATAGAAGAGGAAGCAAAATTTCGACCACCTATATAATACCACATATAGAATTCGGCCACCATAGTTGATTGAATGATTCAATTTTTCTTCTTCTTCTCAATTCATAGAAAAGGATAATTTTTATTCTACTAAACATAAAAGAGAGAAGAGATTATTCTTTGATAGTACACTGATTGCTTGGTCATCAATAAGCTTGTGTGTACAACATCGAATTAGGTTCACGCGAGTTTCGATCATTAGATTGAGAACTCAAAAGTGACCGGAATAATTTTTGTCTTCTTTTGATTGTTTTGTGACTAACAAAAGAAAAAGAAAAGTTTGTTCATCCATTCTCAGGTTTGCAATTCAAAGAAAAAGGGAGACCACACTCCTAGGTGATTCACGTACGTGTTCGGATTGGAAGATCTCACGGTACTATTCACGATCACTGTTCACGGGGGAACTGTTCACGATCACTGTTCACGTAGTTCCTGTTCACGATCACTGTTCACACGGGTATTGTTCACGATCACTGTTCACACGGGTACTGTTCACGGGCATCGGAAAAGATTTTACGGATTACCAATCGACGTAAGTCAATCGGATCACGCGTCAAGAGGTATTTAACTCTAACCGTATATATTTGAGTTTAATTAATTAAAAGGTTAAGGTTCAACTTTAAGAAAAATTTTAAAACCATACGAAATCTATTTTTTGTTTCTTCCGCTGCGTTTTATATCGATTTTTCCCTACATGGACAACTTAGAGTTCAATGCAATCACGACTCAAATTCGCAAAAGAAGAATCTTATTCAAATAAAGTGTCACGAAGCACACCCTGATAAGGAAATAAAATTCCTTAGAGATATCAGAATCCAGATTAGGCAAAATATCTAATGCGTTCAAAACACAAGCAACGCAGAACAATAAAGAAGACTAAAACGACTCCAACAAGTTAGAGTCTCATTAAATCACAACAGCTCTCCTTACTTGTATACCACAAATTAGGGTTCTATACATGTATAAATAGACCCTAACAATGTAATCATGAGAGTTAGTGAAAACAAAACAAAAATAAGTATATGAGAGTGTAAGAAAGGTTGAGTTTGTAATCAAAAGTATTCATAAAGAAGTTTTTCCCTCGTTGTCTCTGGCAACCGTGGTTTTTTCCCTTCCTAGGTTTTCCACGTAAAACTTTGTATTTTGCATGATTAACTTCTTTTCTTTTTCATAGTTTGATTATTAATTCGTATTAACTTGTTAGACACGTGGTTAGTTTTAAGTAATCCAAAAATCACTATCAACAATTGGCGCTAGAAGAAGGGGGCCTAAATACAAAGCCTAAGGGAATTTGTGTGAACGAACAATAGAGACGGAAGTCAGTCTCCACATGATGCTGTCACCCCGTATGGTGTCAACGACCCTGGTTTAACAAACACCAGCTCTGCCAGAAGAGATTTACCCTCCAGGACCCCGACTTCCATCAGACAAGATATGATAACCTCTACAGATGCCATTCCCGGTATTTTCCTGGATGCGTTCCGGCAAGTCCAGGAGTCTCTGTGGAGAGTCATTGAAGACTCCGCTAGACAGGGAATCAACATAACTGCTACCACCAACTTGACCTCACCATATCAGCTATCTACGCTGGTGGTAGCTTGGGACCTCAGGATACGTTCTGAAATAGTGGCTACGAAGGCGCACCGTAGAAATCTAGTAGAGATAGGGTGGATCATTCTGAAAGAAGGGAACACTCCTAAAAGAAAGATGATCGCCAAGATAACCAGGACCACAGGGAGCGCGGGGCCGGGAAAACCAAGAAACAAGAGAACACAGGGAGTCCAGTTTGCAGGAGGATGCAAGAAGATACCACAGAGAGGGAACAAATTATGATCGGGAAGACATGTATGGTGGTCATATGAGGAGATCCGATCAGCTTCAACTGACAAGGAAGCTCCGTACAGAAGGCGTAGGGAGACAACCCCCCGCACCTAAGTACAATTTCTGTGATGCCCAGGTCACATGGTGAGTTTCAAGGGACCTTTATGGCCTCACCATTCTCCAAAAATTCAATGAGCATGGTGAACCAGAAGGCAAACATGAAGTTTTATTAAAAAGGATAGAAGCATTGGAGCGTAAGCAAGGTAGTAGGAACTTACTAATTTGTAACTATGGTAGTCCATTCGCCGCCCCCATAAGGCAAGCTTGTTTTTTCAGAAAAGTTCAGAATGCCGCATGTGGAGCAATTCAAGACCAACACCGACCCCCAGGAGCACGTCAGAAGATACCAGAGTGCGATGACACAATATGACTATGACGATGCGCTCCTATGTAGGATGTTCCCTCAAGCATTAGGGGACCAAGGGTCTAGATAGTTTGTTGGCCTCACTAGCGGATCAATCAGGAACTTTGAAGAGTTAATACAAGCCTTCACCAGGCAATTCATGGGGAACATTCAGCGGAGAAAATCAATATACGTCCTTTCAACCTTGAAGCAAAGAAAGGATGAGAAATTGAAAGGCTATCTCACCAGATTCTCGTAAGAGGTATCAAAAGTACAAGATCCCAACGATGATGCGGTAGTGTCTGCATTTGTCAACAGTCAGCAGCACAGCCAGTTGTCACTTAGTCTAAGGTAGAGGGGGCCGACCACTTACACAAATTTGGTGGATGATGTGGGAAGATATGCAATGGCAGAAGAATAGCAGATAACCCACGGAGGAGAGCTCATACATGGCGGCCGACCGGGAGAAGGCCAAAAACCCAAAGATAATAGTTCGAAGGGAAACAATAAAGGAAACCAATAGAACAATTCGGGGAAAGGGAAGGAAGGTCGCAATGACGATGATCAAAAAGGCAATAAAACCTTTAAGAGCAGTACACCAACTACACCTATTTGGCCCAGAAGTAGGAAGAAATTCTGGCTGTGATATAAGATAAGAATTTGTATAAGAAACCCCTAAAGCAATCAAGTTTTGTGAGAAGGGACACATCCAAGTAGTGCCGATTTCATTGTGAAAACAATCATGAGACTTCCAAATGCTACCAACTAATGGATTAAATCGAGAAGTTGATCAGAGTAGGGCACCTGAAAGATGTGGTTTTGAAAAGTGGCGATAACCCGCAGAATGACCCCACAAAGAACGACTAAGACAGAAAAGGCAGTCCTAGAGGAAATTCAGATGATGGAGTTATCAATACCATTTTCAGAGGACCATGCATAGGAAGAAGTAGCCGGGAGAGAATGACTGAAGTCCGTGAGGCAATAGACGGCCAGAGAAACTTGGAGGTAAACTCAGTCGGTCCCGACTAAAAGAAACTTAAGCAAGGCTGGGACCCGATCATTTTTTCTAAAGCCGATGCATACGAACTTGAGGTTAGACCAAACAATGTGATCATGGTGTTAGTTCGTATTGGTCACAGGGAAGTAAGAAGAGTGCTGATCGATAATGGGAGCTCGACAGACATCTTAAGCGCCAGAGTATTTGATTAGTTGGGGCTACAAAGAAAAGATCTACAACCAGTGATGATCCCATTCAGAGGGTTCAGCGGAGCGGAAGTGGGATAATTAGGGACAGTTAAGCTGCCTGTGGAGATACGGAGTTTCCCCTGTCAGAAGACAGTACTACTCAACTTTGTGGTTGTCGACACCGAGAATTGGCCTTACAATGCCTTGTTGGGAAGACCTTTCCTAAACAAGTCAAAGGCAGTCACTGCAACCTATGCCCTGACCATCAAGTTCCTAACTGAGGCAGGGGTCAGTGTCATGAAGGGTTCTAGGAATGGGTAAGGAAAGCAAATCTGACAGTATATAGGAAAAAAGCAGAGCCGGATGTATTGCAAATATACCTCCCCAAAGTGGAAAAATGTCTAAAGATGGATGAAGACGAGGAAACAGCAGAGACACCAACTCGGTTCGACCTGGACCCAAGGGAGACATCTCTAGAAGATGGGAAAAACCAGGAAAAGGAACAGACTCATGAAGTCATAATAGATGACAATAACCCCGAGCAGACAGTAAAGCTAGGGGCTAGACTGACAGAACAAGTACAAAATAAGCTGGTCAACCTGTTAAAAGAGTATAATGACGTGTTTGCATGGAAGCATGAAGACATGCCAGGGATTGAAGCCAAAATAATTTCTCATTACTTGCCAGTTGACCCCGAGCAGAAACCAGTTATCCAAAAGAGACAACGGTTTAATCCTGAGAGAAGTCAGGCTATCAAAGAAGAAGTCAATAAGCTATTAGCAACATGGTAAATCAGGAAAGTACAGTACCCCAAGTGGGTCGCCAATGTCGTACTTGTAAAAAAGAAGAACAGGCAATGGAAGATGTATATGGATTTCACAGACCTAAACAAGGCATGCTCGAAATATAGCTTCCCCTTGCCTCGAATAGACCAATTGGTCGATGCAACAGTGGGGCATGAATTGCTGAGTTTCATGGACGCCTATTCAGGTTATATCCAGATCAAAATGTTTGGACCAGATGAAGAAAATACTGCCTTCACAACCAACCAGGAGCTTTACTACTATAAAGTGATGCATTTTGACCTCAAGAATGCCGGGGCAACCTACCAAAGGTTGGTAAACAAGATGTTCACCCAACATATCGGCAGAAACATGGAGGTGTATTTAGATGACATACTGAAAAAAAGCATCACGGCAGCGAGGCATGAAACCGATCTAGAAGAAACATTCGGGGAGCTGAGAAAGTATGGAATGAAGCTCAACCCGAACAAATGTGTCTTTGGGGTACCGTCGGGAAAATTCCTCGGTTTCCAAGTTCACCAGAGGGGGAATGAGGTAAACTGATGAGAATAATGGAGTTGCACCAAGGGATCATGATAAGGGAGCTACACCAAGGGATCCATTGCATGTTCTGGTTAGGCCAATAACAAGGGCAAGGGCTAAGAGATTCAAAGAAGCACTCAATGGCCTGATTCAAGACACATGGGCTGATATTGAATTGTTAAAGTCCAAGATAAGCCCACATGAAGACCAAGGCTTAATTAACGTCATCAAGGCAATTGATTGGGCCGAATAAGAGAAGACATAGGCATGTGGCACAAGTTAGGAGTGTGGTGAGCGGCAAAAGGGTTGGAGGAGATTCAATTTTGGCTGATTTGTTTCCTTTTTAATTTCCTAAGAATAAGAGTTGATTTGTTTCCCAAATTAAGGGGTTAATTTGTTACCAGATTTAGCATTCCAAATAGGGAACAAGTCAATAGTTGCTTGTTTTAGTTTTTTTTTCTTTCCCGTTTGTAAGGCAATTATTACTCAATTTAGTTTTATGATTGTAAGGCCTTAATGGCTGAATATCTTGTTTCCTTTCTAGAGTTTGGCGTGTAGCCTTTCTTTTCGGTTAGGGTTTTAGTTTATAAGGAACCAATTGATGTAATTTTCGGTAGACTTGATTTTGAATGAAAAATAGAGAGACTTTTCTCTTTGGTTTCGAAAATTGACTTATCACTCACCTTTCTATCTTGTTCTTGAGTGTGGCGTCACTCACTTTCTTGATACCGTTGGTTCTTATCTCTTTATAGACAATGGGTCACTGTCCTATATTGTTCTTGCTTACAAACTTGAATTTAGAAAACGATCCTTGCTACCATATATTGGTTCCGGGTTTCACTGTTCTTGGTGAGGTTCATATCATAAACCCTGAGAAGATAAAAGCCTTGGAGAAAATGAGGTCCCTAGTTACCCTAAAAGACATTCAAAGGTTGACAGGCTGCTTGGCCTCGTTAAACTTATTCATCAGCAAATCAACGGACAAGTGCTTGCCTTTCTTTAAGGCTATAAGGAGAGGCAAATGAGTGGAATGGAACGAAGAGTGTGAACATGCCTTCTAGAAAATTAAGGAATATCTAGGCAAGGCGCCAATCCTGTCAAAGCCGTTGGATGGAGAAGTGTTATACTTGTACCTATCAGTCACAATAGTGGCCACGGGGTCAGTGCTGGTCAGGCTAGATGAAAGAATACAAAAACTAGTGTATTATACCAGTATGGCCTTGCTGCCATCAGTAACAAGGTACTCGGCAGCCGAGAAAATGACATTAGCTCTGGTGACGGCATCAAGAAAACTAAGACCTTACTTTCAGGCGCATAATATCGAGGTTTACACAGACTGCCCACTAAAACAAATCTTGTCCAAACCAAAAGTGTCAGGAAGATTGACAACATGGGCAGTTTGTAGGTTCCAAATTTTGGATTGCGCAGTGGAATGAGTTTTTTAAAGTTTCAATGCAATCATCAATTAAATCAATTGTACAGTAACAATCGAAAACAATAAGAAAGAGATGAAATATTTCATACCAACGTTTGTATGCTCCTTCTTCTTTTCGATATGCTTCATGATTTGAACTACAAGATCTTCCTGGCTATCTCACCGGATTGGTAACGATGTGTGGGCGCATCACGTTACTCAGGAACAAGGAGGATGAAGAAAAGAAGAAAAAGATTTTTTTTTTCTTTGGCCAAAAAATACCTAGAAAACTTTCTAGGTTTTTTTTTTCTTTTGTCTTCTTTGGTTTTATATGCTCAAAAAATTGACTCTCAATTCTGAACGTATGTTGTGTTGTCTTAGTTTCCAAAAACATATATCATATAAATATATTTTTAATAAAACTAATTAATCAAATCTTTTAAGATATCTGATATCTTTAAAGATATAATAGTAATTTATTCGATTCGATTTGAATTCAATCTCTTTTAAATTCAAATTCAAATCTTTTAAGATATCTGATATCTTTAATTAATATTAATTTATTTGATTTGATTTGAATTCAAACTCTTTTAAATTCAAATTTAAATATTTAATTTAATGGAAATAAAATAATCAAATTTTCTTATCTTCATTCAAAATTAAATATCAATTGACACCCTCCATCTAATGATTAATTACACAATTAAATAATCTAATTATTTAATTAACATAATCATTAATATTCATTAATTAAATAATCTCATTATTTAATTAATTCCCAAATAGACACGTGTCACTTTCGTAACACAATTAATTGGACAATCCAATTAATTAACCGTGACCCTTATTACCTTAATCAATCGGGCTAGTAAGGGGACCCAATGGACCGACAGTATTTTGAGCTCTAATAATCCTTAAAAATAATTAATTAAACTCTTTAATTAATATTTCATGATTATTAACTTAGGTGTTATTCCACTAAACACCCGAAGCCGCATTCTCTCAACTGTAGATGTTTTTACACAAACTAGTAACTTCGATATCCATCGATATAGCTATTACATATGGTATTATCCACCACAAGTAGTTCATAATTACAGCTAGGTCATAATATCAGTTATACCCCTATAATTACATTTTTTCCATTAAGTACCACTGATTCTCTAATGAACAATAAATCATACAATCCTTACGGAATTAAGAGAGCGCTTATATTGTTCAAGCCCCGAATCAACCGTTGAGGGAACTACTATCTACTTCTTGCAAGACGCATTCTAGCTGGTCCAAAAGTCCCTGCGGAGAGTCATTGAAGACACCGCTAGACAGGGAATCAATATAACAGCAACTGCTAATCTGACCTCACCGCACCAGTTATCTACACCTATGGTGGCCTAAGACCCCAAGGTGCACTTAGAGATAGTGGGCGTGACCCCAGACGCACCCAGTAAAACTAGTAGAGATAAGGTAGATTACCCTGGAAAGGGGGAACACTCCAAAATGGGAGATGAAGGAATTAGCAGATGGGGTAGGCAAGATCGATATCAAACAGATTCTGAGCCGGAGGAAACCCGCAAAGATGTTTGTCGTCGGGACCGATCTAGTTCATCAGATGACAGTGATCAACCACCCCATAGAACACGTCGGAAAGGCAAGTCCCTGCTGAGATTCGATACCCAAAAGAAGGGCACCCATAAAATCCAGCAAGGGTTACCGACCGTTAGCGATCGGGAATAGATAATGAGCCAGAAGAAGGGCGAGATATTCTGATATGGAAATTGACCCAGAAGGTAGAAGCATTAGAAAGTCTCTGGAGGCCACAAGATTTATTGGATGATGATGCTGAAAGTCCCTTCGTGAACAACATTATCCAAACCCAATTCCCGGAAAGATTTAGAATGCCTCAGGTCGATCAATTTAAAGTAGACACGGATCTAAAGGAACACATGAGACGTTTCTGAAGTGCAATGGCACAATACGCTTACAACGACCCATTGTTATGCTTGACGTTCCCACAAAAGCTTGGGGACTTGGGGTCTAGGTGGTTTGGAAGGCTCTTCAGGGATCAATCCAGAATTTCTAAGAATTGGCCCAAGCTTTTTCACGACAATTCTCGGGAAATATACAACGAAGGAAATCAATAGCTCACCTCGCCACCCTCAAACAGGGAAAGAACGAATCATTAAAAGATTACATGGAAAGGTTTTCTTAGGAAGTGACAGGGATCCATAATCCTAACGATGAGGCTGTGGTAGCCGCCTTCACCAACAACTTACAAAAGGGCAGGCTTTCCTTTGATTTGAGGAGGGAAAGCCTACATACATACGCCGACCTAATAGATGTAGCAGGCAGTTATGCAATGGCTGAAGAAGAAGAGTTGGCTCAGGGGGTAGTTATATGCACGGGGGTTACCCTGGGAGAACACCAATGTAAAGAACCAGAAGGGTGATCACTATGAGAGTGATGGAAACAAGGATGATCATAGAAATAGTCGGAACTACAGGAAGTTCTATGCTCAGTACACCAACTACACTCCCCTCACCAAGAGACAAGAGGAAATCCTTACGATCGTAGAAGATGAGAAGCTAATCAAATATCCTTCTAGACAGTCAGCCTATGCCCGAAAAGACACGACAAAATACTGCAGGTTCCAAGAGGAAAGTGGTCACGATACATCAAAGTAATACCAACTAAGAGATCACAGCGAGGCACTTATTAGTGAGGGTCATCTCAAAGATTTGATTCTTAAAAGGGCAGACGACCAGTAAAAGGATCCCCTCAGGGACGATCAGCCAAGGCCAAACCAAGAAAAGAAACGAAGTCCGGACCGATGCAGCAGCGAATGGACAGTCAATACTATTTTCTAAGGACCCTAAAAAAAACTGACTCTTATGAGAGATAGCTTAGTTACATTCAGTTTTTGTTTAAAATATTTTCTAGCTTGTTTTTGATATTTAGTTTTTCTAATTAATTTCAGTTTTGATGTTGTAAATTTGTAGACCAATTAATAAAGAAGCCAAGAGTGGTGTTCAAATTTTTTATATATAAAGCATCTTTGTTATCAAAGATAAACTCGCAGCGCTGACACCTGCCATGGTGGGTGAAGGTGCTTGAGAGGCTGAGAAGTCGGTTGTTGGAGATCCGACGCGCTTGACGAATTGACTGGGTGTATATAAAGCATTGTCAGCAATCCGGCCACCCTGAAGTGCCGGTTATACCAGGAAAAAACACTCGGGTACGACATCGGGGAAAACCTGGTGAGATTCGTTCGGCTGTTTTAGCATTGTACTAACGATTCAGCCAAACCCTTGTAAACAGATAACACCGGGAGACGTTCTTGGTGACTCGTTTACATGGGAAAAATAGGGAGAAATGGGGCAAAGTTCCCAGAACACCTCTTGGATGAAGACTCAAGACGCTCGGGACACCGACTGGTCCAGCTACTAGGTCGGAAATTATCCTGGGCAAAGAGCCGGTACACCTATCGGTCTAAGACTGATCAGTTTAATAAGATACTTGATAAGTTCAACAACAAAAATGATCAGTTTAATAAGATACTTGATCGGGATAAAACGATAAGATCAGAAGAGTCAAAAAGTCAAAGGAAAAGTTATTCAAATCCCTTTCGATTGAGCCGTCAACAACCCATCTCTCGGATTTGAGGGGGTATTGTTTTAGGAATTTTTTGATAGCATTACAAGTCAGTATGATCACCTGAAAGCATGGTGATTAGATATGCCACGTCACTAGAGTTAGCTAGGAAAAATCAACCCAAGATGACCAATAGATGATCTCAGGGCTTGATCAAGTTTGTCCAAGATGGTCTGGGAAACTAACTGATCGGGTATGAGTAACCTGGTCGGGGAAACTAGCCGATCGGGTAGAGATGACTTGGTCGGGAAAAGACAATCCGATCGGGGTAAAGGAGATCTGGTCGGGTTAGTTAGCTCTTCAGTTATATAACGCGTGGGAGATATTAAAGGCAACTACGACTCGAATACGAAGAAGAAAGAGTTACACTTAAACAAGGCACCTTGCAGTACACAATGATAAGGAAATAAACTTCCTTATAGATATCAGAGTCCTAATCATGCAACAAGTCTAATTCATTCAATTTATGGAAGACTCGAAAAAGGAAAGAAGATAAAAACGACTTCAACAAGTAACAAGTCCTAATTAGACACCACTACCTTTCCTTATTTGTATACCAAGATTTAAGGTTCAATACACATAAAAAGTCAACACATCATCAATATTAAAAGAGAAAAACACATCAGTGATATAAAAGAGAAAGAGCAATTGGTGCGGTGATATTAAAGAGAAAAAACAATTGGTGCAGTGATATTAAAGAGAAAAAACAATTGGTGCAGGCGTGCACTAAGTGAAACAAAAGAAAAAAAAATTATAATATATTTTTTTCTTTATTTTTTTCTTTGAACAACAGGAATGGTTCTAGGTATTTTTCTCTTGGAAGAAATAATTTCTTCTTCTTTTCTCTGCATCCTCCTAAGTTGTTAAGTACATGACATGCCCACACGCTGTTACCAGTTCTAGGAATATCTAGGAAGATCGGTGGTACAGACCAGGAGCATATTGTAAAGTGAATGAGCCTCCTACGTAGGTATGAAGAATTGATTTCTTCTCATGTTCTGATTATTGATTTCAATTTATTGAGTATACATATATTTTATTATTATAATAATGTTTTATGTATAAGTTCCGAAAAAAATTGCGATCCTAAATTCAATGGTCCCAGATCGTTTACGATCTGTATAAAAATTTTAAAACCTATTTCCACCGCGTTACCAGTGATCGGGGTTCCAACAATTGGTATCAAAACCAGCTTTTTTCTTTCGGAACATGAAATTGTTTTCGATGCTCCTCTATGTATGATTGTGTAGGCATTGTTTAAACTTACTGTATGTTATTTTTGTATGTATATTAAATTTGTTAATTTACAAAAACATAATCGATCGTTAATTATATGGTACTGTGGATTTAGGGTTCATGGGTTGTATTTTTTTTTTTTTACTGTTATTGTATTGTAAATAAAAAAAATGTAACTTATATTGAAGGCCTGGAAAAGTCACGAAGAAGGATTCATGAGATGAATTGGAGTGACCTGAAGAGACTAGAAGATTTCTGAAGTTACAAGAAGACCAAGGAATGCGTTGGGGGTATTTTTGTAATTTTAGATTCCACATTTTTTAGGTTAAATAATCCATAGTATTCAGTCAATTCATGTAGGCTTTATATTATGTGATGATAAAAGCATTGTCATGCATACTTATGTTATTTAGATAAGATGTGCCTACACAAACATATTTGATATGTCATACATAATGCTGTAAATCTAGGCCGGCCTGGCCCGTTTTGGCATGGCCTGCCAGGCCGGATTTTCCAAAATGTGCCATGCCAGGCCCGACACGTTTTGGAAAATCCGACCTGGCACGGCTCTTAGGCACGGCACAGCCGTACCGTGCTAGAATGCCGGACCGTGCTGGTCCAGGCGTGCCAAACGGGCCGGACTGGGATTTTTTTTAAAATTTTATTTAAAAATTTAATTATGTTAATGTTACTGTGTCCTGTTATATAATATTGTTTTAACAATGTAATAATCTAAATTTGATTGCAATTTGTTTATCTTAATTATTATTTTAGTGTAATAAAAAATTGTTGGTAATAAATAATGCTGTCAATCAGGGCCGGCCAGTCATGTTTTGGAAAATCCGGCCTGGCACGGCCTGTAGGCACAACACAGCCGTGCCGTGTCGGCGTGCTAGACCGCCAGCCGGTCCAGGCATGCCAAACGGGCCGGACCGGGATTTTTTTTTTAAAATTTTTTTAAAATTTTAATTATGTTAATGTTATTGTGTCAAGTTTTATAATATTGTTTTAACAATGTAATAGTCTAATTTTGATTGCAATTTGTTTATCTTAATTATTATTTTAGTGTAATAAAAAATTGTTGGTAATAGATAGATTTATTATGTTTGTTAATAAAGTAATTCAAAGAATGAATATAGATAAATTATTAAGAAAAATAAAAAAATAGATGAAGACATGATGTTATGAAAATATGCCAAGTAGAATAATTTAATTATTTTTGACTTTCTGAACTAAGTATTACATATTTATAGGATTGCCTCATTAAAAATTTTACCAAGAAAACCCCAATGGGATAAAAACTTGGTAAGAGAAAAAGAGTGCAATCGTATTATAAGTAAATGTACATGTATAACCTAGTTCTGACCCTAGTTACTACCAGAACTCTCATCAACAAATAAATTGGAGAAATTTTGAATAAATTCTTTGTCTACCGTTTCATTTTGCCACCTCTTTCAAGAATGCTCTCAATCCCGAATGCATGTTAATACCTCTACCATCTCTGGAGTCAAACAACTTCTTCTTGGTTAAATAATTTGTCCGCTCGTGCTGAATGCTTGTTCTGAAGACATAGTGGACACGTGGATAACCGGTACGTCACGTGCTAGGTGTGACATGACCGAATACCTGTAACTATAAGTCTTTCACCATAACAACAAATCAAATTTCACTGTGTCTTCGCATGCACCGAACTGTACGTCAAGGTACCTAACCAGTTCGGGTCTAGAAGATGCAGCAGATCGTTGTGTTGAAGAAGAACTTGATGATTTTTTGCGTCTTTTAAGAATGCTCCAACTTGTTTGCATCGGTTGTGTCTCCGGTTCTACTGATGGCTGCGTGTCGACGCCGCCAAACCTGCGCTCATAAATAGTAAAAACGTCGAACAACTTGTTTCAAATGTCAGTAATCTGTTCTAAATAATCTATTGACAAAGTTTTTCCAATAAATTCAAGAAAATAGTCTAAACCAGATAATTTGACCCTAGGATCTACTATAAGACCTAAGGCATAAAGAAAAGGAATCGTAGACCAATATTTTTTCAATTTTGTCTCCATGGCAACAACTACAGTGCCTAAACTGGTATCTTTCCTATAAGTGTTTAACACTTCAGACATTTCCAATATCTGATGGATTTCCTAGGAAGATGTAGGGTACTAGACCCTGGAAAGAGTTACAGTGGCATTGTAAAAAATCTTTAAAAATTCAACAAAAACCCTTGCCACATACCAATTGTTTGAGGTGAGTGCTTGTGCTTGTGCTTGTGCTTATGCTTGTGAAGAACCAATTTCGGCCAATTTCACATTAAAAAAACCTGTAATAGTTGTATCACAGTCCAAACAATTTTACAGGATTAAGTAAGTAGAGTTTCACCTTACCGGAATATCAGTTTGGAATCGTCGGGGTTGTAGACCGTTTAATGTACAGTGTCTGGTGAATTCTTGATATCTTGAATTAGAGCTCCCAATCCAAGAAATGGCAGATCTGATGCGATCTATACGAGCACTTACTTCCTTCATACAAGACTGTACAATTAAATTTATGATGTGACATGCACACCGTTAATGGAAGAAATAACCCCCAGCTTGCGGGATATTTCTTTCTGTAAACAATGCAACAGAGCTAGTATTTGCAGATGCATTATCTAATGTGATAGAAATGATGCGATTAGTTATTCCATAAGTTTCTAAAATATCAATAATGACATTAAAAATATTTTATGCGGTATGTGCAAAATCCTTAGGAGGAAAACCAAGAATTGTTTTTGTTAACCTCCAATTAGAATCTAAATAGTGTTCCGTGACACATAAATAGTCTTGTTTGGAACATGCGCTCCAAATATCAGTTATACCCCTATAATTACATTTTTTCCATTAAGTACCACTGATTCTCTAATGAACAATAAATCATACAATCCTTACGGAATTAAGAGAGCGCTTATATTGTTCAAGCCCCGAATCAACCCTTGAGGGAACTACTATCTACTTCTTGCAAGACGCATTCTAGCTGGTCCAAAAGTCCCTGCGGAGAGTCATTGAAGACACCGCTAGACAGGGAATCAATATAACAGCAACTGCTAATCTGACCTCACCGCACCAGTTATCTACACCTATGATGGCCTAAGACCCCAAGGTGCACTTAGAGATAGTGGGCGTGACCCCAGACGCACCCAGTAAAACTAGTAGAGATAAGGTAGATTACCCTGGAAAGGGGGAACACTCCAAAATGGGAGATGAAGGAATTAGCAGATGGGGTAGGCAAGATCGATATCAAACAGATTCTAAGCCGGAGGAAACCCGCAAAGATGTTTGTCGTCGGGACCGATCTAGTTCATCAGATGACAGTGATCAACCACCCCATAGAACACGTCGGAAAGGCAAGTCCCTGCTGAGA
Organism: Dipteronia sinensis; assembly: GCA_033220585.1. Classification (NCBI taxonomy): domain Eukaryota; kingdom Viridiplantae; phylum Streptophyta; class Magnoliopsida; order Sapindales; family Sapindaceae; genus Dipteronia; species Dipteronia sinensis. The sequence goes on along the minus strand of CM065639.1, from coordinate 27,992,680 downwards.
TTCGATACCCAAAAGAAGGGCACCCATAAAATCCAGCAAGGGTTACCGACCGTTAGCGATCGGGAATAGATAATGAGCCAGAAGAAGGGCGAGATATTCTGATATGGAAATTGACCCAGAAGGTAGAAGCATTAGAAAGTCTCTGGAGGCCACAAGATTTATTGGATGATGATGCTGAAAGTCCCTTCGTGAACAACATTATCCAAACCCAATTCCCGGAAAGATTTAGAATGCCTCAGGTCGATCAATTTAAAGTAGACACGGATCTAAAGGAACACATGAGACGTTTCTGAAGTGCAATGGCACAATACGCTTACAACGACCCATTGTTATGCTTGACGTTCCCACAAAAGCTTGGGGACTTGGGGTCTAGGTGGTTTGGAAGGCTCTTCAGGGATCAATCCAGAATTTCTAAGAATTGGCCCAAGCTTTTTCACGACAATTCTCGGGAAATATACAACGAAGGAAATCAATAGCTCACCTCGCCACCCTCAAACAGGGAAAGAACGAATCATTAAAAGATTACATGGAAAGGTTTTCTTAGGAAGTGACAGGGATCCATAATCCTAACGATGAGGCTGTGGTAGCCGCCTTCACCAACAACTTACAAAAGGGCAGGCTTTCCTTTGATTTGAGGAGGGAAAGCCTACATACATACGCCGACCTAATAGATGTAGCAGGCAGTTATGCAATGGCTGAAGAAGAAGAGTTGGCTCAGGGGGTAGTTATATGCACGGGGGTTACCCTGGGAGAACACCAATGTAAAGAACCAGAAGGGTGATCACTATGAGAGTGATGGAAACAAGGATGATCATAGAAATAGTCGGAACTACAGGAAGTTCTATGCTCAGTACACCAACTACACTCCCCTCACCAAGAGACAAGAGGAAATCCTTACGATCGTAGAAGATGAGAAGCTAATCAAATATCCTTCTAGACAGTCAGCCTATGCCCGAAAAGACACGACAAAATACTGCAGGTTCCAAGAGGAAAGTGGTCACGATACATCAAAGTAATACCAACTAAGAGATCACAGCGAGGCACTTATTAGTGAGGGTCATCTCAAAGATTTGATTCTTAAAAGGGCAGACGACCAGTAAAAGGATCCCCTCAGGGACGATCAGCCAAGGCCAAACCAAGAAAAGAAACGAAGTCCGGACCGATGCAGCAGCGAATGGACAGTCAATACTATTTTCTAAGGACCCTAAAAAAAACTGACTCTTATGAGAGATAGCTTAGTTACATTCAGTTTTTGTTTAAAATATTTTCTAGCTTGTTTTTGATATTTAGTTTTTCTAATTAATTTCAGTTTTGATGTTGTAAATTTGTAGACCAATTAATAAAGAAGCCAAGAGTGGTGTTCAAATTTTTTATATATAAAGCATCTTTGTTATCAAAGATAAACTCGCAGCGCTGACACCTGCCATGGTGGGTGAAGGTGCTTGAGAGGCTGAGAAGTCGGTTGTTGGAGATCCGACGCGCTTGACGAATTGACTGGGTGTATATAAAGCATTGTCAGCAATCCGGCCACCCTGAAGTGCCGGTTATACCAGGAAAAAACACTCGGGTACGACATCGGGGAAAACCTGGTGAGATTCGTTCGGCTGTTTTAGCATTGTACTAACGATTCAGCCAAACCCTTGTAAACAGATAACACCGGGAGACGTTCTTGGTGACTCGTTTACATGGGAAAAATAGGGAGAAATGGGGCAAAGTTCCCAGAACACCTCTTGGATGAAGACTCAAGACGCTCGGGACACCGACTGGTCCAGCTACTAGGTCGGAAATTATCCTGGGCAAAGAGCCGGTACACCTATCGGTCTAAGACTGATCAGTTTAATAAGATACTTGATAAGTTCAACAACAAAAATGATCAGTTTAATAAGATACTTGATCGGGATAAAACGATAAGATCAGAAGAGTCAAAAAGTCAAAGGAAAAGTTATTCAAATCCCTTTCGATTGAGCCGTCAACAACCCATCTCTCGGATTTGAGGGGGTATTGTTTTAGGAATTTTTTGATAGCATTACAAGTCAGTATGATCACCTGAAAGCATGGTGATTAGATATGCCACGTCACTAGAGTTAGCTAGGAAAAATCAACCCAAGATGACCAATAGATGATCTCAGGGCTTGATCAAGTTTGTCCAAGATGGTCTGGGAAACTAACTGATCGGGTATGAGTAACCTGGTCGGGGAAACTAGCCGATCGGGTAGAGATGACTTGGTCGGGAAAAGACAATCCGATCGGGGTAAAGGAGATCTGGTCGGGTTAGTTAGCTCTTCAGTTATATAACGCGTGGGAGATATTAAAGGCAACTACGACTCGAATACGAAGAAGAAAGAGTTACACTTAAACAAGGCACCTTGCAGTACACAATGATAAGGAAATAAACTTCCTTATAGATATCAGAGTCCTAATCATGCAACAAGTCTAATTCATTCAATTTATGGAAGACTCGAAAAAGGAAAGAAGATAAAAACGACTTCAACAAGTAACAAGTCCTAATTAGACACCACTACCTTTCCTTATTTGTATACCAAGATTTAAGGTTCAATACACATAAAAAGTCAACACATCATCAATATTAAAAGAGAAAAACACATCAGTGATATAAAAGAGAAAGAGCAATTGGTGCGGTGATATTAAAGAGAAAAAACAATTGGTGCAGTGATATTAAAGAGAAAAAACAATTGGTGCAGGCGTGCACTAAGTGAAACAAAAGAAAAAAAAATTATAATATATTTTTTTCTTTATTTTTTTCTTTGAACAACAGGAATGGTTCTAGGTATTTTTCTCTTGGAAGAAATAATTTCTTCTTCTTTTCTCTGCATCCTCCTAAGTTGTTAAGTACATGACATGCCCACACGCTGTTACCAGTTCTAGGAATATCTAGGAAGATCGGTGGTACAGACCAGGAGCATATTGTAAAGTGAATGAGCCTCCTACGTAGGTATGAAGAATTGATTTCTTCTCATGTTCTGATTATTGATTTCAATTTATTGAGTATACATATATTTTATTATTATAATAATGTTTTATGTATAAGTTCCGAAAAAAATTGCGATCCTAAATTCAATGGTCCCAGATCGTTTACGATCTGTATAAAAATTTTAAAACCTATTTCCACCGCGTTACCAGTGATCGGGGTTCCAACAATTGGTATCAAAACCAGCTTTTTTCTTTCGGAACATGAAATTGTTTTCGATGCTCCTCTATGTATGATTGTGTAGGCATTGTTTAAACTTACTGTATGTTATTTTTGTATGTATATTAAATTTGTTAATTTACAAAAACATAATCGATCGTTAATTATATGGTACTGTGGATTTAGGGTTCATGGGTTGTATTTTTTTTTTTTTACTGTTATTGTATTGTAAATAAAAAAAATGTAACTTATATTGAAGGCCTGGAAAAGTCACGAAGAAGGATTCATGAGATGAATTGGAGTGACCTGAAGAGACTAGAAGATTTCTGAAGTTACAAGAAGACCAAGGAATGCGTTGGGGGTATTTTTGTAATTTTAGATTCCACATTTTTTAGGTTAAATAATCCATAGTATTCAGTCAATTCATGTAGGCTTTATATTATGTGATGATAAAAGCATTGTCATGCATACTTATGTTATTTAGATAAGATGTGCCTACACAAACATATTTGATATGTCATACATAATGCTGTAAATCTAGGCCGGCCTGGCCCGTTTTGGCATGGCCTGCCAGGCCGGATTTTCCAAAATGTGCCATGCCAGGCCCGACACGTTTTGGAAAATCCGACCTGGCACGGCTCTTAGGCACGGCACAGCCGTACTGTGCTAGCGTGCCGGACCCTGCTGGTCCAGGCGTGCCAAACGGGCCGGACTGGGATTTTTTTTAAAATTTTATTTAAAAATTTAATTATGTTAATGTTACTGTGTCCTGTTATATAATATTGTTTTAACAATGTAATAATCTAAATTTGATTGCAATTTGTTTATCTTAATTATTATTTTAGTGTAATAAAAAATTGTTGGTAATAAATAATGCTGTCAATCAGGGCCGACCCGTCATGTTTTGGAAAATCCGGCCTGGCACGGCCTGTAGGCACAACACAGCCGTGCCGTGTCGGCGTGCTAGACCGCCAGCCGGTCCAGGCATGCCAAACGGGCCGGACCGGGATTTTTTTTTTAAAATTTTTTTAAAATTTTAATTATGTTAATGTTATTGTGTCAAGTTTTATAATATTGTTTTAACAATGTAATAGTCTAATTTTGATTGCAATTTGTTTATCTTAATTATTATTTTAGTGTAATAAAAAATTGTTGGTAATAGATAGATTTATTATGTTTGTTAATAAAGTAATTCAAAGAATGAATATAGATAAATTATTAAGAAAAATAAAAAAATAGATGAAGACATGATGTTATGAAAATATGCCAAGTAGAATAATTTAATTATTTTTGACTTTCTGAACTAAGTATTACATATTTATAGGATTGCCTCATTAAAAATTTTACCAAGAAAACCCCAATGGGATAAAAACTTGGTAAGAGAAAAAGAGTGCAATCGTATTATAAGTAAATGTACATGTATAACCTAGTTCTGACCCTAGTTACTACCAGAACTCTCATCAACAAATAAATTGGAGAAATTTTGAATAAATTCTTTGTCTACCGTTTCATTTTGCCACCTCTTTCAAGAATGCTCTCAATCCCGAATGCATGTTAATACCTCTACCATCTCTGGAGTCAAACAACTTCTTCTTGGTTAAATAATTTGTCCGCTCGTGCTGAATGCTTGTTCTGAAGACATAGTGGACACGTGGATAACCGTTACGTCACGTGCTAGGTGTGACATGACCGAATACCTGTAACTATAAGTCTTTCACCATAACAACAAATCAAATTTCACTGTGTCTTCGCATGCACCGAACTGTACGTCAAGGTACCTAACCAGTTCGGGTCTAGAAGATGCAGCAGATCGTTGTGTTGAAGAAGAACTTGATGATTTTTTGCGTCTTTTAAGAATGCTCCAACTTGTTTGCATCGGTTGTGTCTCCGGTTCTACTGATGGCTGCGTGTCGACGCCGCCAAACCTGCGCTCATAAATAGTAAAAACGTCGAACAACTTGTTTCAAATGTCAGTAATCTGTTCTAAATAATCTATTGACAAAGTTTTTCCAATAAATTCAAGCAAATAGTCTAAACCAGATAATTTGACCCTAGGATCTACTATAAGACCTAAGGCATAAAGAAAAGGAATCGTAGACCAATATTTTTTCAATTTTGTCTCCATGGCAACAACTACAGTGCCTAAACTGGTATCTTTCCTATAAGTGTTTAACACTTCAGACATTTCCAATATCTGATGGATTTCCTAGGAAGATGTAGGGTACTAGACCCTGGAAAGAGTTACAGTGGCATTGTAAAAAATCTTTAAAAATTCAACAAAAACCCTTGCCACATACCAATCGTTTGAGGTGAGTGCTTGTGCTTGTGCTTGTGCTTATGCTTGTGAAGAACCAATTTCGGCCAATTTCACATTAAAAAAACCTGTAATAGTTGTATCACAGTCCAAACAATTTTACAGCATTAAGTAAGTAGAGTTTCACCTTACCGGAATATCAGTTTGGAATCGTCGGGGTTGTAGACCGTTTAATGTACAGTGTCTGGTGAATTCTTGATATCTTGAATTAGAGCTCCCAATCCAAGAAATGGCAGATCTGATGCGATCTATACGAGCACTTACTTCCTTCATACAAGACTGTACAATTAAATTTATGATGTGACATGCACACCGTTAATGGAAGAAATAACCCCCAGCTTGCGGGATATTTCTTTCTGTAAACAATGCAACAGAGCTAGTATTTGCAGATGCATTATCTAATGTGATAGAAATGATGCGATTAGTTATTCCATAAGTTTCTAAAATATCAATAATGACATTAAAAATATTTTATGCGGTATGTGCAAAATCCTTAGGAGGAAAACCAAGAATTGTTTTTGTTAACCTCCAATTAGAATCTAAATAGTGTTCCGTGACACATAAATAGTCTTGTTTGGAACATGCGCTCCAAATATCAGAAGTTAATGCAATAGAGACACTTAGATGCCGTAATTCAGCCATCAATTCATCTCGTTGGGTTTGAAACATTCTTATCAAATCGTTACTAGTGGTGTTTCTAGAAACAGTTTGAAATTAGGGGTTGAATGCATCATTAATAAATTCCTGAAAAAAAACCGTCAATAGAAAAATCACTCAGGGAGTGAAATCTCGGTTGACACCCTCACCCACTACCTGTAGCCAGTAGCGGGATAGGTACCTTCGGTGCCACGATCCTTCCCCGTAATGTAAATAAGAAGCAATATAGGAAAGATCGAGGATATATGAATCAACACTGTTTTATTCAAGAATATTATAACGAAATTCCACAGTAAACTCTCTTCTCTCGTTTTTCACTTTCTTACACAAGATAGCAGTGGAGAAAACGTATATGTCGACAAGTGGATATTTTCTCCCAATAAGCGTCAATGGACTCTCACGGGCTTCGGAGAATTTCACAAGGGAATTCCACTGGAAAACAACTCTCTCTGTCTTTGGCGAACATAGTATTCAGAAAAAGCCCCTATTTGTCTACCCTTTAATGCCGTATATATAGTTCTTCAAAGAATCCCCATGAAATCTGGTTCCTTTAATGAGGATTATCGAGTGTCTTTTTTTAGGTGTTGAAAGGCATTGCGTGGAGCTAAAGGAGCGGGATTTGATCCCGTTAATTACTATCGAATCCGAATTCTAATCAAGTCTCATTAATGGCACTTTATTTCGACGATGGAGTCAACTTTCCTTCTTCATGGAGCTTGGAGGGAAACTCTGATTCTGAATTCTTTGGTAGGACGAATTGCTGGTATACTAGTAGGATCTTTCCGGCATGGAGTTTGTTCTGTCTCTTGATGGAGTGGCGCTTGTGTCTTCGCCGTCATCTTTGTATTGCTTGGCAGGCAAGGTACCTGCCTTGGAAGGGCTTCGAATATATACATCGAGGTACTAGGTACCCGGTGGAAGTCGAGGTAGTACCAAGGCGGGCATCGGGGTACCGGGTACCTTGATTGATGTCGAGGCACTTGAGGGGTGCTAGGTGTGCGATCTACCATTGTACCGGTCTTGAGTTGATATCGGGAGCTTCAGTAGGGTGAGGTATGTACCTTCGTTAGCTCGCGGTACTAGTGCTATCTCTGGATAGGTAGGTAATCGAGGTCCTGGCCTTACCAAGTATCAGATCCGTCTAGGTAGTGGTATTGACCTTGCTGGTCACCCGAAACTAAAACTGGCGTTCATCGGGTTGATACTAGATGGAAAATTCTCTTTTGGTCCTTTACCAAAAATCCCTATTAACAGAATTCCCCCCTGACTTGAACACCGGTACAAGGTTAGGGTTGGAGTCAGGATAGATAATACTTGGAGAATTTTTTGTAACCGTCTCGTAGAAGGGAACCTCCCTTTTGTACGCTGATTCTACTGATTCTTCCAAGTGGCTGACCAGGGTAGGCCAAATTCAAAAAAGGAAAAACAAAATTTTTGGGGGTGCACGTTTCCTAAAACCGTTCCCTCCACGTTGCCGATTATCCCGCGACATTAATTACCCTCTCTACCCATTACAAGCATCTAACTCTATATAAGTGAACCTTGCTCCTTCACCGTGACTTATTTCTTCTTTCATTAACTTTCCCAATCTACAAGAGTAGCAAGACAAAAAAAAGATCTCAGCTTTTTTCCTTGTCTTCAATCCTTTAATTTATCTTCTTCTAGAAACTGAACCTTGAGCCTGTTGTCATGTCTTCACCTGGTGGCGACAGCATTGAATAGCTGTTTGACGGCGACGCGGCGGCTAGTGGGAGTCTCGTCCCTAGAAAAAGGGGACGCGTTGATAGTGATAGCGGGGATGATGTTCCCTTTCAACGCCGGCGTTCCAATAGGAATGTGGCAATTGGGACGGGCTTTTCAAATAATCCTGAGGCTCCTGTTGATGTCGATCCGGAGTCGAGTGGAGAAATAGAAACCGCTACCAGGGTAGGTAGAGACCGGGCCGGTGAGGTCACAGACGGTATAAGGAGGGTACTGGCCCTTCCGTATGAGTACAGATGCGTTCCTCCTTCTACCATTACTTTGGATACTGTGAAGCGCTTGAGGAGGGATTTTAAGATCCCTAAGGATATTTTGATTACCATACCCCCGCATGGGTACGATATGTATTCTCATATTCCTGGCGAGCTTCTGATTCATACTGCGGCCTTCGATAGTGGAGTTAGGCCACCTCTCCACCCCCACCATGCGTAGGTCACTGTACGCTTTACAGCTTGCCCCTCTTCAGCTAACACCAGGGTTTTGGAGGCACTTGGTGGGGTTCCTGGTATTATGGAGGGAGCAGTGTGTGAAAGACAACATCGATCAGGAACCGGGACCTGACGAGCTCGGATATGTGTTTCAAATTACTGCCAACGCACCGGGTCCGAAGGGACAGTTCTATGCTCGGGCAAAGAACAACCTGAAATTTATGGTACCAGGAGCCACATAGAAGGATACCTCATGGAGGGAGGAATGGGTCATCGTCAAGGGCGGATGGGGCAGCTCGGTTTACATCGGAGGAACTGAATTCAAGGTTCCTACCTGCTTTAGCGGGAAACCCCCATTGGAGAAAGGTAAGCTCTCCACTGAGTCAGAGAAGATTTTAAAGGCCATCATGGCTAGGAATTATGTCAACCTGCAGTATCCTACCTCGGATACCTTTGATGCAGGGAGGGTGGAATATTCCCTCCGTATTTCCGATGCCCTTACTGGTAAACATCTTTCTGATTTTCCTTTCGCTGTACTGCTTTATTAGCTTCGTTGATATTAACTTGTGCTGTCTCGGTAGTTTTAGCAGTACCTCTACCGATCCCTGAGGTGGAACCCAACCAGGCTAGGGGCACTGTTGATTCTCTTCCAACTTCCCATGTCAGGCTTCCTGCCAGTTCTGATTTTGATGTAGGGGTTGGCATGTCTGTTGGCTCCGATATGACCCTGGTCGGGGTATCTGGATAGCCGGCTCCCCCTCTTTCTACCTCGGCTAGGTCGCTGAAGGCTTTTACAGCTAGAGTAGGGAGGTATCGAGGCGCTTCTGGTCGGGTGCAGGATACGTCACCCATCGACCAGTCAATGTTGCCAGTGCTGCTGATGCTGGTGCCTCAGCTCCTTCTGCTTCTCCTGTCGTGGCAACTGGTCAATTCAAACTGGCCGAAAAGGGTTCTGACAGTGCTATGGCGAGGCGGGTGGTACCTCGGGTTAAGGCACGATCGAGGTCGGAGGACAGCAGTCAGGACGAAGTCTTGGCTCGCTTTGTCACTTCCTGCCCAGGTGGGAGTCTAGATGCCATGGCCGCCATGCCCACTGAGCTTCTAATTATGAGGGGATCTACCCTTTTGGCTGAGGTAAGCTGCCTTACTTTAGTCTTCTATCCAGGTAAAAGGTTGGAAATATCCTGACAAGTGCTTTGTTTTTGTCAGGCTTTTAAGTTCAATGTGGCCATGAGCCAACATGTTGGCTCCCTCTTAGAGCAAGTTAGAGGTGCTACTGCCGAGCTGGAGAAATCCAATGAGGAGCTCGCTAAGGCTGCTCGTGGAATGGAAACTCTGAACCAGTCGCTGGCAAATGCCCAAAAGGAAGCTGACGAGGCGAAGGTTGACAGGGAAAGGATGTAACATGCTTTGGATACTGAGAGGCTCAGGTCCCTTCGCCGCAAGGAGGAGAGGGATGTTGCTATGGAAAAGGTGACGGAGCTTGAGAAAGATGTTCTATCCCTCCGTGGTAGCGTGGCCAATCTGGATGCTCAAGTGGACACTGCTTTTGGGGATGGTTATTTCTTCGCCGGCTATCAAGTGGCTTTAGCCTTCCCTCTTCCATTTGACCTAAGTGTTATTGAGGGGTGGAACTGGGAGGAGATCATGGCGAAGGCTGCTGAACTTTCTAGGGCAGTGCCCTCTAATGTGGCCGGACCTTCCCAGGTTGCTGGAGCCAGTGAAGTGGTAGGAGGTGCAGATCAGAGCTCTATCTCCCTTCTTCCACCAAGCAATTCTGAAGCAACTCCAAGTTTGAAGGATCCTGAGGCTGGTATGGCTCAGGCTGAAGGAGGGGTTCCTGCCTTTTCTGCTCCTCCATCAGAATCTGTCAAGGATGTAGGGGATCAGCCTACTATTGAGGATGGAGAATCTGCCCCGCCTATCTCATCTTCTGACCCTGCCCAGGTAGAGGAAGGTCAGGCTGCTCTGATCAAGGAATTTGGTGGAGATTCTGATCGAGCAGCAGCAGGGGAGCTTCAGGGCGATCTGTCTCAAACGGAGCTTCCGGTTGCTGTAGGTACCCAGGAAGCAAACGGGGGTCCATCTGGTGCAGTAAAGGGGGAAGCTCTAACTAGAAGAAATGGAGAGAAGATGGCCGATCAAGAGCAGGAGGATGCATGATCCAGCTTGACCCATTACCCAGTAGTATCTAGATAATTTTATCTTTTTGTAGCCCGTGATCGGGGGATGGGCTCCCCAGTTTTAGAAATGAGAATTTTTTATTTTCCTTGACTTCATGCGTCAGTAGTTTATTACACCCTAGCATAAACTTGACTTAATCAAAACTTGGTAACCCGTAAAACCTGATGAGAATAAAGTAGAGGAACATCAGTTGATCGGTACCATGGTACCTCGCACTCTAGTTCTGAGAGTCTTGGTTCCTTGATGATAATGTGCGTACTGGTTTACAATCTCGCAATCTAGGTACCTTACATTGCCATTCTTGGAACCTCGGTAATATGGCGAGTAATCTGGCGAAACTGGGTACCCTGCATTTCTGCTTTGCAAATATTTTAGTATCTTGTCGGATAATCAAGTACCTAGCTTTCCTATTTCAAGGAAGCTAGGTTCCTAGGTGGATATTCTGGTGAGTCTGGGCACCTCATGTTCCTGTTTGTAAGAATCTTAGTGCCTTGGCAAATAATCTGGTATCTAGTCTTTCTGTTTCAAGGAACCTAGATCCCCAAGTGAGTATCCCCAAGCACCAGGTCTTTCTTAGCGGGGGGTAGTACCCGGCTAAGGCCCTTATCTGGCAGGCGATTACGCCCTTACTAACCAGACTCTTCCTGGCGGGGGGTGGCTCTCAGCTAAGGCAGCAGGAAGGCCATATGGTCATTTCTGGTCTTGAGGCGATCATTGGCAAAAATAAGGAGATCATATCCAGATACCTCGCATTCCTGTTTGTAGGAATCTTGGTACTTTGGCGAAAACAATGGCGAATACATACTGGCAGCAAGATCCAGGTAGGCGACTAAGGCCAATTTAGTACCTGGTCTTTCTTAGCGGGGGGTGGTACCCGGTCAAGGCCTTGATCTGGCTGGCAACTATGCTCTTACTATCCAGATCCTTCTTAGCGGGGGGTGGTGCCCGGCCAAGGTCTGATTCGTCGGGCAACTATGCTCTTACGTATCGGATCCTTCCTAGCGGGGGTGGTGCTTGGCCAGGGCAACAGGAATGCCATGTGGATTTCCTAGTCTTGGGGAGATCCTCCTAGATGGATTAATTCGATCCAGGGCATCAAGAGTGCTGTGTAGCTCTCCTGGATTTATGGCAATCCTCCTAGAGGGATCTATCCGGTCCAGGGCATCAGGAGTGCTATGTGGCTCTCCTGGATTTACGGCGATCCTCCTGGAGGGATCTATCCGGTCCAGGGCAACAAGAGTGCTATGTGGCTCTTCTGGATTTATAGCTATCCTTCTGGAGGAATCTATCCGGTCCATGGCTGCTAGAGTGCTATGTGGCTCTCCTGGTCTTAAGGTGACATTCATGGTGGATTCGATTGGCGACATAGAGCAGATAGATGTAGACAAATATAGGCAGAAACAGATGGAGAAAGAAACCTTCTTTATTGATGACCAAAGAAAAAGAAATACAAGTACTCACGATTAGTAACATCTTCTAACATTCTTTTCAAGGTAATCCCGACCGATTTCGGTTACATGACTTATGGGTAGAACCTCTTGAGGTGATCAGCATTCCAAGTGTGGTCTACTGGATGTTCATTCATGTCGTCCAACTTGTATGCCCCACCTTGGATCACCATTCTGTTGCACACATTGCTTGGCCAACGCTGCTGGGTTGGTTGATACTGCATAGCACTTGCGAGCAGCCTGCTGATCCCCTGGTATTTTGCCCACTTTGTCTCCCACTGGGAATTTCAAGACGTTATGGTATACTGACAGGACCCCTTTGAGGGCAGACAAGTAGGGCCTTCCCAGTATAGCGTTGTAGGCTGACGGGGTGTCTACCACAATGAAGTTTGTCACTAGGTTCTGCTGGAGTGGCGCTGTTCCCACTATTACTGGTAGGATCATAGACCCGGTGGGAATCAAGGAGTCCCCCGTGAACCCGTACAATGGGGTGGTACAACTTTTGTAACAAGGTCTCTTCTGATTGAATTGCTCTAAAGCACTCTTGAAGAGAATATCAACGCTGCTACCTATGTCAATCAACACACGGTGGACCAAGTTGTTGGCTATTTTAACAGTGATGACCATGGGATCATTATGAGGCTGGACAGTGTTAAATATGTTCTCTTCTGTGAAGATGATCTGTGCAGCAGGTGGAGACCGAGGTGATCTTCTGGTAACCTTGAAAACATTCTGGCCTGCTTCTACTCTAGGAATTTTTCTGGCATGGTTCTTTCGAGCATTGTTGGAGGTTTCTGCCAAGGTGGGACCTCCACTAATGGTATTGACAATATGGATCTGCTCCATCAGATCCTTTCCTTTTGCTTTCCTTCCTTCTTTATATGCTTTAATATCGGTATGCGCCTTCTTTCCAGTGCGTATGTTGTCACGTACCTGTTGGAGGAATTCCTCCAAGTAACTTCTCCTAACAAAGGCTTCAATCTGGTTCCTCAAACTATAGCATTCTGAGGTATTATGACCTACATCCTCCTGGAAGTCACAATACTTGTAGTGGTTCAGTTGATCGACTGGTGCCTTTATTGGACCCGGCTTCCTGAGTAGTCCCTTGTCATAGATGGCGAGGTAAATAGTCTCACGAGATGCGTTCAAGGGGGTGTAATGGGAGTACCCCCTTTCCTCTCTATCTATCCGTGCTACCTCCTTGGGTGGGGGTGTAGCTCTGGGCGGAGTCCGCCTAGCTGGGTACCGGTTCCATGGAGGTTGATAGGGTGGCGACCGATATATAGATTTGTTAGGAGGCCTGTTCTGATTTTTCTGAACGGGTGCAGGCTTGGGCGCTTCCTTCTTTTGGCGCTTGGCAGTTCTTATATCATCGTGCTCCATCTTAACTCGGAGCTGTTCATCTATCTCGACCTGCTCTAGAGCTCTATTGTAGGCCTCCTGGTAGGTCTCCGGGGGATGCTTGGCGAAAGATCTGAACAGTCTGCCTGCCCAAAGATTCCTTCTCAAATTGGCCAAGGTTTACTTTTTTGCGAAGACTCCTATCTGGATCACTTCTTTATGGAATCTCTCCACGTAGGCTCTGAGTGATTCCTCCCGCTCCTAGATCAAGTATTGAAGGTGAATAGGATCTTTGGGGTGAGGTTTTATGCCCTGAAACTGGGCACAGAAATCAGTTGTCAATTTTGTGAATGAATCAACGCTTCCCGCTGGTAGCTTTCTGAACCATGTCTTGGCATAGTCCGTTAGTGTGGTTGGGAACATTCTGCACATAGCGACTCTAGTAGCATTATGAACCTCCATCTGGTTAACAACGCTTTCTAGGTGGCTCAAGGGGTCCTCAGTCCCAGAATATTTGTCAATTAGCATCTTGAATTTGAGAGGTAATTCTGCCTCCTTGATCCTTCTAGAGAAGAAAGCATTCATTTCTCCTAAGGGGTCTTTCTGGTTTTCTCGGTGCTTGCCCTTCTTCAACTCCCGGATTTCTTTTGCCATTCTGGTGACCTGGTCCATGAGAGGTTTTACGCCATCATTTCCAGATTCCACCTCAGAATCTCTGTCGTCAGGCCTTTCGAATGTCACAGAAACTTCATCATGATTCTCTCCTTGGGGAGGGTCTTCTTCGGCGCCCTTGTTGCTACCTCTCACCACTGAGTGAGGGCGTTCCCTGGTCGTTTCCTGACGAGGCTGTCTAGAATAGGCCACTGGTTGGGCCATGTGGTGGTGCTCTCTCGGCGGGAGGTCGATGGCAGATCTTGCACGCCGGGCTTGGTAACCTGTAGGAAATCCTAGAACAGGGGGCATGGGCCAGAGTCTATCGTGGACCGATGGTGTTGGGGGCATGGGCCCGAGTCTATCAAGGACTGGTACAGGAGGTGGTGGTCCCAACCTATCGAAGGGAGGTATCCTGGTACCTTGCCGATTGGCATCTCCCCTGGGATTTGGTACCGTAGGCTGACTGGTACTGCCTTCGGTGACCATTCAGAGGTGAATGCTCTCTATAAAGGTGGTGACCTGTTGGTCTAGATTGGCAGGTCCAGCTGCTGGGGTAGCAGGTACTTGGGGGTTAGTCCGCCAGGTAGCTGACGGCTTCGAGGCGGGTTTGCGACCCTTTCCCCTCTTCTTCGGCTGCTGACCCTTTCGCGTTGAAGTGTTTGACTGATTTCCTGACGGGTCAGGATGATCTTGAGAGGATCAAAGATTCATTTTGATGATAAGACAAGAAAACGAGGCACACTGGCTTTTTTTAAGGGTGTGGTGTTTCCCACAGACGGCACCAAAAAGTGTTAACAGAAAAATCACTCAAGGAGCGAAATCTTGGTTGACACCCTCACCCACTACAGGTAGCCAGTAGCGGGATAGGTACCTTCGGTACCACGATCCTTCCTCGTAATGTAAATAAGAACAATATAGGAAAGATAGAGGAGATATAAAACAACACTGTTTTATTCAAGAATATTATAACGAAATTACACAGTATACTCTCTTCTCTCGTTTTTAACTTTCTTACATAGGATAGCAGTGGAGAAAACGTATATGTCGACAAGTGGAAATTTTCTCCCAATGAGCGTCAGTGGACTCTCACGGGCTTCGGATAATTTCACAAGGAAATTCCACTGGAAAACAACTCTCTCTCTCTCTCTCTCTCTGTCTTTGGCAATCTTAGTATTCAGAAAAAGCCCCTCTTCGTCTACCCTTCAATGCCGTATATATAGTTCTTCAGAGAATCCCCATGATATCCGGTTCCTTTAATGAGGATTATCGAGTGTCCGTTATTAGGTGTTGAAAGGCATTGCGTAGAGCTAAAGGCGCGGGATTTGATCCCGTTAATTAGTGTCGAATCTAAATTCTAATCAAGTCTCATTAATGGCGCTTTATTTCGGCGATGGAGTCAACTTTCCTTCTTCATGGAGCTTGGAGGGAAACTCTGATTCTGAATTCTTTGGTAGGACGAAGTGCTGGTATACCAGTATGATCTTACCGGCATGGTGCTTGTTCTGTCTCTTGACGGAGTGGTGCTTGTGTCTTCGGAGTCATCTTCGTATTGCTTGGCAGGCAAGGTACCTGCCTTGGAAGGGCTCCGAATATATACATCGAGGTACTAGGTACCAGGTGGAAGTCGAGGTAGTACTAAGCCGGGCATCAGGGTACCGGGTACCTCGATTGATATCGAGGCACTTGAGGGGTGCTAGGTGTGCGATCTACCATTGTACCGGTCTTGAGTTGATATTGGGAGCTTCCGTAGGGCGAGGTATGTACCTTCATTAGCTCGCGGTACTAGTGCTCTCTCTGGATAGGTAGGAAATCGAGGTCTTTGCCTTACTAAGTATCGGATCCGTCTAGGTATTGGTATTGACCTTGCTGGTCACCTGGAAGCTAGGACTAGCGTCCATCGGGTTGATACTAGTTGGAAAATTCTCCTTTGATCCCTTGCCAAAAATCCCGGTTAACAAAAACATTATCACCAAAATTAATCGGTTGATCAGTTTGTACAGTGTATCGTGCCAAGGAATTTCTAGCACGGTAGGGGTCATAAATCTATGTCGTAACGGACCCGTCTGGGTGACGTTGTAGTTGTGCCTGGGTTGTAGTGTCTACCTGTCCATGTGCAGGCATGCATTTCTCCATATGCCTTCTCAAATGACTGGTTCCCTGCCTACTAGTAGCATAGTCCTTAGAACAAAACTTACATTTAGCTCTGGGGCCGGTCTTACCGTCTGGGAGTGTCATTTCTACTATGTCAAAACACAGCCCTGACATTTGATGTAAACCTTTTGGGACGTGATGTCGGTGTATCCGCGGAACAGGAAGGTCCCACTTTGGTTCCCGTCGATCGGGAAAGATCCAAATCATAGTTCATCATGTTCAAACCATTCAGAAAAGAAGGGTGATTGGGATTCATTTCCTAAAATACAAATATTAACTCATTAGTCATTAATAAATAATAACTATATAAAAAATTATTAATTTTCTAACAAAATATATTAAATTAACTATGTTAACTGAAAAATCCACTCAGGGAGCTAAATTCCAGTTAACACCCTCGACCCACTACCCAAGAGGTCGCATCGAGAGGTAGGTATTTCGTACCGTGGTTCTGGTAAGGTGAAAGCGAGATAGGTGTCATAGGTAGGAGAACGATCATCCCGTCCATCAGGTGCAGTAGGCAGGTACCCGGTCTTGGTATCTAATCCTGGTGCCTGGTCACCTCTCTTGGAGCCTTCCATAATTCCCCGACCTAGATACCGTGCAAGGAGGGGTACTGGAAAGCTAAGACTAGCGAGGTCGGATCTAGCTTCCATACATGCATAATAAAGGAGATAGATGGGAGAATGACAATTCATTTGGTAGAGGTGGACTGACCTAGGGGGAAAAAGCATCACGACTGATCATATGCTGAAAAACCTCTAGGCAGTATCCATAGGAAGGAGAAAGACCCTTCTTTGTATTTATATATCACGAGAGGTGCTCCAGAGAGCTTACATAAGTTTAAACCGTGACTTGGTCACAGTTGAAGGGGTACCACTTGGTATCGGTACATTCATGGTGAAAATTGTCATATAGTAGTCGATACAGGCGAACTGTATTTCAGGCAGAGAAATGGGTGAAATCCATCATTTCTCTGGTTGATTTCTAGATTCGATCCCAGACTAAAGATTGGAGAGAGCATGGAGATTGCTTAGAGATATGGACCTCGGAGATGTTGGAGGAATGTCGGAGCATATTGGAGAGATGTCAGAACCCCTCTCTTGGAGAGTGCTTTGTTATATTTATATCTTCTCTTTCTTATCGCCCACTCCATTGATTCAGTTAATTTCATTCGTAATCATAGGAACACTTATTTGGCATTGATGGAGTTGGAATATTCTCTCATTAATGGTGTTGTGAATGACCATTAAAGAGTTGACTGATCTTCCCATTAATGGAGAATGAAGTTGATTATCTCCATTAATATAGTTGACTAATTCCTTCATTAATGACGTTGTGAGTGACCATTAAAGAGTTAACTGATTCCCTCATTAATGGTATTGTGAATGGCCATTAATGAGTTGACTATCTCCATTAATTGCGTTGTCAATAGCCCGAGAGGTCAACTATCTTTTCTGTTTTGCTAGAGTCGAAAGCTTGATTCATTCCTTCTAGTGAGGTACTCTGATGTACCGGCCTGTTCTTGCTGACGTGGTGCTTGTTCTAGCATGCTGGTGCCTTCCTGGTTCCATTCTTCTTGCTTGGTGGGTAGGATATATATTCCAGTATGATCCTGGACTGGTATCGCAGTACTTAGGTACCGGGTAGATGTCGTGTTACATATGTGCTGGGTAGATGTCGCGATACCTAGGTACCAGGTATGAGGTACCGCTGTGCTGGCCCTGCATGGTACCTAGTAGAATGCGAGATGTTGTACTGACCTCTTTCCGGTTCATGGTGTCGGGTATCTCCGGTATCTCTGTACCGGTTCCGATCTAGGTTCTACCAGGCTCTAGGCAGATGGAAAATTCTTCTTTGGACCCCTGCCAAAAAGGTTGTTAACAGAAGTTCCCCTGACTTTAAAATCGATACCCGGTTGGGGTTGGAGTCAGGATCTTGTACTGCTTGAAGAATTTTTCACGTCGTTTCTTACTAGTAGCCATTACTTGAAACGAGAAAATGCTCCCTACACTCTTGGCATAGGCGAATCAGGGTACCTGACATTCCTGTTTAAGGAATCCTGGTACTTTTTTGAACACAAAATGAACACACTGGCGAATCTAGAAATCTGGAATTCCTGTTCTAGGAATCTCGATTATTTGGGATAAGACTCCGGTGGCCAATCTAGATACATGGCATTCCCGTCCCAGGAATCCTGGTACTTGGACAAAAACACGTAGGCGAATCTGGGTAATCTGGCATTCCATTTTCAAGAATCCTGGTACTTATGCGAAAACAAGTAGGCGAATCTGGGTACCAGGCATTCCAGTTTCAGGAATCCTGATACATAGGCGAAAGTTATAGCGAATCACGGTACCTAGCCTTCCTATTTCAATGAACCTCGGTACTTAGGCAAAAATGATCATGGTAGGCAACTATGCCATCCAGATCCTTTCTGGCGGGGGGTGGTACCCGACCAAGGCAGCAGGAGGGCAATTTGGCTTGTCATGGTCTTGAGTTAGGGACGGACAACCAGGGTCCACAACTTTGAAACCTTGGTCTGGCAGGCAACTATGCTCCTACAAACCATACCCTTCTTGGCGGGGGGTGGTGCCCGGCCAAGGTTTGATCCGTCAGGCAACTATGCTTTTAAGTACCAGATCCTTCCTGGCGGGGAGTGGTGTCCGGCCAGGGTAGCATGAATCCCATGTGGCCTTTTCTGGTCTTAAGGCGATCCTCTTGGATGGATTAATCCGTTCCAGGGCATCATGAGTGCTGTATAGCTCTCATGGTTTCAAGGCGATCCTACTCGAGGGATTAATCTGGTCTAGGGCATCAGCAGTGCTGTGTAGCTCTCATGGTTTCAAGACGATCCTCTTGGAGGGATTAATCCCCTTCAGGGCATCAGGAATGCTGTGTAGCTCTCCTAGTTTTAAGGCGATCCTCCTGGAGGGATTAATCCGGTTCAGGGCATCAGGAGTGTTTTGTAGCTCTCCTGGTTTTAAGGTGATCCTCCTGGAGAGGGGTGTCAGGAATGTTGTGTAGCTTCCCTGGTTTTAAGGCGATCCTCCTGTAGGGATTAATCTGGTCCAGGGCATCAGCAGTGCTGTGTAGCTCTCCTTGTTTTAAGGCAATGGTCCTGGTGGGCAACTAAGGCCACTTATGTGGGTCCTGTCCAAGGCATCAGGAATGCCATATGACTTTCTTGGTCTCAATCTTAGGCGAAAGGCGATCATCAGAGAACTACACATGTGATCATAAGAGCTACCAAGGCGATCATATTCAAGGTGATACTGGTTAATGCTCACCCCGCAAGCTTCATTGGTAAGACCTTCTGAGGTGATCCGTGTTTCGGATATAAATAATAGAGCGACCTTCCGTAAATGAGCTTTTATTGAGGACTGGTCATTAGGAGAACTCTTCTCTTGTTGAGGTCACTACCCTTCCCACAGGAGTACTAGGGAGAATGGTAAGCTTCTAGTTCCCAAGTGATGTAACCAGTTTAGGAGCCTGCTTGGAGTAATTGGGAGTCTTCAGAAATCGTAATGGGGCTCGAGACTTTGCTTGAACGAAACTGGACCTCAATAGCTCACTGGAGCGTTGGGTAACCTATTATAAAAAGTTAGAAACCACTAGTCTTGCAGCTGTACTGCTGTTCTAGAGGCTTGCTTATGCATGCACGAGGCCTTAGCAACTGAAATGAGGCACTGGACTTCATTCAAACCAGCCGGGACCCATATAGCTCACATGGGCACTGTGAGGGGCCCGGTACAAGAAGTGAGGAACCACTGGTCTTGCAGCGGTGCTGTCGCTCCAGAGGCTTGCTTAAGCAGGTAGGAGGCCTCAACAAATGTGGGAAGCCTCTAGGCTCTCCTCGAACAGATCGAGGCTTCGGTGGCTCACTAGGGCGTTGAGGTGCCCGGTATAGGAGGTAGGGAGCCACCTGTGTGATACTAGTTTAGAGGTATGATTGGGATCCTAGAAGTCCCAAGCAAATGAAATGAGGATCTGGACCATCCTTGAATGAATCGGGACACAGTGGCTTACTTGGGCGTTGACTAGCCCGGTACAAGAAGTGAGGAGCCACTTGGCCATGCAGCGGGGCTGTTGCTCCAGAGGCT